>SJXQ01010035.1:0-116552 GCA_006408695.1 Aepyceros melampus | reverse complement strand
GGGGGGGGGGGGGGGGGGGGGGGGGCTGCATCTTTTGGGGGGGCGCGTGTGCCAGGATCCTCTGGTGACCGTTTCCAAGTGAGGCCGCCTCCCGGGGGCGCTCTGCGTGGAGGTGGGGGTAGCGGCATGCCCACACCTGAGCCCAGGGCCCGTCTCGCTTGCGCCGAGCTGCTGTGTGAGGCCAGGGGACTGGGGGCCCAGCTGAGCAGGCCCTGGGTCTGGACTCCACATTCATCCTCATGTTTTCTCAGCTCATACAGCTACAGAAAATCAACAGACGCAGAATCAGTCCTCGCCCCCAGCCCCCTCCTAGCAGTATGGAGTCACCCAGGATAAATGAACTATTTGGAAGAATCAGCCCGTCCATTTCATTCAATGAGGCACTTCTAATAAAGATGTATTTTATGCTTGCTATGTGTTCATCGCGATTCGGATAACACTTACGTTCTTCTGATTAGTTGTGTACTCGTAACAATGTAGCAAAATTCAATCTGGAAGAAAATTATTTTTTACATTAGAGTCTCACGGTCACTGAAAACAAAAAGTTATATTCTATCAATATTCTTGGGCACAGGAGAGTGAGAGGATGAGGAATGGCACAGTTCCAAGCGTGAACATCGATCCCATGGGGATAAAAGTCCGTGGAGAAGGGAATGGATATATGAGTTTAAGAGGAAGAAAATGGACTTGTGGAAAATTTCTGGCTGTTAAGAATTGTCTGTGAATTTTTAAGATGGGGAGATGGTGGGTAGGTAAGCCTTGCCTTTCAGATTCCATGTGATGTGTTTAATAATGACGTAGCAGTTTCACTGTAAAGTATATTATAATATGCCAGAATTTACATCCCTTTCTGCTGTTGGAACCTGTAATGAGCATTTTCAGAGATCAACTTGCAAGTCCAAGGGGTCCGTGAGTGGACAGGTAAGGATGCCCTGTGAGTAGCAGGCTTCAGCCAGACTGGGAAGGCAGAGCTGGGGGCTGAGTCCTGGGTCAGAGGTGCCCCACCTAAACCACTCACAGCAGACACAGACGTGATGGATTTACACTTTAAGTTTTAACAGGCTTTTCGTTTTAGAATAATTCTGGATTTACAGAAAAGTGGCTAAGACATGTGACACACTCAGCACCCTCCACACCCAGAACGCCTGCTGTTGGCGTCTTGCGCGCCCGCGGTGCGTCTGCCACACGAAACGCACAAAGCTGATGATCGCTCTCAGGTGAAGTCTGCGCTTCACTCTCGTCTCCTTCGTGTTTGCCTGACGTCGCTTTTCCGCCCTGGAGGGGACCCTGGACACCACACTCATTCAGCCTCGCGTTCCCCCGGCTCCTGTTGCTGTGAGTGTCTCGGTCTTTCTGTCCTTTCGGTGACTGGACGACCAGAGGAGGGTGGGACGGGGCTTTGAAGAGCGTCGCTCCTGAGGAGTCGTCTTCTTCCCGCTGCGGCCCCTCAGGCCCGCGCTCTCCTGCACCCCCGGCCCCACGGCTCCCGGGCGTGTCTGGCTCAGACCCTGAGTCCTCCCTTCAGACGTCCCCTCGCGTGAAGCTGTGGACACAGGACTTGAGGAGGCCCCTGGCGCCCCGCCTCGTCCCCTCCACGCTTCCTTTCCATGGTGGAGGCTGTTCCAGATTCCACGGTCCAGCTTCACAGAGAATGGCCGCTCACCCTGCGGTGTCTGTGAGGTGCTGCCCTCGAGGCGTGTGGGCACGGTGCCCGCCCGTGGGCTGCATTCCCGGTGGTGAGTCCAGGGGCTGATGTCTGCACCTCCCGGGTCAGTGCTGGGCAGGCCTCTGTTCTGCGGCTGCAGCTGTGGTGCCTGGTGGCCTTGAGCCCTGCCCCTGCCTGGGACTGGGCACCGCCTGGCAAACCCCTTAAACAGGGGTTTAAATGACCTCTTTACCCTCAGATTTGTTTGTTGTGTGAGGGACGTCCCCTCAGCCACTGTGAGGCCCCCTCACTGCCAACGCATGCTCCAAACCGCTCATCCGGGTGCTGCCCTCTTCAAGATCCTTGAACAGAGACTTCAATATAGTGGTGAGCTGTCAAAGGGCGACCTCCTGCAAGCTCTCCCAGGAAACTGCTATAAATTTCTGCCCAGAGTATTGCAGGTATCTACGTGGGAAGCAACTTTGATTTGAACTTCTCTTTGGAGTGTGTGTGTCTGTGTGTGTGTGAGCTCTCTGGGTGTACGAAGAAACTTGCCCCCAACAATTTCCTCCTGACCCTGTACGAAACAAGACTATTTTCATCAAATATACCTGAGCCCTCACAGTGCAGAAGGTTTTGAATTTTGAAGGCGATGTCACGTTCTGCAGACATCTTCCCGGAAAGACCTTGGGAGGAATTTAAGCCTCGCCGGTCGCAGCCTCAGTAATTCAGCCCACACGCTGTTGACACGACTATCACTCTCCTTCGTGCCCATACCTAGTCGGGTGCTCCCAGCCCCCCTCTGAGAGTGAGATCTGCCCCCAGTGAGGACCCGCCCGCAGCTCCGCAGACGACCGCGTCAGGAGCGTCAGCGGTTTGCAAACGAGCGGGCTGGCAGGTGTGTTGCGGATCAATTGCGTCTTTGTTCCTGTGTTTCACTTTGATTATGATATTAGTTTTCCACGCGTGGGGTGGACAGAATAGGCTTGGTGCGTGAATATTTGAAAAGACGTCCCCAGTGAGGAAAACCACTCCCGTCATTCCAGCATACAGAAGCCGGCAAGCACAGTGGTCAGGGCGATAGCTGGGCTTCATCACCTGGCACCCAAGACAAAGCGTCGAGAGGGCTGGTGAGGAGCCCAGGAGCTTTCTTGCTGAAAATACTGACAAACCTGCCAATAATGCAGTTTAACAAAAGCCCATTTTTGAGGTTGACTTTATGATAAATTATGAACATTCTTCTAGCTTGTCATCTTTTGTGTTTTATCTGTCTTGCAGCTGAAGCAAAACTTAAAAACCCCCATCCAAGCCCATTCACAGCCCCACTAGAGGACTGTGCCTGGACACACGTCGGTGCCGAGGTGGGCGCCGAGCTGCTTCCCTCCGTCAAGGCTTCTTCCCTGAACAGGCCGCCCTTGTGAACAGCTGGAGCTGCCTCCCAGTCCCGCAGGAGGACGGTCCTAGTAGTTTATGGTTATTAACCTCCCGTTATTAAGTTCTCAGTGCTCTGTGCTACCTGCGCTGTGATTTGTTACTTGTGAATATTAAGCGTTGCCCTTATTGAGAACATATTTTTCTCTTTATGAGCATCACGGAACTGTGGGCCTCCAGCTGCTGGGCAAGGGTGGCAGGGGGTGGGGCTCTGGTGTGAGCTGTCACACGGGCAGAGGTCGGGGCATCCGGAGGCGGTCAGCCCGAGCCTGTCTCTTGTCCTCCCGGGGTCTCCGGGGGCCGGCTCTGGCATTCCTGCAGAGGGTGAGGGGCAGAAATGAGGCAGCCCGTGACCTCAGGCACAGAGGAAGGGCAGGAGGGCACGCGCAGCAGCGCGGGGGAGGCTTTGCGACTCCAGGCTGCGTCCAGCTGCTGTGAGGTTTTCCCTGCTTGACACCGGGGCTGAGTCCTTGCTCTTCAGCTCCTCCTGCTCCCCGAGCATGTGAAAGGTGCCCAGGGCCCATGGGCATGTGTCCCAGGCGTGTCCGTTGCCAGCAGCAGCAAAACAGCCCCTACAGGTGCCACGTGACTGAGCGATCACCGGGGGAGGGTTACCTGCCAAGCCTCCCGAGACGGGGAGCCGTTTCCAGCTGCTCATCTGAAGGTGACCTTTCCACTCGGATTGAGACCTCCGGGAAATGACTTTTCCTCTTTTGAGAAAAGAATTAACATTTAGTTTCCTATTTCAGTAACAGAAGGTCTTTTTGCATTTTTCTGTTACTAAGCTATACATCTTGGCCTTCCCAGAAAAACCTGTGACTTCTCCAAGATTTGTGAACTGGAGGAGCACCAAGCTGCCAAGAAGGCAAGCGCACCTGTGTGTGTGTGAGTGTGAGCGTGTGTGTGTGTGAGTGCATGTGTGTGAATGTGTGTGTGTGTCGTGTGTGTGAGTGCATGTGTATGTGCGTATTTCTGAGTATATGTTTGAGTGTGTGTGTGTGTATGAATGAGTGTATGTTTGAGTGTGAGAGTGTGTATGTGAGTGTGCGTCTGTGAGTGTATGAGTGTGTGTTTGAGTGTGTGCGTGAGTGTGTGTGTGTATGTATGTGTGTATGTGAGTGTTTGTGACTATATGTGTGTGAGAGTATGTGTCTGTGAGTGTGTATGTTGTGTGAATGTGTGTGAGTGTGAGTGTGTGAGTGTGTTTCTGTGCGTGTGTGAGTGTATGTGTGAGTGTGAGTATGTGTCTGTGAATGTGTATGCTGTGTGAGTGTATGTGCGATGGTGTATGTGAGCATGTGCATATGAGTGTGTGTGAGTGTGAGAGTGTGTATTGACTGTGTGTCTGTGAGTGTATGTATCTGTGTGTCTGTGAGTGTGTGTGAGTGTGGAGTGTGTATGTGAGCATGTGTCTGTGAGTGTATGTGTCTGTGAGTGAGTGTGTGTGTGTGTGTGAATGTGTATGTGAGCTTGTGTCTGTGAGTGTGTGTATGAGCATGTGTCTGTGTGTATGAGCATGTGTCTGTGTGTGAGTGTGTGTGTGTGTGTGTGTGAGTGTGTATGTGAGCTTGTGTCTGAGTGTGTGAGTATGAGCGTGTGTCTGTGTGTGTGTGTGTGTGAGAGTGTGTATGTGAGCATGTGTCTGTGAGTGTATGTGTCTGTGAGTGAGTGTGTGTGTGTGTGTGAATGTGTATGTGAGCTTGTGTCTGTGAGTGTGTGTATGAGCATGTGTGTGTGTGTGTGTGTGTGTGTGAGTGTGAGTGTGTATGTGAGCTTGTGTCTGAGTGTGTGAGTATGAGCGTGTGTCTGTGTGTGTGTGAGTGAGTGTGTATGTGAGCATGTGTCTGTGAGTGTGTGAGTGTGTGTCTGTGAGTGTGAGAGTGTGTATGTAAGCATGTGTCTGTGAGTGTATGTGAGTGTGAGTGTGTGTGTGTGTGATGCCTGTGAGCTGAGAGGCTACATGGACGGTGCAGTCCAGAAGAGGCCTGTCCACACTGGCCAGGTGGGCCCCCCACCCCAGGATGAGCAAAGGAGGGGATTGTCCTGGGTGTGGAGTCTCCCTGTGAGATGAGTCTGGGACCCACTGTCATGGGGCCTCGTGGGGGTGAGTCAGCTGTGGGATCCAAACTCGCTGAATTGTGGGAAGAATCCACCACGCTTTCATCCCGATATGCAGGGCGCATCCCTGCTCTTTCTGACGACTCCAGTGATACTCACCTCCAGACTGAAGAGAGAGAATGGGGTTCACTGTGGAACCCAGATTTACGGACTGATTCAGCAATAGATCGGTCTGTCCATTCACTTAAATGTCTACTCTACGTCAGATGCTGAGCTTCCTCCCATGGGAAAATGAGATTAAGGAGACAGGTTGCTGCCTTGACAGACCTTTATCTGATGGGAGAAGGCAGACATTATATCAAATAATTCATATGTCATAGTTTAACTGTAGTTGAGAGAAGTATGAAGAGGAAACTATTCTGGAGGCACAGAGATCCTGGGATGTCTTCTGAGTTGTCTGAAAATGGAGGCCCCTGCTCCAGAACTGTCTCCTGCAGGGCACCCCCACACCTGCAGCAGGTTGGCAGGGAGCTGGGCATCCCATCACGACCACTTCTACCCAGTCAGGGAGCTGGGCACCCCAGCAGGACTGTGTCTAGCGGGTCACTGGGGGCAGTGGCTGGGAGACAGGTGCTGGGAGGCACTGACTCGGGGGCAGGCCGGGGTTTGCTCCCAGACTTTGGGGCTGCATGCACACTCAGCTTGTGGATCTCCCTTGTGAGAGCACGTCAGGTTTTGTTGGATTTCCAATCAGACTGATGAGCGGAGGTGGCTCTTCTAAATGAATCACATCATCAAGACTCTGAAGTTGAAGGTGTCTCCTTGGAGGGCGCGGGGAGCGAGCAGACAGCAGCCAGTTCAAGCTGCTCTCCCCCAGTTAACAGGAACTGATTGCCGCCTGCTTCAAAATCAGAGTTGATAACGTTATAGCAGAAAGCATTTATTTCCATAACAAGTTCTTTTGGAAAAGCATTTGAGAACATCCTGATCCTGTCATTCATTCTGAAAAGTGAAGCCAGTTTGGCCATGTATTGGGACGGTGTTCCCTGAAGCCCAGGTGCCAGGAATGCGGTCATTTGTCCCCATGGAGGCTGAGCAGCGACAGGACGCTGGCTGGGGGCTGCAGATCCCCTGCACCTGGTGGAGAAGCCAAAGCTTTAGGGGAAGAGAAGGTGGTCCTTGAGCTGTCAGCCCTCCTCCGAAGCGACTAAGAGCTACTTTTGCTATAAAGAAGCATGGCACCTTTCAAACGCTGCTTCCAGGCCACAAACGAATCCTGTTTTCATTTCAGAGAGCAGCACAATCGCGGGAGTTTTTAGAAGCTGGAAAGGACGTAGAGACCATCCCTTGCGAATCTCTCCTCCCACATGTCTCGGCCAAAAAGCCGGGAGGAAAAGTTGGTGAGCAGACGAGAGGCGGCGATTCAGGCCCGTCTCTTTCCTCCCCTTTGGCTGTGCTCCGTCTCTCAGTCACTTCCTTCTAAAATCTCCTTTCTACTTTTAAAGCGAGATTTAATCTGAATTATCTACAGGGAGAAGGAGAGTGATTTGAGGCACAGATCGGGGGTCTCTAGGAAGCCCACCCCAGTCCCCAGGCCACAGAAGCCTCACCGCCACCCCCGCCCCCAGGGAACCCTCAGCAGACCCTGGCGGTTCACTACTTCCCTCCTGGCTGAGCATCAGCCCCGCAGGCACAGGGGCTCGATGGCTGACCCACAGAGAGGGCTCCAGACCCGCAGCACCTTGCAGAGGGCACTGGGGGTGTGAGCTCAGTGGCGGCTAGATCTCTTGGAGGCGGTGCCACAGGCCTGGGTCAGATGCAACTCCTGGGGTCACCTCCTGCTCTCCGTGGCGATAAGGGGCGTCCCGGGCAGGAGGAGTCTCGCTCTCAAGGTCTCACTCTCCCCATCACATGCCTCCACCCTCTGCCTGATCTGAGTGATTTTGTATCAGGTGAGACCCTGTGTTTATGCAGCACGACCTTGTCCTGAATTTCTCACGTGGACAGCTCTGCAAAGGCAGTAACTACTCCCGAGTTTCCATCATCGGACTTGATCCGTGATATTGAACTCGGAATCTCAGTAGAGGTTAACTTGAACTTGAAAATATTCCACAGTGGACAGAAGAGGGACTGTATATCAGAGCCCGCACGAGACGCTAGTGTGGGCTGACGGGCCACGTCCTCGGTCACCCCTGCCGCGCCTCACTGTGGCTCCCGGGAGTCGGCTCCCAGGCCTTCTGGCTGTACTTCCACCAGCTTTATCACTGTTACCTTGTAGGGACCTCCAAAGAAACTCCTGTGGGTGATACTAGGATTGAATCGGCTGGTGCGGATTTCTTGAAATTAACCAAACTATTTTTACTTCTATCAAATTCAAGCCCCACGGGAAGCCACACTTTAATTTTCTTCTGATGCTGGCTTTCAAAGAGAAGACATGGAACTGGAGCAGGGCTAGTGTAGTTGACCTGAGATTTCCATTCCTGAAGTTGGATTTCCCTTGACTGGAGTGAGCTGCTTTTCAGCATGCCAGGATTGCCGTGGCAGGAAGTCTCACGGATGGTCTCTGACTCTACCAGCCTGAGACCAGGTTCTAACAGCAAAGTGTGCAGGTGAGACGAGCACAGTGGTGCCATCTTCCTTCCTGGGATCTCGGACGGAGCAGGAAGGGGACTGTGTGAAGCATCAGGGACTCCCCGAAGCATCAGGCAGCGGAAGGGCCCCTGAGCCCTGAAGGGTGCCCGCCCACTGTGGGTACCCATGTGACACCATAGGGTCAAGTCTCCACCTGCGTTTCCATCGGTCCAGGCCTCTGGCGGGTCTTCAAGGCATCTCAGCTTAAAGACCAGCGTGTCTGGCTTGACTAGAGACCAAACTGTGGACGAAGCTGTTTGCATTTTTATTTCAAAGGATCCCCAGGCTTCACTCGTAGTTCAGTCGGTAAAGAAACTGCCTGCAATGCAGGAGACCGGGGTTCGATCCCTGGGTTGGAAAGATCTCATGGAGAAGGAAGTGGAAACCCATTCCAGCACTCTTGCCTGGAGAATCCCATGGACGGAGGAGCCTGGCGGGCTGCAGTCCATGGGGTCACAAAGAGTCGGACACGACTAAGTGGCTAAACCACCACCTCAGTGTCTGAGTGCCGGTCCCGAGGCTTCCATCCAGACCGCGGTCTGGCCTGGAGTTGAGCCCACGTGTCCCCTGGAGCCTGTGCTTCAGTCACGGTGGGCGGCCGCGTTCCTCATGCTATTTCCTCAGCCACTGTTCTCGTGGTGGGGCCCAGAAGGCTGGTTTCTGCATTTCTTATTTATATACCTCCACTTGGAAGACAAGTGACGTGCTATTTGCAGACAGCGCGAGAAATAGTTTCTGGTGTTAGCTTTGAGGTCTTCTGTTCCATATTCTCCGCGGAGACATCTGTGTTCCACCCACCGTGGTGTTTTCTGGCCCGGGACCTTGGACATTCCTGCACGACCTCCTGAATTCAGCAGAAGAGTTCGCAAGTGGCAGCAGGGTCTCATCAGCGTAGACTGAGTCTGCGCATCCAGCCTCGTCCCCCACGTGGACTCCCCTGCCCACCCACCGCCACACTCTCCAGCACTTCCTGCCTCTCCAGGCATCTCTCCTTCACTCAGTACTTCCCAGAAGCACCCTGCACTCTCCAGCTGCTGTGCTTGGGAGACCCTCTCCCTGCAGGTCTCCGTGTTGACCACCCCTGCCCACCTTGGCTCCCGTAGTTGTACCTTAGAGTCTCTCCCTAAGGCTACATTTGATGCCTCGTGGATGTGAATGCTGTTAAAGGAAAGCCTTACTGTGTTTAAGTATTTATTTCCCCTCTGTGGAGTATTTATTTCCCTTGCTGTGACGTAAACTTGCTGGAAGGAGTGCATGAGCTTGTTTGCACCCGTGTCCCCGGGTCCTGGACGTAGGAGCCAGACCCTGCAAGGTGGACGAGCTGAAGGAGGTGGTTTCTGTCCCTTCCTCCAGCCCACCAGACCTGTCAGGACCGTGTCTCCTCCCTGCCAGGCTGGCCCTCCTTCGCTGGCCCTCTGTGTGGTCAGTGTTGCCTTCCACACCAATAGGAAGCCTTGTGATGGATTCGTGTCTCTATGGAGTGATCTGTAACTGCAGCAGATTTGACGGCCACTCCCCGGGGATGGGGTTTCATCCAGTGTGCTGTTGACTGCCCTTCTCTCCTGATGACCATCAGAGAGAGAGTTTTCTTTTTCAAGTTTATGGCCTCAGTGCTTCGATTACAGTTATAGTGCCCCGAACAGCTGTTACTCTTTGCAACAGTGGATCAGAAATGAAGCTGAGCTCGGGCTTAATGGAAATTGTCCCTTGAAAGGTTTGAATCTGGAACATTTATTCTCCATTATTTCAAGTAGGCTCTAAATTGAGCAAAGCATTCTCTGTCTTTCCTCTGCGTTGCGGGTTTCAGCTGACAAATGGATGCTGGGTCTGCAGACTCTGTCGCTGGCTTTGTGAAGTGTAGACCCTAGGGTGTGTACTCACCCACCCAACGTATGTCATCCCAGTGGGTTGTGGGCCTGCTGAACTTAATCAGGCTGGCGTGTGGTGTAGGTTTGAATGCCCCAGCAAGGTGAAGTAACATTTAGTTTAATTGCTCATGCAGATGTGGGAGAGACACTGAGATGGGTGTGTGGGAGTGCTGCATGGGGAAGCAGGTGGCTGAAGACCCCCTCCGGCACTCATCCCTCCACCTGCCACTCCCCTGCAGGGTAACCCAACTTTGGGACTCCGAGCAGCTCCAGGAATTCTCCTAAGCACCATGTGAGCGGTGATCCAGTGGGTGAGGGCTCGAAGCTGCATTTGTATCAACATCACATGAAGTTGAGAAGGCTCCAGTAATGACTCGTGATTGGAGAGAGAGCACAGGTGGTCTGGCACTGATGTATAGCCCGTCCTAGCCTGCAGTGCATGGATTGCTATTGTTCAGGTGCTCATACCTGACTCTTTGTGACCCCATAGACTGCAGCACTCCCCAGTCCTTCACTATCGCCCAGAGCTAGCTCAAACTCATATCCATCCATCTGGATGCCATCCAACCATCTCATCCTCTGTCACCCCCTTCTGTTTTTGCCTCAGTCTTTCCCAGCATCAGGGTCTTTTCTAATGAGTCAAATCTTTGCATCATGTGACCAAAGTATTGGAGCTTCAGCTTCAGCATTATTTGTTCCAGTGAATATTCAGGGTTGATTTCCTTCAGGATTGACTGCTTTGATCTTGCAGTCCAAGGGACTCTCCAGAGTCTTCTCTAGCACCACAGTTCAAAAACATCACTTCTTTGGTGTTCAGTGAGTAGATGATGGACGTGATTTGAACTGTAGTGATCTGGCTCCAGAAACACCTTGCCTGCTGAACGGTCCTGTCTCCAACCTGTGGACAGACCAGGGCTGCAGGCAGGCACCTGCAGAGGTCCTCACTCACCTGGACACCTTGGATAGGATGGTGTTAAAACTACCCCTGGCGGGACTTGTGGAAAGTCGAAACTGGACATGAGCATGTGAACAACTGAGTTACTACACTTAGAAGGAAGCAGGCCTGAGCATAGATTGTTTCCACGGTGGCTTTTGGTTCACGAGGAAATCTTACGCATTATTTGCTTCTCTGTGTCCAACCTGGGCTTCGCGCTTTGCTGGAGAAAGTCTTCAGCTCGGGGCTTCCCTGGCCTCCCAGCTCCCAGTACAGGTGGCCGTTACTTGTCTGACTCTGTTTGTTTCCAATTCCATCCACCAGTGATCCAAGCACTAATATTTGGCTGACCAGCTCCGTGGAGTGCGGCCATGAAACGTACTTTCTAAGTACGTTTTCCAAGAACTGCCATCTTTTCTAAGAACCATCTTCAGCTGTGTGTTGCTGCCTGTTTCCCCTCCTGCAGGCTTTCGGGTCACTTTGTTTATGAAAAGCCTGAGCGAACTCAGCTTGAGCTCCAGTCTCACTACTCCCTGCCTCCAGGAGGCCCCGGGGAGCCTCGGGGAGGTGGGGGAGAAGCGTGGTCCAGGCTTTCCCGACTGCTCTGGCCCCAGGCTCTGTGTCCACTGGTTTGCGAGGCTGGAGGGGGGGGGGCAGCGTCCTCAGCCACCTGCTGCTGTCAGCATGGTTTGCAGGCTGTGGCTGCCTCTCTGGCACCTGCCCTCTGAGTGGCAGGTGTCCACTGCTGCCCGCTGGCAGGTGCCTCTGGGAAACGTGTGGGGGTGCCCATAGGGCCTCCCAGGCCCCTTCCGTGTCATGGAGAACCTCCTTCCTCCCCACTCCCCCTGCCTCAGAGCCGCACACTGCTTCCGTGCCCTTGCCCAGTGGCCTGTCCTCTTGGGTGGGGGGGTCACAAGATGGCACACGCCCAGTACCATGGCTCAGTGTGCAGTCACCCTGAGGGGCCGTGCTGGGCTCCACTGACTCTGCCCTCCTCTCTGCCCCCGCCCCTGTTCAAGGAGGAGCAGGAGGCAGTTAACCAGCATTTAGAAAAGCCTGGTTGGCAACCCGCTCCAGTATCCTTGCCTGGAAAATCCCATGGACGGAGGAGCCTGGTGGGCTACAGTTCATGGGGTTGCAAAGAGCTGGACATGACTGAGTGACTTCACTTCTTCAACCTTTATTTATGGCGTGAGCCAGCATCTCTTTAGCCCTTTGCCTGGGGGCCAAAAGGAGCTCCCACGCCCTTAGGCAGAGAGCACAAGTCTCAATCCTCATTGGCCACCTCTGGGCTGCAGTGCTGCCGCCTGGGCAGGGCAGGGGCTGAGCAGGGCAGCGGAGTCTCTTCCTGGTGGGAGGAGGGCCTGCTGCCTCCCGGGGCTCCACGCCACTCGCGGGGTGTGAAGCTTCCCTAGTCTTTGGTGTGTCTTTGTCCTCAGGTCTGGTTCTGAGACAGAAGTTAAGACAGCAGGTGATGTTGCACTCCTCCTCCTACAAATTCTGTGCCCCTGAGGACACCTCGTCTCCAGTAGGGGACAGGGCAACCTTCCTCCCCACTCCCTCCAGCTGCCAGGAAGACGGCCAGGCCTCTCCTAGGGCAGACGCGTCCTCTCCCATCTGCTCTGGATCTTTGTTCCATTTGCTTCTTTCTCCTCCTCCTCGTCAGTCGTCATCCCCGTGACTCATCAGACCTCTGTTGTTCCGTGCTGCTTGAACAATTGGAAAATCGTCCGTGTTTTTCACCTCGGAGAAGCTAATGCATCTTCTGTGGACCAGGAACGCTGCCAGCTGTGCTAGAAAACCACGGATGTGGTGGCCATTGAGCCAGCAGCTGCTGCAGCCTCTGCCGATGGTGCATCCCTGAGGGGGTCAGGGCGGAGAGAAGCAGGACTCCGGCTCGGTGTCGCTAAGGTGCATCTCAAAGGAATGATTTCAGTGAGCCCAGACTCCTGCATCTTGCCATCCACAGAAAAGCACTAAGTTCATTAACTGAAGATGTCTGGCTTTCCTTAATTAACAGTAATCTTTTGATGTTCCAACTGCCTGATTTTTGTTGGGGAAAAAAAAAAAAAAAGCCCTGTATATCCTGGCTCCTCCCTCATCTCTTCGGAGCAGTCCCTCAGGGCAATCTTAGAGGCTGCCTTCCAGGCTTAAGTTCTCAATATGTCTGATGAATAAAGCATGACAAACTTTTAGGTTGTGTATTTTTTTGGCTTGACAGTTGATAGGTGGAAGACTTCAATTAAACTTTTTTGAGACTAGAGGTTTTTTAAGGGTAATTAATTGAAACATTGTCTGATTTATTCACTAGTTATTAGATTATATAAATTTTCATTTTCTTTTGCATCAATTTTGTCCCCTCCTACGTCTAGACTTTTCATGGCTATTTGATCATATTTCGTTAGACTCCCTGAACGTGGGACTCAGCCAGGCTGGCGTGCTAGCTTCCTTCTGCCTGTGTACAAGTGTTTCTGCGTTGGTTTTCCTGTTACCCTTTCACACAGTAAAGGGTCAGCTTTGTGTTCAATCACTGGGCTTCAGTAAACTGAAATATTGTATTTTCCAGGGCTATTAAAAAGTGGACCTTTGTGAAGAAAGAAAACTCTCACATACTGTCTAAATTCCTAGAAAGATTGGCTTTTTAGTGATTTGTTTCTTCTAAAAAAGAAAAGTTACCGCGTTAGTATATTTAAAGTGGGAATATATTTAAATGATTGCAACCAGATGCATTTGCAAACCTTTCAAGAGCAATAGTTCCATCAAGAAAGTGCTTAAATAAAAAACAAATTATTGCAATTTTCAGGTTGAGTAATAAAGTGTGTGTAATTGCAGCAGCTAATATATGCATTTAATGAAGTATATCTATCTTCCTAAAGGAGTGCCACCAATCAATTTGTGATGAAGTCAGTGTAATGAGGAAACAAACATAGTTCCATATGGTTTAAAATCCCTGCGTGTCTAATAGTGCCTTACGTTAATCAGAAAATAGTTAGAGTCATCTGTTTGCCCATTTCTGTGCACGTCTCATGGATTTGTTACCAGTAGAGTCCTCTTGTATCCCCAGGGGGCTGGCAGTCAGGTAGGGGAAGGGGGGCTGGCGTCCACGGAGCTGACATCACACAGAGTCCTGCGGTTGGGACTGAGGGCTTTGGACTCAGACAACTCTGGGTTTAAATTCTAGTTTCCTTTACAAGATGGATGATTTAAATAAATTCCCTAAACTTTCTGAATTTTAATTTCCCATAATTTAAATGGGAATAATAATAGGGATAATAATCACATCTACAGGCTACAGTCATTGGTAGCCTTTTAAAGGGAAGCGTTCATTGTGATGGTGATGGAGACGGTGCTGGAGATGGTGGTGGAGATGATGGTGCTGGAGATGGTAGTGATGCTGATTCTGATGGTGGTGATGGTGATGGTGGTGATGACGGTGTTGATGATCATGGTGAGATGGTGATGGTGCTGATTCTGATGGTGGTGGTGCTGATTCTGATGGTGGTGGTGGTGATGGTGGTGATGATGGTGTTGATGATCATGGTGAGATGGTGGTGGTGCTGATTCTGATGGTGGTGGTGCTGATTCTGATGGTGGTGGTGCTGATTCTGATGGTGGTGATGACGGTGTTGATGATCATGGTGAGATGGTGATGGTGCTGATTCTGATGGTGGTGGTGCTGATTCTGATGGTGGTGATGGTGATGGTGGTGATGACGGTGTTGATGATCATGGTGAGATGGTGATGGTGCTGATTCTGATGGTGGTGGTGCTGATTCTGATGGTGGTGATGGTGATGGTGGTGATGACGGTGTTGATGATCATGGTGAGATGGTGATGGTGCTGATTCTGATGGTGGTGGTGCTGATTCTGATGGTGGTGATGGTGATGGTGGTGATGACGGTGTTGATGATCATGGTGAGATGGTGATGGTGCTGATTCTGATGGTGGTGGTGCTGATTCTGATGGTGGTGATGGTGATGGTGGTGATGACGGTGTTGATGATCATGGTGAGATGGTGATGGTGCTGATTCTGATGGTGGTGGTGCTGATTCGATGGTGGTGATGGTGATGGTGGTGATGACGGTGTTGATGATCATGGTGAGATGGTGATGGTGCTGATTCTGATGGTGGTGGTGATGGTCATGATGGTGATGGTGGTGCTGGAGATGGTGGTGGTGATGATTCTGATGGTGGTGATGGTGATGGTGGTGGTGATGATAGGTTGATGGTGGTGATGGTGATGGGGATACAAACCAGTTATTTAACTGTTATTTGATGCTGCTAACCAATGACTTGGAATCTTCCAGACTGCAGACTTAGTTGGGGAAGGTAAGGTGACACTTGAGGGAGGATTTAATGGTTTATCAGCATCAAAATGGAAGGCAAAGGGGTATTTTATGCTTTATTTGTTCAGATCTTAACTTGATCTAGTCCTCTAACTTGATTTTCTAGATGGTTAGTTTAGTTAGATAGCTATTAGGACAGTTTCTATAACATGAGAAGCTCCATTTTCTAGAATTGTGTCTGTAACCTAATATGTCACGGTCATGAGCTATCTCATATCTCAGTACAGTGTTCAGAATTACTTTAAAAATATATTTCCAAATATTTCAATTTTTGACTTGCATTCTTCATAAAACAAGTTATGGATCAAGGAGACCCAGACCCTTCTTCTCTCATCTGTTTCTATTATAGGCCTGCCTGCCTCCAGACCTCTCTCAAAACTTTCAGGGGATCTCCATGTAGCCTGCTGGGCACATCTCTAATCTTTTTAATTTTCTCCTTTACCTGACTTGGCCTCAGAGACTCAAGCCAGGAGAGCAGAGGGAGGCTGCGGGAGAAATGTCGAGACAGGGCTGTTTATCCTTGGCCAGAGAGAGGAGGCTGAATTCAGGCAGCGCCTCCTATCAGCGAGGTCTGCGTGTGCTTCTGATAGTCTGCACCTTAGGAGCCCCGGTATCCTGCCTGGTTAATGTGAGACACTGGCCCTCGCAGACTTCCTGCTAATGGAGCCACCACAGCACCCAGGCCAGCCCAGGCGGTGGCTGCAGCGAGCAGGATACTCACCTCCACTTGGTACCTGCAGAGTCAAGAGCTTCTAGTGGGACAGACTGATGCCTCCAGGGCCTAATGGCTCCTCAGAGCTGGCCTGGCCCCACTGAAATCTGTGGGTCCTGCCTCCTTCCTGAATTAGCTGAAAACCCAACTCAGTGTCTTCACTGCCCCTTGACCTGCACGCCGCCGCCCCTATTGTCTCCAGCTGCTGTAGCTGTTCCCTTCCCACAGCTCCCTGCTATTTTCCTTATCCAGTCCCTTTCTTCCAGTGTTTTTCTAGATTCCTCTGGAATCCCAGAGCTGTTTTCAGTAATAAGAAGGAAGAGTTTATTTTGCCTGCTGGCTGGGTCCTATGCACTGTCTTTAAATCTTTGGCCATTTTGATTTTCAATAGAATCCTGCACCCACTGAGAGTCAGAGAAATCCTGGGTCGTCGAGGCTCCCTGAGTGACTGTATGGAGAAGCGAGCCAGCGCCTGACTTCTGCCTTCCATTGCAGACATTTCTGACATGTGGGGATGGAAGCGTGCACTGCTGTGCACATCTGAGGCTGCTGCGGAAGGCAGAGCCATCGCAAATCCAAAATGTGTTATCCAAGGTCGACCGCGAGATCATTCGAGGCATCTGGCATTGCTTGTAGCTTGGCGACAGGGCGAATGACACCCAGGAGACCCATAATCCAAGGTTCTCTGAAGGCGATTCAGTACACCATTTCCCATCGTGACGTCTCTGTTATTGGTTTTGGCAGCACGTGAGAACCCGTGAGGCCCGTGAGAACCCGTGCAGCCTGTGGAGGGGGTGATGGGGCTCTGTTTACCGAGGGTACCTGAGTGACAGCCACATGGGAGCTCGGCAGAGAAGCCAGCTGGAGAGAGCTCAGTGCTGGACATGCACAGCGTCAGAGGTTCCCCCAGGGAAAGCGGGTAGCTGAGGATCGACCAAAGGAACATTAGAGTAAGAGGAGAGGGTACGCTTTATGATGGGATTAGATCTATAGCATATATGATGGGTTAAAGTAATGCTAATGAAGCAAAGACCCATGACTCACCACCCGAGTTCTGAAAGAGAACACGAGTGATTCTCTGAGGCCCACTGAGCCCCTCAGACCGTCTTCCTCCCTTCCTGTCTAAGATCATCCAAGTCCAGTTTTGCGGTTGCCGTGCTTGCTTCTCTTGGTTTTTTATTACATGTCTTCTTGTTCAGTCGCTCAATCGTGTCCAACTTTTTGGGACCCCACGGACTGCGGCCCTCCAGGCCTCCTGTCCTTCACTGTGGCACGTGCTGCTGCTCAGTTGCTGCAGGCGTGTCCGACTCTGTGCAATGCCACAGACGGCAGCCCACCAGGCTCCCCCGTCCCTGGGATTCTCCAGGCAAGAACACTGGAGTGGGTTGCCATTTCCTTCTCCAATGCAGGAAAGTGAAGAATGAAAGTGAAGTCACTCAGTCGTGTCCAACTCAGCGACCCCATGGACTGCAGCCCACCAGGCTCCTCCATGGGATTTTCCAGGCAAGAGCACTGGAGTAGGGTGCCATCACCTTCTCCGACGTGTGTAGCGGTCCCTAAGTAATACTTCACTTACTTTTTTTCAGAATGTGGACTTTAATTGTGATCATGCTGTGTGCATTTTTCTATAGTTTTCCTCCTTACTTAATGTTTTGTTTGTGAGATCCATCCATGGCAATGAATGGAAAGAATCTTAATGGGTTCATTTTTACTGCTTTACAGCATTCTGTTAAATGGTGATGGGATTATTTATCCAATCTGTTGTCAGTGGATTATGTTCAGACTTTTTCTGTTGCAAAATACTGCTGTAAATATTTTTGAATTTGTCTCCTGGTACATAAAAGCAGAATTTCATATATATATATATATGCTTTTATGTATATTCATATACATGTATATATTTTCAGGGCATAAGTTATGTACTTCTTTCCAGTTAATGAAATAATAACCAACTGATTCGCACTTGTACCTTCCGTGCTATTGAGATATAATTGACATATAACTTTGTGTAAGTTTAAGGATTGCAAAATGTTGATTTGATACACTTAAGTTTTGCAAAAGATGCTATGGTTATAGTTAACACCTCTGTCATGTCACATAATTATCATTGCTTTTTTGTGTGGTGAGAACACTTCAGATACACTCTCTTAGGAACTTCCAAGTGGATAACCCAGTCCTATTAACTGTGATCACCATGTCGTACATTAGATCCCCAGAACTTATGCTGCTTTCAAAGCAATTACCCAAAATTACACTCCCACCAAAAACTCAATTTCTCCCACTTCCTGTTAGGAGTCGCTACCATAAGATTTCTTAGTTTCTTCTCAACTGGAAGGTATGAAGTGTGTCTCATTGTGGTGCTAACCACCATTTCCAGATTATTAGTGAGGCTAAGAATCTTTTTATATGTTTGTGAAACTTGCATTCAATTTTTCTATTGAATTAACTGTGTGTGTTTTAAAAATTGATTTGAAATTTTTTACATATTCTGGATACTAACCTTTTGTTGTTTGTAAATGTTTCTAATCTAGAGGATCATGTGATTTATGGTCTGTTATATGAACAGAGTTTTTTATTTTAACACAATCAAATTTATCCATTTTCCCTTTATGTTTGTGCCTCTTTCTCATGTTTAAAAATTGTGTCTTACAACAAATTCATAAAGATGTTTTCCTAATTTTCTTCTTAAGGTTTTGTAGTTTCATTTTTCACATATAAATATATAATCTTAAGGAAATAGCCCTTAGCAAAGGTCAGTGTGGTTCAGTTTGTAGCATGTAACTAGAATATATCCATTCCATATTGTATATTATTTCATAATGCAAATATGCCACAGTTTTTCTACTGGCAGACAAGTTTATTTCTAGTTTAGGACCAGTATTTTTTTAGGGCTTATTTTATTATTTTTAAATTGAATTACAGTTGATTTATAGTGTTTTATTATTTTCAGGTATACAGCACAAACAGTTATACAAACCTATATATTCATTTATATATATGAATGAATATATATATATCAGTTATACAAACATATATATTCATTTTCAGATTCATTTCTCTTACAGATCATTATAAAATCTTGGTACAGTTCCCTGTGCTGTCCAGTAGGTGCTTGGTCATCAGGACGATGTTGAATGATGTAGCCATCACACTCTTATGCCCCTTTTTGTGGTTTGTGCACTTACATGTTTACAGGGAACATACCCGGGAGTGAGATTCTTGGCTCACAGAGCACTGTATGCTCATCTTTAGCAGATGATACCAAGTGGTTTTCTCAGGTGCTTATAACAATTTAAATCCCCGCTGACAGTGTGTGAGAATTCCCGTTTCTCCAGGTTCTCACCAAGCTGACAGTGTGTGCGAATTCCCATTTCTCCGGGTGCTCACCAAGCTGACAATGTGTGCGAATTCCCATTTCTCCAGGTGCTCACAAACATTCGGTGTTATTGGCAGTTTAATCCCCGCCCTTGTGGTGAGCACACACTGAGCGGTTTTGGTTGCGTGTCCTGAACTGTGATGGTGCCGAGCGCCTCTTCTTATGTTTAATTCCTGTTTGAACTCTTCTTTGGTGCACCACCTCTTCTCTCTCATTTTTTCTGCTGGACAATCTGTCATTTTCATATTGTTTTGTAGGGATTCTTCATGAAACATTTGTTGGGTTCTTAGTTTGGGGTGCGAGAACGAAATTTTCATAGGCTGGATGGCTTTTTAACAGCAAGCGTTTATTTCCCACAGTTCCGGAGACTGGGACGTCCAGGCTCAAGCTGGCAGCAGGCCTGGTGTCTGCGGAGGGCCCGGTTCCTGGCTCATCCACGCCGGTCTTCCCGGGATCTTCACGGGGCAACTGCTTCTGGGGCAGCACTTAGGAAGATGATTGCCTCATCCGGAGGCTCCCTCCCCAGGGAGCCATCACCTCCCAGTGACTCCCACCTGCAAATACGACTACACGGGGACTTGGGGTTGCAGCATGTGGGTCTCAAGGGGGCCGCGTTTCATCGGCAACAGTTACGTTTGTTCTGTCTTCTCCCACCCAGTCGGCTTGCCTTTTCCTGGCCTTCATGGTGACTTTTAATGAACACATGTTCATAATTTTAATATAGCCAACTTATTAATCCTATTCTTTCTGTTAATGATTTTTATTTCTTGTTTAGGAGAATTTTCCCTGCTTCAAATCATACAGATAGTCTCTTATTTTGTCTTCTCGACATTTCAGTTTTCACATTCGGGTTTACATTCCAATCAACCCTGCGTCACTGACTGAAAATACCACATTTCCCACTCCTCTCCGTGTCGTTTCGTTACACCTGTGGTGTGCGTGAACTGTGTCTGCATGGGACTACTTCTGGACTCTCTGCTCTGTCCCCCTGGCCTCTGTGTATTTGTCTGTGTTGTGTGTTTTTGCTTTAGAGCCAGTCTTGAGATCAAGTGGAGCAAATCATCCCAACTTGTTCGTATTTTTTTAACGAGTTATTTCTATGGATTTTAAAATGATGTTTATTTTTTAAATTGAAAGTGTACTCAGTTGTGTCCGACTCATTGTGATCCCATGGACTGTAGCCCAACCAGGCTCCTCTCTCCATGGGATTCTCCAGGCAAGAATATTGGAGTGGGTTGCCATGCCCTCCTCCAGGGAATCTTCCTCACCCGGGGATTGAACCTGGGTCTCCCACAATCCAGCAAACTCTGTACCGACTGAGGCGCCAGGGAGACTTTCCAGCTCGGAGGATAGCTGCCTTTCCGGGCTGCGTCAGCTTCCTCCGCACAGTGAGGTGAAGCAGCTGCACGTGTCCATGGATCCTCTCCCTCCTGAGCCTCCTCCCCCTGCACCTCACCCTCTGGGTCATCACAGAGCCCTGAGCCGAGCTCCCTGTCTCATAGCAGCTTCCCGTTAGCTCGCCGTTTTATCCGTTAGTGTATTTCTGCCAATGCTGCCTTCTCAACTGGCCCACCCTCTCCTTCTTCCCTGCGTCTACAAGCCCATTCTCTGTGCCTGCGTCTCTATTCCTGCCCTGCAAATAGTTTCATCGACACCATTTTTCTAGATTTCACATGAGTCCTTTGATTTCCATTTTATTTTTTTAATATAAATTTATTTATTTTAATTGGAGGCTAATTACTTTGCAATATGTATTGGTTTTGCCATACATCAACATGAATCTGCCACGGGTGTACACGTGTTCCCCATCCTGAACTCCCTTCCCACCTCCCTCCCCATCCCATCCCTCTGGGTCGTCCCAGTGCACCAGCCCCAAGCGTCCTGTATTGTGCATCAAACCTGGACTGGCAATTCTTTTCATATATGATGTTATACCTGTTTCAGTGCCATTCTCCCAAATCATCCCACCCTCTCCCTCTCCCAGAGTCCAAAAGACTGTTCTATACATCTGTGTCTCTTTTGCTGTCTTGCATACAGGGTTATCATTACCATCTTTCTAAATTCCATATATATGTGTTAGTATACTGTACTGGTGTTTTTCTTTCTGGCTTACTTCACTCTGTATTTTAAATTTAGACTAAGCTTGGGAAGCTAAGCAGAATTTGGGATTTTGACTGGTATGGTTTTGAACCCAGTGAACATGGTTTATTCTTCCCTTTATTGAGAGTTTCCTTAATTTCCCTTAATATTGGTTTTCCCCTTGCTTAGAGAGCTTACAGATTATTTGTTAGATTAATTCCTCAATGTTTGGTCTATTTGACACTCTTGTGGGTGGTGTCTTTATAAGCTCTAATTGCTAACTTTGATGGTAGCTAGAAGGATAAATGATTTTCTCACACTGAATTTGCACACGGCTGCTTCTCAGAACTCTCCCACCAACTTTAATGATTCATCTCCCTCCCCTGAGTTTTATGGGAACACAACTCCATCATCTGTGGAAAACTGCTATTTAATTTCCTAGTCTTCAATTTTTTGCCAAACATATTTTATCAAAATAGAAAAATTGTATCAAGTTAAGGTAGTTTCTACTCTTTCCAATTGGCTAAGATTTATTTAGTTTTTGCAGACTCCAGCATGCTGTCAGATGAATTGCTCATCTTCTTGGCCTCTTTCTCTGGAATGGATAGGACTCACCTCCCTAGGTCAATTTTTTTCCATTCTTGTTGAATACACAGTGTCTTTAATGAATTTTATAATATATTCCCAAACTGCGTTTCCAGAAGTGGAATCTCAGATAATGCTATTTTAAAGTCTCAAATTAGTATTTAAATCATTTTTGAAGAACACAGTGAATGCTTGCTTAAATTTACGCAACATTTGCCATTTTCTTTTCCAATCTCAGAAGTTCCTTCTGGAATCATTTTCCTTTCTTCCCATAATACATCCATTAGCAGCTCCCCCTGGGAGGCTCTGGGGTCAGCACCAGACGCCTTGTCTGGGGTGCTTTTGCTTTGCCCTCCTTCCTGACGCTCTGCTGGGCTCGCCTCTCTGGCTGAGACAGCGTCCTCTGGGCACTGCCTTCTGGGCCCCTCGCTGCTGCTGAGCAGACAGCTGCCAGGTGGACCGCCCTCTGTGGTAGCGTTTCTTCCTGTCATCTCTGCCTGCTTTTGAGATCTTCTCTTTAATACACTCAGATTTCTCTCTGAAATGTGCTCGCTGGTGTTGATTGTGTTTGTGATTCTGAGGATTTAGATCTTTCCTATCTACGGAAGCGTCTCAGACATGAAAGTGAAAGTGGAAGCCGCTCAGTCGTGTCCGACTCTTTGTGACCCCACACACAGTCCATGGACTTCTCCAGGCCAGAATACTGGAGTGGGCAGCCTTTCTCTTCTCCAGGGGACCTTCCCAACCCAAGGACTGAACCCAGGTCTTCTGCATTGCAGGCGGATTCTTTACCAGCTGAGCCACCAGGGAAGCCCATGATACCGTCCAATACTGCCTCTCCCCTACTCTTTTCATTCCTCTCTGGGACTTGCATCCTGCATGCCGGGTTCCTCCATCTCTCTCATCATTTCCTTCATGTTTTGTATCCCCTTGTCCCACTGTGCTGGACTCTGGATACTGTTTTCATGCCTGCTTTCCCACTCACCAGTTCTCCCCGGATCCGGCGTAATCTGCCGCTTGGTCCCTTGCATTTTAACTTTGCTACATCTTTTAAAGCATCTTCTATTTATTTTTCAATCTGCACAATCCTTCATCTCTTATTCTCTGTTGATATTTTGTGTCTTTCTTTGTCACAGTATATATACTTTCAGTTTTGAATCTAAGGTTCTAATACCTGAAGGCTTTTTAAATTGGATTCTGCTGTTTCTTATTTCTTCTAATCATTGCTCATTTTCCTTGATTTCCTTGTTTTCTTTTTTTGTTGTCTTTTAATTTCTCTTTGTTCAGTTTCTTTCTTTATATTTGGGATTTGGGGAAGAGAGCATTTGGATTTGCTTCCCCCAGGAAGCCCAAGGTCTTCTGACTCACTCTCTGGGACCACGTTAATCTGAATGCCCAGCTTGTTGGATCATCTGGTGGTTCCGACAGCTGCAAGCTTGGCCTCAACCCTCCACGCTCCTTGCTCAGCTCCGTCCCTTCCTGCAGTGACCAAGGATTACCCAGGCCCCTTGCTGGGTGGGGCCTCAGCCTTCCATGTGCCTTGCCATCAGCTCCCCCGTGGTTCTGCTTGGGCAGCGGGATGGGCCTGGGCTCCCATCTCCCTGCAAAGCTCAAGGCTGCAGGAGGCTGGAGCCTGCCCTGCCTGCCTCCACCCAGGGAGCACGGATCCCATGAGAGACTCCACAGGCCTGACACTCATGGATTTCTGCTTCCCAGGCCACACTGACTGAGGATGGTTTCTGAGCTGTTCTGGGTGCTGTCTTGCCTCAGACAGAAACCCTAAGATTTATACATGTGGGGGATTCATGGACTTCTTTGTAACTTTAATGAAACTTATGGATCTTCCCTTTAGAAAAATAAGCAAAAGTTTATACCAATAATATTTTTCTTAAGTTTTAGTGAATTTCAGGTCATAAATCTCAAAGCAATCTATAGATTCAATGCAATCCCTATCAAGCTACCAATGGTATTTTTCAGAGAACTAGAACAAATAATTTCACAATTTGTATGGAAATACAAAAAACCTTGAATAGCCAAAGCAATCTTGAGAAAGAAGAATGGAACTGGAGGAATCAACCTGCCTGACTTCAGGCTTTACTACAAAGCCACAGTCATCAAGACAGTATGGTACTGGCACAAAGACAGAAATATAGATCAATGGAACAAAATAGAAAGCCCAGAGATAAATCCACACACCTATGGACAGCTTATCTTCGACAAAGGAGGCAAGAATATACAGTGGATTAAAGACAATCTTTTTAACAAGTGGTGCTGGGAAAACTGGTCAACCACTTGTAAAAGAATGAAATTAGATCACTTTCTAACACCATACACAAAAATAAACTCAAAATGGATTAAAGATCTAAACATAAGACCAGAAACTATAAAACTCCTAGAGGAGAACATAGGCAAAACACTCTCTGACATAAATCACAGCAGGATCCTCTATGATCCACCTCCCAGAATACTGGAAATAAAAGCAAAACTAAACAAATGGGATCTAATTAAAATTAAAAGCTTCTGCACAACAAAGGAAACTATAAGCAAGGTGAAAAGACAGCCTTCAGAATGGGAGAAAATAATAGCAAACAAAGCAACAAAGAATTAATCTCAAAAATATACAAGGAACTCCTGCAGCTTAATTCCAGAAAAATAAAAGACCCAGTCAAAGAGTGGGCCAAAGAACTAAACAGATGTTTCTCCAAAGAAGACATACAGATGGCTAACAAACACATGAAAAGATGCTCAACATCACTCATTATCAGAGAAATGCAAATCAAAACCACAATGAGGTACCATTTCACACCAGTCAGAATGGCTGTGATCCAAAAGTCTACAAGCAATAAATGCTGGAGAGGGTGTGGAGAAAAGGGAATCCTCTTACACTGTTGGTGGGAATGCAAATTAGTACAGCCACTATGGAGAACAGTGTGGAGATTCCTTAAAAAACTGCAAATAGAACTGCCTTATGACCCAGCAATCCCACTGCTGGGCATACACACCGAGGAAACCAGAATTGAAAGAGACACGTGTACCCCAATGTTCATCGCAGCACTATTTATAATAGCCAGGACATGGAAGCAACCTAGATGTCCATCAGCAGATGAATGGATAAGAAAGCTGTGGTACATATACACAATGGAATATTACTCAGCCATTAAAAAGAATATTTTGAATCAGTTCTAATGAGGTGGATGAAACTGGAGCCTATTATACAGAGTGAAGTAAGCCAGAAAGAAAAACACCAATATAGTATCCTAACGCATATATATGGAATTTAGAAAGATGGTAACGATAACCCTGTATGCGAGACAGCAAAAGAGACATGTGTATAGAACAGGCTTTTGGACTCTGTGGGAGAGGGCGAGGGTTGGGGTGGTTTGGGTGAATGGCATTGAAACATGTATAATATCATATGTGAAACGAATCGCCAGTTCACGTTCGATGCAAGATACAGGGTGCTCGGGGCTGGTGCACTGGGATGACCCAGAGGGAGGGGATGGGGAGGGAGGTGGGAGGGGGAATCAAGATGGGGAACACGTGTACACCCATGGCAGACTCATGTCAATGTATGGCCAAACCAATACAATATAGTAAAGTAAATAAATAAATAAAACTGAGATTAAAAAAAAATTTTAACAAAAGAATTTCTGATGATTTATTGGAAGTAAATACCTTTCTGACTATTGCATAATGATAAAAATCATAGGAAACAAGTCAATTATTTGGCATGAAATATTATATATATGAATGTATCCAATAATTGAAGATTGCCTCTTTAAATATATAAACTTTGAAATTAATAATTTTTAGAACTCTTTCTAGTGTGGATTGAATATTTTTATTCTTTCTTTCAAACATACTTGATCTAATCTTATTATTTCAGGTTTATAATAAGCCTAAAATTACAGAACTTAAGGATTATTAGAAGGAAACGCTAATCGTACCTGATCATAACCTAAGTGTTGGAAGAGAAATTGCAGGTATCTCTCAGTCTGACGGCTCTCCCATCTCTTGGACGCCACTGAAGTCATTTGGCGACTTCACTTCTGAGTGGATATCCGTGGACGTTTCCTAAGGAAGCTGGATATTTGGAAAGAACCTCTTCATCCCCTCCAGCCACCTTCTCCCTCTAACTTTCCTCTCTCAGGCTTAGCATTTATGTTATCAGGTAGAGTTACTCTTTCATTTTCTCCACTCCCTCTCCAGCGTTTATTGTTTGTAGACTTTTTGATGATGGCCATTCTGACCAGGGTGAGGTGATACCTGATTATAATTTTGATTTGCATTTCTCTAATACTTCGTGACTGGAGAAGGCAATGGCACCCCACTCCAGTACTCTTGCCTGAAAATCCCATGGATGGAGAAGCCTGGTGGGCTGCAGTCCATGGAGTCGTGAAGAGTCAGACACGACTGAGTGACTTCACTTTCACTTTTCACTTTCATGCATTGGAGAAGGAAATGGCAAGCTACTCCAGTATTCTTGCCTGGAGAATCCCAGGGACGGGGGAGCCTGGTGGGCTGCCGTCTATGGGGTCACACAGAGTCGGACACGACTGAAGCAACTTAGCAGCAGCAGCAGCAGCAGCAGCAGCAGCAATACTTAGTGGTGCTGAACGTCTTTTAATGCAATTTTTAGCCATTTGTCTTCTCTGGTGAAATGCCGGTTTAGATCGTTATAACCTTCCTACACAATTGGTGGGAATGTAAACTTGTACAACCACTGTGGAGAGCAGTGTGGAGGTTCCTTAAAGTAATGAATACTAGAGCTACCATCTGATCCCACAATCCCGCTCTTCAGCATATATCCAAAGAAGACTATTATTTGAAAATATGCGTGCACCCCAATGCTCATTGCAGCACGGTTACAATAACCAAGACAGGGAAACAGCCGAAATGTCCTTCAAGAGAGGAATGGACAAAGCAGACGCGGTGCATACAGACAGCAGAATACTGCTCGGCCGTAAAAGAGAGAAGCGTTGCGTTCGCAGCAGCATGGCTGGACGAAGACGCTCATACTGAGCGAAGTGCGTCAGACAGAGGCGAGCTTCACATGACAGCACTTGCGTGTGGAATTGGAGAAGACGATCCAAAGAGCTTATTTACAAAACAGAAGCAGGCTCATGGGCCTCAAAAAACAAACAAACTTGTGGTTCCTGAAGGGGGAAAGTGTGTGTGTGGAGGAGAGATAGATTAGGAACTTGGGAATAGCATATACACCCTACTATACATAGAATAATTAGGAAGGACCTACTCTATAGCACAGAAAGCTCTCCTCATTACTCTATAATAATCTATATGAGAAAATCATCTGAAAAACAAATTGACATATGTATGTGTATGTATATATAAGACTTTGTGGTACACCGGAAACTAACACACTTTGTAAATCAACTATACTCCAGTGTAAAATAAAAATTACATTAAAAAATTAAAAGAAGCCCCAAACCCAAAAACACACAAAAAGAATTGCTTTTTGAGATGACAGACTGCTGGGCATTTATGATCCCATTTCCAATATACATTCTCATCCTTTAACTTCAGATTCGAAAGGGCAGGGTTCTCCTATAGTCACCAGGCAGCTTGACCCTCTTTGACTGCTCATTTTGTGGACAGCCCAAGAAAGCTGAATGCTGAAGAATTGATGTTTTCAAAATGTGGTGCTGGAGAAGACTCTTGAGAATCTCTTAGTCAGCAAGGAGATCAAGGTAGTCAGTCCTAAAGGAAATTAATCCTGAATTTTCATTGGAAGGACTGATGCTGAAGCTGAAGCTCCAGTCCTTTGGCCACCTGATGCGAAGAACTGACTCATTGGAAAAGACCCTCATGCTGGGCAAGATTGAAGGCAAGAGGAGAAGGGGACGACAGAGGATGAGATGGTTGGATGGCATCACTGAGCCAGTGGACATGAGTTTGAGCAAACGTCCGGAGAAGGTAAAGGACAGGGAAGCCTGGCGTGCTGCCGTTCATGGGGTCGCAAAAAGTCAGACACGACTGAGCGAGTGAACAGCAACCATCTTCAGCGTGTGTCTCCACTCAAGCTCCATTAATTCTTACTCATTTTAATCTCAAACAGAACCTAAAAGGGTGACCTTGATGTTGGTTGCGTTTCAGACAATGGTAGGAGAAGGCTCCTTACAAATGTGAATGGGAACTGCTGATAGCATGGATAGAAACTGAGAGACGGGTTTCTGCTTGGCCTCTGCATGTTGCTTTAAACTCATTTATAGTTAAAAGACAGGGAAGAACAAAACCCAAACATTAATGATTTCAAGAAAGTTCCTTAGGAAGGATTGCATTAGGGCATGATGAAGAGAAAATTTTTAAAAGAAGTTGAAGCGGCAAGTCTCTGGTAGAGATCTAAGTGAGAAATCGTCAGGAAGGCGAATTCCCTTCACACAAGCTGGTACCAGATTTGATACTGCCAACAAGTGTATCTGACGCGATTGGAACAAGACGCTTTGTCAAGATCAGATGCAGGATGGCCACGTCTGTCATCGTTTCTTAAACTCTGTGCTGGAGTTTTCAGGGGTTGCTCGCCTCCTGTTGGCAGATGGCTCTGGTGTTCGAACAGTGGCGTGAGTTCAGCCACCTGCTGGATGGTTTTTGGCACAGAACATCAGCACTGTCATATTTCCAACTTGTCACATTAGGAGGACGTGCTCCGATAGGAAGCAGAACTTCGCTGCCTAAGGAGTGTGATGCTGAAAGCCGTATCAACGGCTGTCGAGTGTCAGAGCCGTCCACGGCTGTGAGGGGGGCTTTCCTGACGACCTCCCCGCCTCGTAACGCTGCCTGACTCAGTGGTGCTGTTTTCTTTGAGGGGAGGTATTTTCTGAGTGTAGAGCTGTTACATGAGCTTTTGAAACGGGTCTTGGTTAACCTCAGATTTCTGCGTCGTAGTGTGTTTGACTGAAAATGCCATAGTTAGGTGGTCTATTACTTCAAAACCGTCGTTCTGTCATATCTGATCCGTCCTTCATGTAACGACAGGAGTCGCTTCTCAAAATACAGGTCGGATCTTCCTCAAGTACAGGTTTTTTCTAATTAAAAAAAAAAAAACTGTTTATTTTGTCTTGGGGTATATAATGGACTTCCCTGGTGGTTCAGTGGTAAAGAATCTGCCTGCCAATGCAGGAGACTCGGGTTCAGTCCCTGGGTTGGGAAGATTCCCTGGAGAAGGAAATGGCAACCTTCTCCAGTATTCTTGCCTGGGAAATCCCATGGAGAGAGGAGCCTGGCGGGCTGCAGTTCACGGGCCCGCAAAAGAGTCAGACACAACTTAGACACAGCTTAGTGACTAAACAACAGCAGGAGCTGGTTAACAACATTCTGATACTTCCAAGTGAACAGTGAAGGGACTTCGCGATATCCATTCCCCCCAGACTCCCCTCCCATCCAGGCCACCACATAACACTGAACAGGGTTCCATGAGCTATAGAGTAGGACCTTGTTGATTACCCATTTTAAACATAGCAGTGTACGCATGTCCATTTTGATCGCAGGTCCTCAAAAATGTAACATTTCTTTGAGCCACATTTCTTTTTAAAAAAACAAAAAACTCTTGATTAAGGCATATTTTGTATATCATATATGTCATCATTTTTAAGTGTGATTTTCCATAAATTTAAAAAACAGTTTTAGTGACTTGACTCCGTCGCACAAACCGTCACCATAAATCAGCCGTAGAGCGTTCTCATCACCCCAGTATGACTCCCTGGGCACGTCAGTTTTCTCCAGGCAGCCACTCAGCTGCTTTCTGTCTTTATGTTGTTGTTCAGTCGCTAAGTCATGTCCTGCTCTTTGTGACCCCGTGGACGGCAGCACACCAGGCCTCCCTGTCTCTCACCATCTCCCAGAGTTCGCCCAAGTTCATGTCCATTGAATCGGTGATGCCATCCAACCATCTCATCCTCTGCTGCCCTCTTCTCCTTTCACTTTCAATCTTTCCCAGCATCAGGGTCTTTTCCAAGGAGCTGACTCTTTGCATTAGGTGGCCAAAGTATTGGAGCTTCAGCTTTTAGCATCAGTCCTTCTAATGAATATTCAGGGTTGATTTCCTTTAACATTGACGGTTTGATCTCCTTGCAGTCCAAGGGACTGTCAAGAATCTTCTCCAGCACAATTCAAAAGCTTCAATTCTTCAGTGTTAGCTTTGCCTTTCTGGATATTCAATATGTGATTTCTTATGAATGGGTTCTTTCATTCGGTATAATGTTTCTGAGGTCCATCCATGATTTGAGGCAGCTTCAGTTTTTCCTTTTCATTGCAGAATAGCCTTCCCTTGTCTCTACCAATTGACAGCATTCAGGTTGTTGCCCATTTTGACATACCGTGAATAATGTAGCAAAGAAATATGAAAAAGTTTTTGTGTGGATGTATATTTTCACTTCTCTTGAATGGATACCTAGAGAGGAATTTCTGTGTCATATGGAAAATTTATGTTCAAGTTTTTAAGAAACTGACAAAGTATTTCCTAAACTGGCTGCACAATTTCATGCTCCTACCAGCAGCGCAAGAGGGCTTCAGTTTCTGCACATCCTCTCCAGCATTTGCTTTCGTCTGCCTTCTTCCTTATAGCTGTTCTAGTGGTTGGCAAATAGTATCTCATTGTGGTTTTGATTGCTGTTGCTATTTAGCCACTCAGTCGTGCCCGGGTCTTTGTGACCCCATGTTTTGTAGCCCTCCAGGCCCCTCTGTCCATGGGTTTTCCCGGGCAGGAATACTGTGGTGGGTTGCCAGTTCCTTCTGCAGGAGATCTTCCCAACCTAGGGATGGAAACTCAGTCACCTACCTTGCAGGTGGATTCTTTAGCTGTTGAGCAACCAAGGAAGTGTTTTATTAAAGTTTTCTTAGTGATTAACAATGTTGAGCGGGTTTCATGTGTTGATTAGCCATGTGCAGGTCTTCTATGAGGAGAGGTCCATTTAAATTTTATACCAATGCTTTGACTGAGTTGCTTATTTCATTATGGTTGAGTTCTAAGTGTTATCTGTGTATTCTGGACAAAGGCTTTTATTAAATACGGTTTTGAAAATATTTTCTCCCAGTATGTTGCTTGTATTTTCATTTTTTTTATTGATGTCATCTGAATTTAAAAGTTTTGAATTTTAATGAGGCCCAATTTATCACTATTTTTCTTTTGTGGACCATGTTTTTGATATCATGTCTAAGAAATCTTTGCGTAACCCAAAGACTTGAGATTTTTCTATATTTTCATCTAAAAGTTTTCTGCTTTGGCACTTATACTAAGTCTCTGATCCCTTGCCATCTTAATATTAATATTCTAATGCATTGATTGTGGATTGTCTTTCCATTTGCTTAGATTTTTATTTTCCTTCAGCATTATGTTGTAATTTTCAGTGTACTGGTCTTACCTTTCTTGTGTTAAAATTGCATGTAAATATTTTATCTTTTTTGATGCCGTTGTGAATAATATATTTTAAAAATTTGAATACTTTATTGTTTGTATATATATTAGATTACTTGCTGTCCGTGTATCTCCTCTGGCAAAGTATTTACTCACAAATCTTTTCCTTACTTTGAGTTATTATCTTTCTTGCATTTTGAGAGTTCTCTGCAGATTCTGTATGCAAGCTCTTAATCATATGTGATTTGCAAATATTTTCTCCAATATCTCTTTTATCATTTTTAAAGTATCTTTTGAAAGGTGGAAATTTATAGCTTATATGAATTCCGATTTATCAGTTCTTTTATGGATTGTGCTTTGAGTGTGGTATCTGAGAGTCATTTGCCTAATTAAAATCGTAAACTCTTTCGCCTGCATTTTCTTCTAGAATCTTTGTAGTTGGTTTGGGTTTCGCATTTAGATCTGTGAAATGCTGTGGCCTAAGTTTTCTGTATGAAACAGACATACACCATGTATATGGTACATTTTATGAGGTTAACTTTCAAACTGTTTTTTGTTGTGTATAGTAAGTTTAGGTTTAAGCACCATTTGTTGAAAAGACTACCTTTACCCCTCTGAAATGCTTTTGCATTTTGTCAAAGGTCAGTGCCCATATTTGTGTGTCTATTGCTTGAATCTCTACTTTGTTCCTTTAACCTATGTGTTCATTTTGAAAATTATGAGGCACAGTTTTGACTACTTTAGCCTTAAACCAAATACTGTTATCCTTCCAGTGTGGTTGTTCTTTTTTAAGCCTTTTGCAATTCTATGCGAATTTAAACTCAGTTTGTCATGTTAGAAAAAAAAAAAAAAAAAAAAACTCTGACAGAATTCTGTGGGGAATAGCACACTGGATCTCGACATCAGTCTAGGGGAAATTGCCGTAAACACTCTTGAGCCTTCAGACACGTGAACAAAAAACGAGTCTCCGTCCATTGGCATTCCATTTATCTTAGCAATATTGTACGGATTTTAGTTTACACATGTATTGCGTCTGTCTACAATGTGAGAGACCTGGGTTCGATCCCTGGGTTGGGAAGATTCCCTGGAGAAGGAAATGGCAACCCACTCCAGTACTCTTGCCTTGAAAATCTCATGGATGGAGGAGCTTGGTGCAGGCTACTATCCATGGGGTCGCAAAGAGTCGGGCATGACTGAGCGACTTCACTTTCTTTCTTTCTTTGATGGATTTATCTATTTTCCATAATTTAATGCTATTGTACATAGTACGATTTGGACATTTAGATTCTGGTTGCCCTGGATAAAGACATAAATTGGCTTCTGAGGCTCTGGTGTTATCTCTGTGCTGCAACCTTGGCAAGCTCGCTTATCTGTCCTGGGAGCTTTTGCGGGCTTCACTGGATTTTTGCCATCAGTAACTGTGTCCTCTCAGAATGAGGGCAGTTCTCCTCCTTCCTTGCCAACCTGCATCCTTTAAATTTCCTTTCCTGTCCTGAGTGCCCCGGACAGAACCCTCGCTGCCACGTTGACAGAAGTGGTGAGGGGAGACCCTCGTGTTTTGTTCCTGATCATAGGGGAAACCGTTCATCACTGAATCTGGCATTAGCTGTAGTTTCCTCGTTGTTGCTTCTCTCAGAGTGAGGGAGTTCACTTTTATTTCTTGTCTTCTGAGAGTTTTTAAGGGGAGCAGATGTTGGATTTTGTAAAATGCCCTTTTTGTTCAATTGAGATGGATAATCAGAGTTTTTATTTTTCATTAAACTTTCGTATATGGTGAATTACATGAATTGATTTTCAAACGTTAAACACATGTTGCATTTCTGGATGAAGCTTGCTTGTACGTGATATATTATTATTTTAAAATATTCGTGGGCAATTTGCTAAAAGAAAATTCTGTTAGTTTTTTCCGCCTGTGTTTAAGAGGAACATTGGTCCCTGCTCTAACTTTCTGATACTGTCTTGGCCTTATTTTGGAATCACAGGAGTCCTGGCCTCAAAGAATGAATTAGAAAGTGTCTCTTCCTCTTCAGTTTTATGGATGTGTTTGTCTGGAGTCAATGTTTCTTCCTTAAGTGTTTGGTATATTTCACCAGTAAAGCCATCTACTTCTAGAGATTTTTTTTGGGGGGTGGGGTGGGGTGTGCTGGGGATGGCTGCAGGGCAAAAATTCTTAACTGCAAATTCAACTTCTTTAACAGACATAAAGCTGTCAACATTGTCCATTTTTTGGTAGTTTGTATCTTCAAGAAATTTCTCATTTCCTATGCATTTTTGAATGTCTACGCTTAAAGTTGTTCTAATATTCCCTTATTGAATCTATAGTGATGCCACTTCTCTTATTCCTAACATTGGTAATTTTTATCTTCTTTGTTTCTTGATCAGTGTTATCAGTCATGCTGATCTTAAAGAAGGAGCTTTTGATTGCATTCATTCCTGTTTTTTTCATTAACTTCCATCTTGACCTTGTTGCTGTTCAGTTGCTAACCGACTCTGTGTGCATGCCAGACTTCCCTGTCCTCCGCTATCTTCCAGAGCTCGCTCATGTTCATATCCACTGAGTCATATCATATGAGCCTGGGCAGGAACAGAATCTAAATATCCAGAGAGTTTTGCTGTCAAAAATAGTGTTTCCCCTCCCATTTTAGAGTGTCCCTGGACTTTTGGACCAGTAATAAAATATTTCCAAGGCTCAGAAAAAAAAAAACAACCAGCAAACTATTGACTATTTCATTTGCCCTGTCTATTTCACATTTAATTTGCTGTCCTTTTTCTAGTTTCTTTTAAACAGGAACTGAGGTTCTTGATTTGAGACCTTTCTTCTTCTTTCATGCTGGCACGGATGTAGGCATCCCTAATGAGCTGTATCACACACATTTCACTATGACATCTTTTAATTTTCATTCAGTTTGAAATACTTCCTAATTTCCCTTTTGGTTTCTTCTTCGACCCGTGGGTTAATTAGAAGTATGTCATTTTGTTTTCTAATATCTGGGTGTATTCCATACATCTGTATGTTATTAATTGCTAACTCAATTCCATTTTGGTCAGAACATGTGTGTTCGTGCCTTGAATCCTTTGAGATTTGTTTCTACTTAATTTGTTTCCAGATCTTACCCATCTTGGTTAATTTTAGGTGTGCCCTTGAGAAAGATGCACATCCTGCGGCTGTGGGTGGGATTTTCTGTGAGCATCAGTCATGGAGGGCCGTATCCTTGCTGCTTTTCTTTCTACTTCTTCAAGGTCCTGAAGGAAAAGTGCCTTTTTTTTTTCACTTTGCAGTTACGTCTGTTTTGCTTAATGGATTATGAAACTCTGTGATCAAGTTCATAGGGGTTTAGAATTGTTTGAGCTGCTTAATTGTTTAGAATTGTTGAGCTGCGTGTTCTTAGGAAATGTCTTTTCTAAACTTCTGCTGCTAATCTTGGCTCTGAAACCCTTCTGTCTGATCTAAGATTGTCAGTCCTACATTCCCTCCACCAGGGTTAGCTGCACATATTCTCCCTGTTGTTAGGGTCCACAAGGGGCTCATAGCAGATGATTTCGAAACGGCCCCTTGTGGTGACCTGGCAAGCAAGGGATGAGGGCACAGTGGCCTCACTGCCCTGGCGGCACCCTGTTTTTTCCCTTAAGGCAGGAGCCTGTCTTTTGAGAAACTGGTGCCAGTTTCTCAAGATCACGTGACCACCCGAGCGTGAGACCCCCCTGACTACATGATCACAAGACCCCAGCTGCAGGCTAAAGATGAACCAAGGCCCTTTCCCTTCGGGGCACAAGTTCCCTTCGATGATAGGGTGTAAGGGGGGGGTGGCTGCAAGGGTGAGCACTGGTTTCTCTCTGAAGCCAGTCTCTTTCTTTCTCCCCATAATAAATCTTTCTCTGCCTGAGTGCCCTGCTCACTCTTCCTCCGTGCTTGCCTTACCCCTGTGTGTTTGCTTTCACTCACTTTTACGCTTCTATTTAAAGTTCATTTCTTATAAGAAGCAAAGGGTTGGGCCTTGGTTTTTCATCTGGTCTGACAGTCTCTTCGTTTTAATTGGAATCTTTGGTCAAATCACGTTTACTGTGACCGTTGACCTGGTTATGGCCAAGTCCAGAAGCTTGTTGCTTGCTTTCTGGTTTTCCCATCTTTTCCTTGCCCCCTTTCTTTCTTTTTCTGCTTTCTTTTCACTTAATGATATGCATTTTAGGATTCCACTTTTATTGCCTTTGTTGGAAATTGTTGACTATAATGCTTTAAAAAAATGGCAATGACTTCAGGGTCTACAGCACACATCTTGAGCTCACCACAGTCTATCTGGACGTGATGCTGTGACGGAAGAGCTTGACGGTGGCAAGCTGCCGTTTCCCCCCTGCTGGCCTTTAAGCTTCCATGGTCATGTATTTTTCTTATATGTATGTTATAAACCTCCAATACATCATTAGTTTGTTCAAATGATTATCTTTTAAAGAGATTTAAATAATAGGGAAAACTCTTAATTATCTACCAAGTTAGTACCATTCCCATGGCTCCTCCCTCCTTTCTGCAGATTTTATTTCCATCCAGCATCATGTGTATTTTCTAAATTCACTCCAGCTTTGGTACGGACAGGGGATCAAGACTGGAGAAGGAGCCCGTCCATATAGGAGGCGGAGGAAACTGGAAGTGGCTTGGTGGGGAGGAACCGTGTGGGAGGAGGCTCCAGGGACTGGCCCTACGTGGGACAGGAGGGGACAGGGCAGGCTGACCCCCGAGTCCTGGCCAGGGCTGTCTGTGGACCTGGGTCTGTCTCTGGGAGAAACAGCACGGTGCTTTCTGCGGAGTTTAGGAGAGAAATGTCACTTTGCTATCTCTCTGCCAGATCTTTCTTTTTATTCATAGTTAATTGCTGCATTTCTTTAGCTTCCATAATGTCCCACTTAATCCTTAAGATGTTCTGCCTTGAATTCGAGTTTAATGACGGTAAATCGCTCACGTGCCTCTCCTGCTGGCTTGTGATTGCCGAAGGAGACAAGGCTGAGCCTTGTTCTTTCTATTCCAGCCGCTATTATGTCCCCAGAACAATGCCTCGCACACACAATGAGAGATTAATAAATGTGGGTGACTCCCGTTAACAAAGGCGCTTACTTCCGTGTGACACAATATATGCGTGATTTAATGCTCTTTCATCACGGAATAGTGCTGAGTGTCCTCTGCTCTACTCTTGAGGACTCCGTAGGCGTGCAGTCTCAATTTCGAGATCTAAATAGGTGTGTCAACAGTATGGGGGGTCACACCAGAAATTCTCAGCTTGGGTTATTTTCCACTGTCATAACATTTGTGGTTCTGCGGAAGCACAAGCCTTTCCTCAATAAAGAAGCGAAGAAGGGAGCAGCTGCCCGGGATGGCAGCTCGGCTGCCTGAGGCACGTGGGCAGCAACAGTCTGGGCAGTGTGGATGCTAATAAGGGGCGGGGGCAGGACGTGGCTGGCGACGGACCTTGTGGAAATATGTCTTCAGCAGGCGAGGAGCCAGGAGCTGCTGCCCTGCAGAGGTTTGACTGAAAGCTGTTTGGAATCTCAACCTGGGAGCAGAGCTGGGAGGCGGTTTCTATTAACAGGGGATGTGTCTGCTGTTTATTGCTCCTGATAGAGCTGGTGCCCAGCTAGACACCTGTTGATCGCGTGTCAGGACATCAGGGCAGAAATATCAGCTCCTGGAGGAAAGTCTTTCAGCAGAGATATGAGAAACCCAGAAAAATCAATACCCCTAATACAAAGATGTTTCTGGAGGTGTTCCTTTTAGAATGAAGAGACACACCAAGCTCTTGCCAATACTTTGGATCTTAGAAACAATATTTCTCTTTAAAGAAGAAGTGGATCTAAAGCAGAGTGTGGCTGAGGAAATATAAACAAAAGCACTCACCTCTGGCTGAGGGCGCTCCGGGGTCATCCTAGGCCCCCGCTGGGCCCCGAGGACAGAGGCTCCAAGCCCTTCTCCCCGACAGTCACCTGCGTCGTCATGGTGATGCTCTCAGGGTCCTGGCTTACTGATGCTTTTCCTGGTCCCCCAACCCCAGATGTGTCCAGTGAGTTCCGGAATGTCAGCTGCCCCTATTTTTACTTTCCTACAAAGCCGGCTTAAACTCAATATTAAGAGAAAACTAAGACGGCATCTGGTCCCATCACTTCATGGCAAATGGAAGGGGAGAACGTGGAAGCAGTGACAGATTCCCTCTTCTTGGGCTCTAAGACCACTGTAGATGGTGACTGCAACCGTGAAATCAGAAGACAACCGCTTCTTGGCAGGAAAGCTGTGATAAACTGAGACAGTGTGTTGTAAAGCTGAGACATCACTTTGCCGACAAAGGTCTGTATAGTCAAAGCTGTGGTCTTTCCAGTGGTCGTGGAATCATAACAAAGGCTGAGCACCAAGGAACTGGTGCTTTTGAACTGTGGTGTTGGAGAAGACACTTGAGAGTCCCTTGGACTGCAAGGAGATCCAACCAGTCAACTTAACCAACAAAGGATATTAGATATTTCAAGTCTTTGATAGGTGGGCCGGGAGTGTTACCTCGCTGAATTTCACAGAAATTCACATACACAGCAGTGACATGTTTCCGAGCATTTATTTTCCTTTTGTGTTCCCTCTTTTACTCATTGTTCACGTTCACTTTCCTGTTTCTCCTCTTTGATTTGGGGAACAGTTTCCATTAAAGACTCGCCTGCCAAGCGGGAGACGTGGGTTCGATCCCTGGGTCAGGAAGATCCCCTGGAGAAGGGAATGGCAACCCACTCCAACATTCTTGCCTGGAGAATCCCACGGACAGAGGAGCCTGGAGGGCTGCAGCCCACGGGGTCACAGATGGTTGGACATGACTGAGCATCCATCAACAACAGCAGGCTTAGATGTTGCACTTCCCTGCTTCCTCTGCTGATGGTTTCTTTGAGATGGCTCCTGGGACAAGCCTTCCTTGATCACTGGAGGTCAGCTTTATGGTGATCTCCGTGCCGAAAATTGGAAGGAATATGTCATTGTGAGGTTGATTTTGTTTTATTCCACGATACTAAAACAAAAAACAAAGAAGGTAAGAAGTGAATATTCGAAAATTATGAATGGCAGGCCATTGATATTTTTGTCAGATTGTTTTTCATAACCTTCATGCATTTTTAAAGATTTCCAAATATTTACCCTCAAATGGCTCACACCATGGTCGCAGAGAACTCTCCGTGGCCCTCTGGGTGAACAGCCTGTGCCTGCCTGAGGTCTGCTGTCCAGCCTGCGTTCTGATGGACAGTCTGGATTTCCAAACTATGGACAATAACTGGCCAGCCTTTTCACGGGTGGTCAGGGCTGGACCCTGTTCGTGCTGCTGAGAAAAGTCAGGGGAGTTTTAATTTTTAAAAAAATTCATTCATTTATTTTTGGCAGCGCCAGGTCTTTGTCGTGCCACAACTTTCTTCTGATTGTGGAGAGGGGCAGTTGTGGCGAGTGGCGGCTACTGTCTAGTTCCCACCCGTGGGCTCCTCTTTGCGGTGGCTCCTCTTCCTGTGGAATGTGGCCGCTAGGGCGCCTGGGCTTCGGTAGTGGCAGCAGGGGGGCTCGGGAGTGGTGGTTCCCGGGCTCTAGAGTGCAGGCTTGGTATTTGTGGGGCACAGGCTTACCTGCTCTGTGTCACGTGGAATCCTCCCGGACGAGGGATCAAATGTGTGTCTCCTGATGGGCAGGCAGATTCTTACCACTGAGCCACCAGGGAAGCCCCAGGGAGTTCTTCTTGGTAGAAAAGAGTGCCTGCAGGTTCCCCAGCCTGGCTTTTCCTGCCTCCCTGGGGTGGATGCATCACTGCCTTTGTCTTTGTGGTTATCTCAGGAGGACCCAGAGGTGGTCTGCTCAGTGGCTCCTCTCCAGATGCCACTGGAGGCTGAGAAATCCGGCTGAGCGGAGAGTTCGGCAGGGACCAGCCTGCGGGCTCCCTGGTAGGGCTGGACGGCCAGGCGGGTGGGCCGCCCTGAGACAGAGGGCTCCTCTTCAGACTCTGTGTGTTCCGGGGCCCCGGTATCATCCTGCATCTGTCTGGGCCACTTAAAACACCTTTGGAAGATCTTTGAGAAGCACCTACACGTTTCCACTCTTCTTTTCTCGTATACCTTCGTTTATTTTCAATAACCTTAACTAAAGATTGAACACGCGAAGGATTCCGAGAGCTAGGCAGGGGAGTCTCCTCAACCCTCCCCCCAGCAAGTTTCCTTTGGTAAACTTTCTGAAGATCTCCCAGAGCCACGAACAAGCTTGTCCTTGGCCCCTCGGGAAATAGGAGCTGGGGGACGTTCGCATCAGGGAGTAATGTTAAACGATATTTGGAAGTGAGAACTTAAAAGGAATATGAGCGGGGATTGGATGGAAAGAGGCAGGAAACAGTGAAATCAGAGACTCATCTCGTGGCCCAAGGCTGGCATAATTCGGGAGGCCCCCGCCAGTGGAGACCCCAGAGGCAGCGGGGCTGCGGGAGAGACTGGCACGGATTTAAGCTTTGCCACCCTTCGTTGTCCAGTGTTAGTATCCGTGTGACTGTTAACCTATTGACCTTGAATTTCAGACTTGCCTTTCACTTTTGTCATCATTCAAAAATACATGGAAAACTTCATTTCCCAGATTGTCGTCAAGCTCTCTGACTTTCAGGAGGTGTTTTTAAGCCGATAAGATCTATGGTTCTTCTAGGAAAAGCTAGGGTATGAATCACCAGTTTAAAGCAATGGAGTATAAATGCTCTTGTGTAGGCAAAACACAGCATCATCAGAACTAATCGGCAAGACGTGTCCACTGTAAAGAGGTTGTCCACTGGATACTGTAAGGTGAAACGTCCTTCTTTTCAGCTTTTTAGAAGCTGTAATTAAATGGCCAGACGTGTAGTGATGGTTTACTATCTGCCTCCTTTGCTGGCTGCAAACTCTGTGAAATCGGGGACCCAGCGTATCTTGTTCAACAGTTCACTGTGTGATTCAGCGCAGCACCCAAATGTAGGGGCATGTTGAGAAAGAACGACGGATACAGGGTTGAGAAAGAACGACACATACATTAAATGCAGTGAGCAGCTGGGCTGGAGGATGGAATGATGGATGAAACAAAAGCGTAACTGCTGGAAATGTGCCAGGGAAAGTACTAGAGATAGTAACTCTCTTGAATGCCTTTGAATTACACAGAAAATGATTATTCATACGAGGATTTCTAGATAGGATGAACATGTGTGTGTGTGTGTGTGTGTGTGTGTGTGTGTGTGTGTGTTGGGGTGGAGACCAGGAAACAGTCACATCCAAAGTGTGAACCACTTTCAGGGAAGCCGAAGCTCCCAACCAGCCCTTTAAAATAAGATACAAAATCCCCGTGAACATGTTTCACTGGACCAAGGAGAATGGAGGGCTTATTTATCTCCCAGAATACACAGCCCAGGGCTGTGGACCTAAATTCTCATGGAAATACGATCCCAGAGGAGGGTGACTCACTCTTTTCACATCCACTGTTGATAGAAGAAAAAGAAACGGCCTCGGGCTGTTGTGAGAAGGCCTGTTTTAACTAGAGCGGCCCGCAGCTGTGGGGGCTTCCACTCCAAGCAGGACCGCCAAGGGGCGCCACCAGCCCCTGCTCAGGCAGCAGGCTCTTCTTTCAGTGACGCTTAAGCTCGCTGGAGACAGAGGGTGGAGGAGGCTGGCATCCTTCTAAGATGAAATTGACTTCCATGACTCCTGCGTTTTCACACGCACTTGGGCCAAGTTGAGAAGAAGTGATGCCGGAAAGAGTTTGGGGAATTCTCCCCATGGGGAGTGGGGCCGAGACGTGCTCAGGAAGACTGAGAGCCGGCGCGGCGGGTCAGCCGCCGGGGCCGCGGCCGGAGGAGCAGCTCTGGGCTGTGCCGGGTCATGGCACTCACCCTCCTGCCACCACTTCTGGGGGTGGATTGTTATGCAGAGGAGGGCCTTCCTCAAAAGGAAATCGGTGTTTTAGGAAGGTAGTGAATCGTGGGTGCGCCAGGCAAGGAGGGGGTCGTGGAGACTGCAGGGACGCAGGGCAGACTCACACGGGGCTGGGGGACATGTGGATGAGATGGGAGCCCGAGCCCACCCCCTGAAGAGCTGGCTTGTTTTCCAATCCGTTACATGCCATGGGCAGAGCAGACGGGCTCTGAGCTCCGCGTGCAGCCCCTCCCCAGTGAGGACTGGGGGAGCCCCCTGGGGACGCACCTGGAGCCCTGCCTGCCGTCTCTGGCCCCCCAGCCCTCCCAGGCTCTGACGGCAGGGCGTGAGCAGGAGGTAGCCATCCTGGTGGACGTTACTAGAGCCCCCTCGGCCTCCGCTGCCTTGTTTGATCACACTTCCTGCACCTCTCTCTTTAACTCATGACCCTGGAAAGGGAGCCACGGTCTTTCTTCTGTGGCTACTGTCCTCTGGGCTTTCGCATATGAGCTGGCACGTGGCTCGGCTAGAACTGATGATTTCCAACAGGGCGAATGGTCCCGTCTGACTTAGAAGTGGTCCTGTCTGACTTGCCCTGAGGCTGTCAACCAACGCAGGAAGAAGAGGGCACTCTATTACCTATGCCTCTGCCCCCAAGTTGGGTATGGAAGGGTACTTCCTCTGTGTTTGCCCCACAGACAGGCCTGAGTCGCCTCTCACTGCAGGTGTATTAGGCCAGTGCCTTGCCCCTTCGTCTCCGAGGAGCAGCACCCACTGGAGACAGCTGCCCTCTGGGCTGGCATTCCGGGGGTGCGGCCTTCCAGGGCCTCAGCATCGGGGGTGACAGTGAGGCCTGGCAGGGATGGGGGCGCCCGCCGCCTGTGGTGTCCTGCGGGGGCTGGAGCGGCCCTCTGCCCTGGCTGCTCCTCGAGTGTCTCTGTGAGGGTGGGGCCCAGCCCCAGGCTCCTCTTTGCCAGGCTGTGCTCTGAAGTCGGGGTGGCAGTGAGCGGGGCCTCGCACAGGGAGCTCTTCCTGGCCGCTGGTGGGCTTTCCCAGCGGCTCCGGAGCAGAGCCTGCCCTCCGGCTGGTCGCCCGGCGGCTCTGAGAGCAGAGCCTGCCCTCCGGCTGGTCGTTTGCTGTGGGCTCCTCATTTACTCATCCGGATGTCTGTCCGTCCATCCTTCCGTTTGCTCAACGCTGGGGTCCCAGTTAAGCGAGGCTCAGCCCCATCCCCCAGGAGGACGTGCATGGTCCCTGCTGCAGGCGGGCCACCCCACCCCACAGCTGGTACCACGCCTGCCAGCCGTGAGCCCCTCCACACACCGTTCCTTCATTCGTCCGTCTCCTTTGCACTCCTTGGCCTGGGTTTGGGCGGCTGTCAGCGACCTGAGCTGAGCTGCGGGCAATGCCTCGTCCCCTCCCGGGGTCCTTTCCCTCTGACGCTCAGCCCTGGTGGCAGGTGTGGGGACCGGTATCTACCCGGCCCCTGTGTGTCCGCCGAGCTGAGCTGTGCACCGGGGAACTTCACGCGGGTTTGCCGGCTGTAATTGCTTGTCACCTTGCTGGCCCAGGGCCCTTCTTTGCGATTTTCCTTTGGTCTATACTTTTTGAAGGCAGTGAAAATCTTGGGATACCTAAATAAAGAGGCAGCTTTTTTGAACGTGCATTTGAACGTTCATTTACTCACCACGGAAGAATTCCTAGGAGAAGGCGCGGAGATTTGAGGACCTACCTGTGGCTTCAGAGTCACATAATCTCTGGATTCAGCTCACTTCAACGTGGATGCCGTTTTATTGTTTTACAAAAAGCTTATTGTTTAGTAGTGTTGTGATCTCCTCTCATTTCTTTTGCTTTTGAAAGCATGAGGATGATGGAAACCCAGTTTTCCCCTGCCGTGCTTGCATGCTTGAGTGCACTGCAGCCTGGCGCCCTTCATGGACTCCTCACCCCAGGTATGAAACAGCAGTCTGCGGGCAGAGTTTTGGGAGGATGAGACACCTCTGAGAGACGAGAGCTGGGTCCTCTCCTCTTTCAGTCAAGGTGGTACACAACCAAGGTCCCCGGGGTTCTGGGCTGTTTATGCCCTGTGGACGGGCCTGCTGTCTATGTAGGAAGCCCTACCGGGCTCTGAAACCATCACATACACGTTGAAGCAAAGATGAATACAGCAAAATATAATAGATCTGTAATTGCAGCAGGACTGTGGACTTTTCTGTAAAAGTGTAATAAACGCTTATTGTTAAGTAAATGTCAAAAATGAGGAAAATAAAAGGACAATCGTAAAAATTAACAATAATGGCACCATTCAGAGATAAAAACCGTTACCATTTCAATGTTTTCCCTTCTTTCTTGGAGTGCATTTTTAAATGGTTTTATCCTGATTGTTTCACAACGTATCAAAAGCATCACTGTGTGACTCTCACACTTGTGAGACCTGCTTGGTACCTGGATCGGACTGTATCCCCTGAGTGTTAGCTGCTCAGTCGTGTCCTACTCTGCAACTCCACAGACTGCAGCTCCCTGGGCTCGTCTGTCCATGGGATTTTTCGGGCAAGAATACTGGGATGGGTTGCCACCTCTGACTCCAGGGGATCTTCCCGACCCAGGGATTGAACCACAGTCTCTTGCGCCTCCCGCACGGTCAGGCGGATTCTTTGCCACCGTGTCACCTCCTAGGACATGTTATATTTCACTTGACCCTTCCCCTAGCATTGCACACTGTGCTTCCTGGCTTTTCTGAGAATAGGTGCCGTACGTGAGCATTTTCTGCACGTATACTTGCCTGTACTCGGGGGTCCCTTTGGAGGAGACACTGACACAGTAAGTGCTCTAGGGTCCGGTTTGACTTTAAACCCCAGCTCCCCACTTGCCAGCTGTGTGAGTTGGTGAGGCTGCTAAGCTTCTCTGTGCGCCAAGGTCCTCATCCGCGGGGTGCCGTGTAAGGTGGTGGAGGCCCTTCCGGGGGCTGAGGCACGTGAGCAGAGAACCTGGCCCACAGCAGGCTGGGCTGACGGCCACCTCTGCGGCTGCCCTGCTGTGTGCTCAGCGATACGGTGATGAGCTGGACTGAAGCCTGGAGCAGACTGACCATCCCAAACAGAAGTGCTTTGAACGCTTTGGGTTTCTGTTCTCACTGGTTTCCCCAAGTCTTCTCAAAATGAAACGTTGCTAACTTCATGTGTGGACAAATGAATATGTTTCTATACTTCAGTGCTTTTTCTCTGTTTCTCCTCTGCTTCTATCCTTCACACCCTCCCCTCTGCTGGTGGGAATCAAGGGCAAAGCTGCCCGACCCCTGCTGCTAGAGAGGCCCCTGCTATGTCTGTAGGTCGCACAAAGGACGCTGATTGGGGCCACAGCGCGTGCAGTTCGCTTTGCCTGGGACCCTCTCGTTCCCGGGTTACAGCTGAGTGCAGCGTGACCAGCAGGGTCCTGTGGAAGGAGGTCTGCACGTCCACTTCAGCCTCTCTCAGCCCATGGGCTTACGGGGTGCTGCCTGTCCTCGCGTGGTGCAAGGACACGTCCAGACCAGCCCTACTCGGAACTCAGATCAAGTGAGTTCTCTCGTCTTTTTTTCCCTGGTTCAGAGTGCAAAGACCTCAGGCTGTCAGCAAAGCTGAATGAAGGCCAGTTCTTTCCTTCCCATCCTGGGCTCCTGGTCCACGTGGAGCATTCTCTGTGTGGCTTGAGTACTTGGTGCCCTCTGCCTGCCTCTTGTATGGGGTGCCCCTCTGCCCATGGCTCATGCTGCCTTCCCCTATTCGGCCCTGATGATGTGGAGGGCCACTTGGCATCACTGTGTTGGATTATGGTTGGTCTGGGGCAGGGGCGCGATATGGCAATTTTATTTTTGTCTTTTTTACAGTGTACTTTAGAATTACATAGGGCACTTTTTCTTGTATAATTTTCTTTTTTGTTACTGTGTTTTTCTTCCAATCATTGGAATAACTTTAGGGCAAAAAAAAAAAATGTTGAGATTTTGCTGGAAGTTAGTGTTGATGGACTCAACAGGGTAGCCAGTAGTGGCTTCCGCCCATGTTTGCCACTTATGGGATGCCAGCTTCAGCCCTCTTTGTCTCTGACCCTTCACTTTTAAATGACGGAAAACAAAGGCACCTCCTTCATAGGTTCGTTATGATCACACTAGACATGTCCTTTCTAAGACATCTTTGAGCGCCACACGATGACAAAGGCGTTTGCCTATGTCCCCGTCTGCAAGTTTTACAATGCAAGCTTTTATTTTTAGTTCCGTGAGGCCCTTCACGCTAATTCTGATGTAAGATGTAACTGTTTTGTTTTTTTTTTTCTTTCCCCAGACATCCAATTGTTCCAGCATCGCTCATTGAAAATATGCTCCTTTCCCAATTGAATTGTCTTGGCACCTCTGTCAGAAATCCGTTGAAGATATGTGCCCGGGGCCACCTCCAGGCTTCCTTCTCTCTTCCATTGATCTGCACACCTACCCTTCTGCCAGGACTGCTTGTCCCTGCCTGTAGCTTCACAGTAAGTCTTGATATTGGAGAGCGTCTGTGCGGCAGCCGTAGAGAAGTGCCCCGTGATCGAGGGCCCAGCCCTGGGCTCTGAAACTCACCGGTGCCGTGTGAGGCAGGACACCCGGGTGGACGCCTCCGGGAAGCTGGGGCTTGTCCAGCAGCCGCTCTGGCTTGAGGGCCCCCGCGCCTTGCAGGGCCTCCTGGGTCCTCGTTGGCCGCCCGGGGTGTTCCCACCAGTCCCCCTCCCTCTCCCCTTCGCTGGAGTCGCTGGTGGCTCACAGTCTGACCTCCGCCCCCGTCTCCTCCAGCTCCTGTTTGCTTCCCTTCTGTGAGAACACAAGGTTTCACCTCTAAGATCCTTACATTTGCTTCTCAGAGGATTTGGACACACAGTCCATTGTCAAATTGCTTTTCCTCTCTATAAAAGTTAATTTTGTCCTTTGCATTTTCATATACACTTTTGAATCATCTTGCAAGTTTCTATGATAAAAACTTGCTGGAATTTTGATGGGTGTTGGGTTGAGCAGAGAGCTCACTGAGGAGTTCTCTCTTCAGCACCTTTCCTGTTGGGAGTCTTCCTGCTGGCTAACACACGATCTCCCCATGACCAGCTCTCCACTGCTTTCAGGGCTGCTTTGGAATCTTCAGTGTGTGGGTCTTACATCATTTGTTTGGTTCATCCCTGCTGCTGCTGCTACTGCCAAGTTGCTCAGTCGTGTCCGACTCTGTGCGACCCCAGAGACGGCAGCCCACCAGGCTCCCCCGTCCCTGGGATTCTCCAGGCAGGAACACTGGAGCGGGGTGCCATTTCCATCTCTAATGCATGAAAGTGAGAAGTGAAAGTGAAGTCGCTCAGTCGTGTTCGACTCTTCGCGACCCCATGGACTGCAGCCCACCAGGCTCCTCCGTCCCTGGGATTTTCCAGGCAAGAGTACTGGAGTGGGGGCCATTGCCTTCTCTGTGATTCATCCCTAAGTATTTCATAATTGTGTATGCTATTGTAAACTAAATTGTAAATTAAGTTTTTAGCTTCATTTCCAACTCTTTGACAGTATACATAGATGCCGTTGGTTTTCCAATATCAACTTTGCCTTCAAGAACGTTTTTGCCTAAATTCACTTACTGGTTCCAGTAGCTTTTAGTTATAGTCCTTAGTATTTTCCACTTACACGGCCAAGTCATCTGTGACAAAGACAGCTTTAATTCTTTTCCAGTGCGAGCTCCTTTTACTCTGTTTTCTTGTCTTATTGCATCAGTTAGACTTTCCCTAAGCCCTGGATAAAGGGTCGAGAACAGCCCTCTGCCTTATTTCACAGAGTTCAGTCTCCTGAGTGTGACATTGGCTGTGGAGTTTGGATGGACGTCCTGAGCTTAACGAAGGAGGTTTCTTCTCTCGGCTTTCTCAGATTTTTTTTTTTTGTATGTGTGAAAGATTTTTGGATTTTGTCAGGTAGTTTTTCTGCACCAATTGAGATAATCATGTATTGTCTTCTTTTTCATTTAAAAATAATAGCATGTTATATAATTTTTAAAACTGTTAATGTCATTATTTGGAAAAACTCTCATTGGTCACATGTTCCTTTCTTATAACATGTTGTCTTTGGTTTGCTAATATTTTAGTAAGGATTCCTGTGTGTATGTTTGTGAGGATTATTGTTTGGTTGGTGGTGTTTGCTTCCTTGGTGTTGTCTGTAGTTCTGGCATCAAAGTAATACTAAACTCACAAAATTGATTAAGTAGCATTTTGCCCTCCCATTTTCTGAAGGAGTTTGTGAACTAATTTGTTTAAAAAGAATTTAAACAAATTATGTATAAGACCTATACACCACAGATTACGAAACACCCCTTAAAGCAGTGGAGCGCTAAGGTGATGGAGAGAGATCACGGGTTAACTGACAAGAAGACTCACTGTGTTTAAAGACTTTCCTGAAACACTCCAGATTCCACCGGTGATGTGTTCTTGGTGTGGAGTTTTCTCTGAGGGAAGGTTTTACATTTTCCTGGGCTGTGGGGGTGTTCCTGGGCTGTGGGGGTTTTCCTGGGCTGTGGGGGTCTTCCTGGGCTGTGGGGGTCTTCCTGGGCTGTGGGGGTCTTCCTGGGCTGTGGGGGTTTTCCTGGGCTGTGGGGGTGTTCCTGGGCTGTGAGGGTCTTCCTGGGCTGTGGGTGTCTTCCTGGGCTGTGGGGGTTTTCCTGGGCTGTGGACATTTTCCTGGGCTGTGGAGGTTTTCCTGGGCTGTGGGGTTTTTCCTGGGCTGTGGGGGTCTTCCTGGGCTGTGGGGGTCTTCCTGGGCTGTGGGGTTTTTCCTGGGCTGTGGGCGTTTTCCTGGGCTGTGGGGGTTTTCAGATTCTCCATCTCTTTGCTTGACTTTTGCGTGTTGGGGCTGGTTTGGTAACAGGTATCTTGGCTGAAACAGCAATGTTTCCATGGACACAGCACGCGTGCGTGCCTGCTCCGTCACTCGGTCCTGTCCGACTCTGTGCGACCCCATGGACTGTAGCCCGCCAGGCTCCTCTCTCTGTGGGATCCTCCAGGCAAGAATGCTGGAGTGGGTGCCATTCCCTTCTACAGGGGACCTTCCCGACCCAGGGACTGAACCCTGGTCTCTTACATCTCCTCCACCGGCAGGCAGGCTCTTTACAGCTAGCGCCACAGGGAAAGCACTGACACAGCATTGTGCTTATTTTCTCATTATTGGTTAGCATTTCCCCCGGAGGTAATGTCACTTTTTCTCTGGCTTCTTTTGATGTCTTCCCTGTTTAGCGCGATACAGATGAGAGGAAACACGCCAGCGTGTGCCTGGCAATGGTTTCCTTTTGTTCAGCTTGCCACGCTCATGGCCATTCCATTTCCCACCGACTTTGGGGTGCTTTTGTATACTTAGAAACCTGATTTTTTTTCTTGTCCAATTTTGTCTGTCTTTACCACATGGGACTGCAAGAGTGTGTGTTATGGGTAACTTGATACTGTCTCTGAGGCGCTCTACTTTTTCTCACTATTTTCAGACTTGTTATGTCTATTTCTGTATACGACCTTTTTTTTTTTTTTTTTTTCCATTTTGTTTTATCACCAATCTGTTATTGAGTCTCTTTAGGGAATTTTTAAAATTTCAGTAAGTGTATGTTTCAGCTTTAGAATTTCCATTTTTACACTTCAGTTCCTCGGTTGAGATTTCATATCTCTTCAGTTATCAAGGCCATTTTTCCTTTTATCCTTTAACTCCATTTATAAGAGCTGCTATGAAATCTCAGCTTGCTAAATCTGATACCTGGGTCATTTGTAGTCAATTTCTACCGACTGCCTTTTATTCTTGTATATGGAACAGTTTTCCTTTTATTTGCATGTCTAGTAACTTGGGTTTAAAAACTAGACCTTGTAGCTGGTACAGTATAACACAGTGATCCCAGAGTCCACTGTGCTTTGAGCATTTATTTCCCTTGTTCTAACATGCAGTTCCCTTGCTTGGCCTCAGAGTACAAGCTTTGCCTCTACTCCATGCTGCTGCTGAAATCTCTACTTTGTTTTCATATATTCCAGCCTCTGCAAGGCAGCCTGCTTCTGTAAATTGAACTTGGAAATATTTGTATGTCACCGTGCTATTTTAAAGCCAATTTGTCACAGCTCTTTGTGGATTTGAACAGCCGACCTGTGCCTGAATAACTCGGCAGTCCACCAGGGGTTCAGGCCGAGATTAGACTCAGGTAGGGGAGCTCGGCCGCTCTGCCCTTGAGGGTTCCCTGCTCCTAAGGGGCCCCCGGATTCCAACAGCTCTGCTAGTCTGCGGCTCTGTCCGCGGACACGTCAAGCCCGGAAGCTATCGGCTCCTTGCCCCCTGAGCTGATGTTTGGGGCATGTGCTTGGCTGACAAAGCGGCAGGCCCGCAGACCTCACTGTGCGGCCCGGGTCAAGAAGCCACCCTTGTCCGGGCTGGGCGCTGTGGTTTGCCCACCTGAACGCAGCTTGCCGTCAGCGGCGACTGGGGCGGGTTTACATTTTTAATCTCGCTCTCACTCGTGGAGTTTCCCCTGAAGTTTCTAGCTTCTTTCCCAGTCCTGACGTCCATCTCCTGCCTGGGTGGTCATGCTGCCAGCCATGGCTGCTGCCACAGACGTGGGCACTGGAGAGCCTCCCGGGTCCCCTAAAGCCACCAACTCCCAATTTTTACTCCTTTCACCTGTTTTTACATTTTTTTAAGAGCATGAACGCTTGCTCTGACTTTTGTCCACCGCTTCCTGCTTTCTAAAGGTCTTTAAGTAGCTGTTTTAGACATTTTATCTAGGCCTTACGATTATACCTGTGGGAGAGTTTGCCTGACCACTTCAGGTTCCTGTGACTGTCTCCCCTCTCTGTGATGTTAAAACATCTCCCTTTAAAGGAAATGCACTTTCTCCTCCTTTTGGTGATGGAGTGAGTGCCTTGGCCACACTTCTGAAGGAATTCAAGTAATTACAGTAAGAGTGGATTATTGGCTTTTCCTTATTTTTACTAGCATGTCTTTAGTCTTTCATTATTAATTTTGATTCTGCATGTGTGGGAAGTATCTGAATATGCTTAATTTTCAAAAGGTGGTTTTTTCTTTATGGTAACTCAGAAACGGATGTTCAATTGTATCCAGTGTATGATAAGCATTGATTTTTATTTTTATAGGGGGAATTTGATGGATATTGTTTTTATCATTAGATTTTAAAAATGTAAAACCGATCTGCTGTGGAACTTAACGTTTGCCTTGTTGTGTAGTTCACATCTCTTGACTGTTCTTGAGATGGGATGTTTTTATGTGTTTATGAGCTACCCCTCTTTCGTGACTTGACTTTGCATGTTTTTCTATCTCACAGTATTCTTTTAAAATGGATTTGTCATAACTTTTTATGTGTCAGGGTTGTTAAACCATGTCATATGTGCCATCAATATTTTCCCAGCGTTTGTTTACTTTCTAATTGTGTTTGTGATACTTGTAGATATAGAGTTCTATATTTTTCTATGGTTAAATATAGCAGTTTTTCCTTCATCTGGTATTATACTTGGAATATCTTTTCCTTCATATACTAAAGGCATTTGCATTTTCTTCCAGTACAGTTATGGCTTACTTTACATGAAAATTTTTGTCCACAAAAGATGTATTTTGATACACGTTGGGAAAGAAGGATCTAAACAATATTTCCATATGGTTTCCCACTTTTCTCTACATCATTTATTGACTAAATCATCTTTTCCCCATTTCTTTGATATTCCAGTATAATATTTGAAGTAGTTATAAGCACTTGTATTTCTTAACTCTTAAAAATTCCAGTGCTCTGACTTTGAGAGTATGTGTGTGTGCATTTTAAAAATACTTCATAGAACAAGTTCCTTTATTACGTTCTCTTTACTTTTTCTCTAATCTTCTTACACACATTCCTTTCAAAATAATTTTAGAAATATTTTGTCAAGTCTGTGATTTCTATTGAAATTGCATTAAATCTGTAGAATGAACTGGAGAAAATATCAGTGATGTCTGACCCTTTGTGACCCCGATGGACGGTATCCCACCAGGCTCTACTGCTCATGGAATTTTCCAGGCAAGAATACTGGAGTGAGTTGCCATTTCCTCCTCCAGGGGACCTTCAAGACCCAGGGATCTGACCTATGTCTTTTGCCTCTCCAGCACTAACCGGCAGATTCTTTCCCACGGCACCACGTGGGAAGGGGAAAATATGGCATCCTTCGAGCTTTGAACCGTCTCCTCTGGAGACGCGGCACAGCTTCCTTTCTCCAAGTAACCGTTGCGGCTGGTAACTTGTGTGGTTTTCTTTAGGTGGGCCTTGTACCTTTTAGGGTATTTTTGTTCCTGAGAAAGTTGTGATTTTGTTGCTGTCATAAATGGGACCCAGAATTTTAAACAGTTTTTTTTTTTTTTTTTTACCAGCAAAATGGGTTTATTTGGGGATGGCAAAGAATCACTGGGACGCAACTAAGGCAAGTCGCAAGGCAAGCCTGGCGAAGCCAGGGAGAGGGAACTTGCCTAAAGGGAAGAAGAAAGTTCATTGGTGGAAACTGGGAGTTACAAGTATAGTGGTTTTTCATTGGCTGAGCTGTGAGGTCTCTTATTGGCTGAGCTATCGCCAGAAGAGGGGGAAAGACTTTCTTTCTCCTGCTGGTGGTACTAAAGCAGTGGTCAGCTCTTGCTGGAGCTGCAAGGGACATCTCCTAGTGGTGGGTCAGTACTGATGTTCAGTGTATGAGAGTTCCTCTTCTATCCTCTCACATGCTAGTAAAGTCATGCTCAAAATTCTCCAAGCCAGACTTCAGCAATATGTGAACCGTGAACTCCCTGATGTTCAAGCTGGTTTTAGAAAAGGCAGAGGAACCAGAGATCAAATTGCCAACATCCGCTGGATCATGGAAAAAGCAAGAGAGTTCCAGAAAAGCATCTATTTCTGCTTTACTGACTATGCCAAAGCTTTTGACTGTGTGGATCACAGTAAACTGTGGAAAATTCTGAAAGAGATGGGAATACCAGACCACTTGACCTGCCTCTTGAGAAATCTGTATGCAGGTCAGGAAGCAACAGTTAGAACTGGACATGGAACAACAGACTGGTTCCAAATAGGAAAAGGAGTACGTCAAGGCTGTATATTGTCACCCTGCTTATTTAACTTATATGCAGAGTACATCATGAGAAATGCTGGACTGGAAGAAACACAAGCTGGAATCAAGATTGCTGGGAGAAATATCAATAACCTCAGATATGCAGATGACACCACCCTTATGGCAGAAAGTGAGGAGGAGCTAAAAAGCCTCTTGTTGAAAGTGAAAGAGGAGAGTGAAAAAGTTGGCTTAAAGCTCAACATTCAGAAAACGAAGATCATGGCATCTGGCCTCATCACTTCATGGGAAATAGATGGGGAAACAGTAGAAACAGTGTCAGACTTTGTTTTTTTGGGGCTCCAAAATCACTGCAGATGGTGACTGCAGCCATGAAATTAAAAGGCGCTTACTCCTTGGAAGAAAAGTTATGACCAACCTAGATAGTATATTCAAAAGCAGAGACATTACTTTGCCGACTAAGGTCCGTCTAGTCAAGGCTATGGTTTTTCCAGTAGTCATGTATGGATGTGAGAGTTGGACTGTGAAGAAGGCTGAGTGCAGAAGAATTGATGCTTTTGAAGTGTGGTGTTGGAGAAGACTCTTGAGAGTCCCTTGGACTGCAAGGAGATCCAACCAGTCCATTCTGAGGGAGATCAACCCTGGGATTTCTTTGGAAGGAATGATGCTATAACTGAAGCTCCAGTACTTTGGCCACCTCATGCGAAGAGTTGACTCATTGGAAAAGACCCTGATGCTGGGAGGGATTGGGGGCAGGAGGAGAAAGGGACGACCGAGGATGAGATGGCTGGATGGCATCACGCACTCAATGGACGTGAGTCTGAGTGAACTCAGGGAGTTGGTGATGGACAGGGAGGCCTGGCGTGCTGCGATTCATGGGGTCGCAAAGAGTGGGACACAACTGCGTGACTGAACTGAACTGAACTGAACTGAAGTAGCTTCTGGCTGAATAGAAAATTCCATAATAGTTAGAGGAATCTCATCTAGGAAGCTACTGCCAGGGCTTCCCTGGTGGCTCAGTGTTCAAGAATCCACCCACCAATGCAGTAGACATAGGTTTGATCCCTGGTCCAGGAAGATCCCACATGCCGAGGAGCGCCACACCTCCTGAGCCTGTCCTCCTCAGCAAGAGAAGCCACTGCAACACGAAGCCCCCACACAGCAGCTAGAGAGTAGCCCCCGCTCACCACAACTAGAGAAAAGCCTGCACAGCAAGGAATACCCAGCACAGGAAAAAATAAATTAAAAAAAAAAAAAAAAGACTCAAATCTTAAAATATGAAAAAAAGAAGCTACTCCCAAAGCCATTCATTCTAGTCAGATTTCAGTGACATGATTTGGGGCAGAAAAAAATCCAAACTGAGTAAGGAAGAAGCCAAAAGTTCTCATGATTAAAACTCTGATTGGGAAAACTAAGAAATATGTTTGCTAACGAATCATGAGGCAAGTATTGCTTTGAACCTGAAAAAGTCTTTTCCTAAATCGAGCTTTTTAAATGAAAGTGTTATTTAGTTGTTCTGTGCTTAGTTGTTTTAAAGAAGAATTTAGAAGTCTTTTTCTATATAATATTTAAGTGGCAAAACATCTTTTTTTTTTTTTTTTCTTGATTGTGCTGCGCAGCCTGTGGGATCTCAGTTCCCCGACCAGGGATTGAACTCGGGTCCCAGCAGTAAAAGCACCAAGTCCTAATCACTGGGCCGTAAATCACTAAATTCTCTCTCTCTCTCTCTCTTTTTTTAACTGAAGTAGAGTTGTTTGCAATATTGTTAGTTCAGATATATAGTATAGTGATTCAGTTATATGTATATTATTCTTTTTCAGATTATTTTCCCTTATAGGTTATTACAAAATATCAAGTATAGTTCCCTGTGTTAAACAATAGGTCCTTGTTGATTGTCTCTTTTATATATAACAGTGTGTCTATGTTAATCCCAACCTTCTAATTTTTCCCTCTCTGCCCCTTTCCCTTTTGATAACCATAAGTTTGCTTTCCATGTCTGTGGATCTAGTTCTGTTTTGTAAATAAGTTCATTTGTATCATTTTTTTAGATTCCACATATAAGTGATATATATTTGTCTTTCTCTGGCTTCCTTCACTTAGTATGATCATCTTTAGGGCCATCCATGTTGCTGCAAATAGCCTTATCCTTGCTTGTGGCTGAGCAATATTCTCTGTGTGTATAAGTATATGTGTGTGTACGCCACATCGCCTTATTCTTTCTTATGGCTGAGTAATATTCTGTGTGTGTGTGTGTGTGTGTGTGTGTGTACACCACATCGCCTTATTCTTTTTATGGCTGAGTAATATTCTGTGTGTGTGTGTGTGTGTATGTGTACACCACATCACCTTATTCTTTCTTATGGCTGAGTAATATTCTGTGTGTGTGTGTGTGTATGTGTACACCACATCGCCTTATTCTTTCTTATGGCTGAGTAATACTCTCTGTATCTGTGTGTGTGTGCGTGTGTGTGTGTGTCTCTGTACACCACATTGCCTTATTCCTTCTTATGGCTGAGTAATACTCTCTGTGTGTATGTGTGTGTGTGTGTGTGTGTACACCACACCTTCTTTATCCATTCCTCTGTCAATGGACATTTAGGTTGTTTCCATGTCCTGGCTATTGTAAATAGTGCTGCAGTGAATATTGGGGTGCATGTATCTTTAAATTAACCATACTTATATCATTTAATGAGTTTTTGGTTACCAGTGAAAATAGAAAAAAGAAAAAAGCTGAAAGCAGTTTAAACAAGAAAGGTAATGTATTGGATTCTATGATTTAAAAGGCCAGAGAAGGGACAGCTTCAAGTGGTAAGGAACCATTGCTGGGGTGATCCTAACAGAAATAACAGAGAGGAGCAGGTTCCCGCTTGCTTTCCTTGCCTTCCAGTGTCCTTCCTGGGCTCCTGTGGGCAGAGTCGAACAGATCTAGACGGCAAAGCCCAAATACGGTTTACAGGCCAGCCTCCCAGAACTGAGCATGGAAGAGAGGATTTGGGCTTGAGAGACAACAGCTTAATAACCATCACATCTCATCATAAAAAAAGATATTTCAAAATTGCCATCATGGGGCTTCCCTCCCCACCCTGAGAGCTGGACCATAAACAAAGCTGAGCACCGAAGAATTGATGCTTTTGAACTGTGGTGTTGGAGAAGACTCTTGCAAGTCCCTTGGACTGCAAGGAGATCCGACCAGTCCACCCTAAAGGAGACCAGTCCTGAGTGTTCATTGGAAGGACTGATGCTAAAGCTGAAACTCCAATACTTTGGCCACTTGATGTGAACAACTGACTCCTTGGAACAGACCCTGATGCTGGACAGATTGAAGGCAGGAGGAGAAGGGGACGACAGAGGATGAGATGGTTGGATGGCATCACTCACTCAGTGGACATGAGTTTGAGTAAACTCCGGGAGTTGGCGATGGACAGGGATGCCTGGCGTGCTGCAGTCCATGGGGTTGCAAAGAATCAGGCAGGACTGAGCGACTAAACTGAACTGAACTGGGGCTTCCCCGGTGGCTCAGCAGTACAGAATCAACCTCCCAATGCAGGAAACATGGGTTTGGTCCCTGGGCTGGGAAGATTCCACATGCTACGGAGCAGCTAAGCCCATGTACCATAACTATTGAGCCTGCTCTCTAGAGACTGGGAGCCACAGCTACTGAAGTCTGTATGCCCTAGAGCCTGTGCTGTGCAACAAGGGAAACCACTGCAGTGAGAAGCCCAAGCATCACATCTAGGGAGTAACACCACCTCACTGCAACTAGAAAGCCTATGCAACAGTGAAGGCCAACACAGCCAAAATTAAAAATAAATTTATTTTTTTAAATTGCTATCATGTGAGAATGTCATGTGAATGTCATAGGAGAGAGTTCAGTCAAGAGAAAAATGAGTATTACAGAAGTATGAGAGGCAGTTCATTAAGAAAAGCACTTTGACTATTTCTCTGGATTATGTGATGTGCGTGTTATCTGTGACTTTTCCGTACTTAATTTGTGGCTGCTTTTCTCAATCTAAATAAATGTTATCTACATGTCTTAAAAAACAATAAAATGTGTTTACAGCCCTGCCCAGTAACCTTCCATGATCACAAAGTCCCAAGAATGAAGGTGTTAAGGGAATAGCACTTCCAAATCTCTGCTCACCCTCAAGGGGAGGCTGACTCAAAGGGCCTTTCTCCCTGGAGCTGCATTCCCCAGGGCTGAGCTGAAAGTAGAGCAAGGGAGAAAGGGGATGTCTAACCCTCCAAGCTTCCTTCTTTCCCTGTCTCCAGTCTACACAGGGGCTGCTGGGGCCCTGAGCACAGTCCTGTCACCCTGGTACCCTGTGCCTTGCACAAGGGGGCCCTGACATAATGTTTTTGCTGGACAACAGGACCACCTTTTTCCTATGCCTGAGCTTTTCTTGGGGTCACTACTCATCCTGCTTACTGAAGGTGCATCCTATGGTGAGCAACAGCCTTCTTTTGGCTTTTGGAGGTTGAGGGGTATACTCCCTCCTCTCTTAAATGTGACAGCCTATGTGTATCTCTCTGGTTCTGCCCAGTGTTAGTCTGTATAACTACATGTAGACTAATAAAAGAAATAACTGTAAGCTCCAGGAAAGAAGTGGGCTTTTTATTTATCTTCCCTTAGTGCTTTGTAACAGAATTTTATTAAGCTGCAGGTAGCAGAGATCTGAAACACAATGGCTTAAACATGCAAGGTTTTGTCTTGTCACATATGTAGGTTCTGCTTCAGTCCATCTGTGCTGTAGTAATGCCACGAGTCTCCACTGACCCAGATTTCTTTCAGCCCTCTGCTCTAGCATCTGCAAGAAATGGTTCAGTTTTCCACAGTGGCTGCTGGGGCCGCCGCCATCACTTTCATATTCCAGGCAGCAGAAAAGAGAAAGGGGAGGAAGACCCACTCCCCTTCTCCTTGCATATCATTCTCCAAAACTTACAGACTCAGCAACAAGAAAGGCTGCAGAATGAAGTCTTTCAACCAATCGAGCATGTGCCTAGCCAAAAACTGGTTCTATTTCTAAGGAAGCAGTTGATGAATATTTGATAAGTTAGCAGAGTATTGGCCAAAGGACTTCTCCTTGGAGAGCAGTTTAGAGAGATTAAAGTTTAAGAGATTCAATATCCAGAAAGGCTGAGATGGTAGAAAATTACTCAAGACAGTTTACTCAGGGAGGAGGGTTTGGAAAATTCAGAGGCCATTCTGTGAACTTTTTTTTTAACATTGAAAATACATATTGGATTGTTTCAATTCCAGAAATATACCTGTTAATTTCTGAAGTTTTGGGAAAAGAAGAAAATAGAGTCCCCCACTCGCAGAGCCTAGCATTAGCCCTCGTTTACATTTTCATGTGCTTATTCCAACCTCTTCCAGACATAAATAACGTATTAATTTTTAACAAGTGAGGGGAAAAAAGTCCATTCTTGATCTGTGGGAGTATGTGTGGGTATAGATGTGTGTGTGTGGTAGTGTTCTAACTGTGCTTTGTAAAAAAGGAATACAGTGAAAAGACTTCCTCCTACCCTTGTCTCCTGTCCGGTCCCCCGCTTCATGATCACTGCTCATGGTGGTTCTGTATATCATGCCTGAGTTTATTTTTTGCGTGTTTCAGCAAGTGCAAACTTTCATATTCCCTTTGGCACATTTTACACAAACGCGCACTATTCATACTGTTCCTCATCTTGCCTTCTCCACTCACAGTTTATTCTCACCTTGCTTTTTCCTATCAACACAGAGTTCCCCTCTAAACTTCCACAGCATTCCTTCATGGAAATGGATTCCATTTATTAAACAGCTCTCTATTGATGGGTACATGAGTTTCCAATCTTTCGTTGTAACAAATAGACTTTTATGGATCTCATTTGCATACAGTAGCATATTTGTAGGATTAAGTTTTAGATGTGGGATTGCTAGGTCAGAGGCATTCATAACTTTGATAGGTATCTCCAGATTACTCTCTGTGCTGATTATAACAATTTACACTCCCACCAGCAGTATATGAGCATGTCTGTTTCCCTATGACCTCGTCAAAAGGGTGTATTTTCAAACCTCTGCATTTTTGCCTGTATGATAAATTTTAAAAAATCTAACTTGGTGTTACAGCTTTATAATGAGGAGGTTGACTCATAGTTTTGTTTGTTTTTAAATTTCCGTGTCTCTGCCCAGTGCTCTCCCTTTTGTGAGCATCTACCTCTGAGATCTCTGGGCATGCCATGGTCTATTTGATTAATAAACAGAGGAGAGCTGCAGCTTCAATTCAACAGTTGCTGTTTCTCCCTGCATCTTATCCCTGTTAAGTGCACTAGTTGCCTTCTAGCTAAGTGATTATTAGGATTGTGATGATTTATACCCTGATTTACTTATATTCAAAAGCAGAGCATTACTTTGCCGACTAAGGTCCGTCTAGTCAAGGCTATGGTTTTTCCTGTGGTCATGTATGGATGTGAGAGTTGGACTGTGAAGAAGGCTGAGCGCCGAAGAATTGATGCTTTTGAACTGTGGTGTTGGAGAAGACTCTTGAGAGTCCCTTGGACTGCAAGGAGATCCAACCAGTCCATTCTGAAGGAGATCAACCCTGGGATTTCTTTGGAAGGAATGATGCTAAAGCTGAAGCTCCAGTACTTTGGGCACCTTATGCGAAGTGTTGACTCATTGGAAAAGACCCTGATGCTGGGAGGGATTGGGGGCAGGAGGAGAAAGGGACGACCGAGGTTGAGATGGCTGGATGGCATCACGGACTCAATGGACGTGAGTCTGAGTGAACTCCGGGAGTTGGTGATTGGAAGGAATGATGCTAAAGCTGAAACTCCAGTACTTTGACCACCTCATGTGAAGAGTTGACTCATTGGAAAAGACTCTGATGCTGGGAGGGATTGGGGGCAGGATGAGAAGGGGACGACTGAGGATGAGATGGCTGGATAGCATCACAGACTCGCTGGACGTGAGTCTGAGTGAACTCCAGGAGATGGTGATGGATAGGGAGGCCTGGCGTCCTGCAATTCATGGGATCGCAAAGAGTCAGACATGACTGAGCAACTGAACTGAACTGAACTTCTAAGATATTTCAAGTAAGAAAGTTGGAATAAGGGGGTGACTGCAGCCATGAAATTAAAGGATGCTTACTCCTTGGAAGAAAAGTTATGACCAACCTACATAGCATATTGAAAAGCAGAGACATTACTTTGCCAACAAAGATCCTTCTAGTCAAGGCTATGATTTTTCCAGTGGTCATGTATGGATGTGAAAGTTGGACTGTGAAGAAGGCTGAGTGCCGAAGAATTGATGCTTTTGAACTGTGGTGTTGGAGAAGACTCTTGAGAGTCCCTTGGACTGCAAGGAGATCCAACCAGTCCATTCTGAGAAGCCATGAAATTAAAGGATGCTTACTCCTTGGAAGAAAAGTTATGACCAACCTACATAGCATATTGAAAAGCAGAGACATTACTTTGCCAACAAAGATCCTTCTAGTCAAGGCTATGATTTTTCCAGTGGTCATGTATGGATGTGAAAGTTGGACTGTGAAGAAGGCTGAGTGCCGAAGAATTGATGCTTTTGAACTGTGGTATTGAAGAAGACTTGAGAGTCCCTTGGACTGCAAGGAGATCCAACCAGTCCATTCTGAAGGAGATCAACCCTGGGATTTCTTTGGAAGGAATGATGCTAAAGCTGAAGTTCCAGTACTTTGCCACCTCATGCAAAGAGCTGACTTATTGGAAAAGACTCTGATGCTGGGAGCGATTGGGGCAGGAGGAAAAGGGGACAACAGAGGATGAGATGGCTGGATGGCATTACCGACTCGATGGACATCAGTTTGAGTGAACTCTGGGAGTTGGTGATGGATAGGGAGGCCTGGCGTGCTGCAATTCATGGGGTCGCAAAGAGTCGGACACAACTGAGCAACTGAACTGAAGAGTAAAACATGTTTTCCTGTAGGGAAAGCAGGACGAGGCCAGAGATGAAGTCAGCACCCTAGATGTCCTCAACACTGGCTAGAGGTCTGTCACAGATCTGGCCAGTACAAAGAGAGACACAGTTCACCGCATCTCTGCAGTGCTGGCTTTCCTGAGTCTGATAGATACAGTAGAGTTCTTTGAGGGTAGACACTCCTCTTCCTTCACCCTTCATGGTTTCACTGGGGTGGCATACAGAATTGGAGCAGCAAAGGCAGCAACACGACTGGGAGTAAAGCAGTCCAGCTGATGGGAAGGAAAGGAGAGAGGAAAAGCTTGGTAGTAAGGAGACCCAAGGAAAGGAGGAAAGGAATTTGCTTAGAATACACATTGGTCATAGGCAGCTTTCTCCAAATATTACCAAATCCTGGGTAGATGTAGCACCATTTATCAAACTGTAGGTGTTGTAAATTCATATCAACTTAATTCTACTAAAATTTTCTTTTTATTCATTTATTTAACTGTGCCAGGTCTTAGTTGTGACATGTGGAATCTTTAGTTGCGGCATTTGGGATCTAGTTCCATGATCAAGGGTTGAACCCAGGCCCCCTGTGTTGGCAGTGTCCAGGGAAGTCCCTACTGAAATTCTTATTGTTCACGTGGCATCCTTTCTCTAAGTCCCGACCTTGGTCAGATTTCTTTGGGGTATCTTGGCTTCTTTTTCTGGGCAAGTTGTACTTAGAGTTGACTTCTCTAGAAAAAAGAGATTGCTTTGGGCTTGGTTAGTGACAATACATTGTAAGAAAACATTTGGGATCCTAAAGGAAGGGAGCATAATTCTAAGGATGTTTAGGAAAGACCTGAGAGCATGCATCTTCATGTCTATCTAAGTTGACAGTATTTTGCTTTTCGGCATACTTCATGCTGAAGGGAATGGCAAACCACTTCAGTATTCTTGCCTTGAGAACCCCATGAACAGTATGAAAAAGCAAAAAGATATGACACTGGAAGATGAACTCCCCAGATCAGTAGGTGCCCAATATGCTACTAGAGAAGAGTGGAGAAATAGCTCCAGAAAGAATTAAGAGGCTGAATCAAAGAGAAAACAGCATCCAGCTGTGGATGTGACTGGTGATGGAAGTAAAGTCCAAAGCATAGAAACCTGGAATGTGAAGTCCATGAGTCAAGGTAAATTGGAAGTGGTCAAACAGGAGATGGCAAAAATGAATATTGGCATTTTAGGAATCAGTAAGCTAAAATGGACCAGAATGGGCGAATTTAATTCAGATGACCATTATAACTACTATTGTGGGCAAGAATCCCTTAGAAGAAATGGAGTAGCCCTCAGTATCAACAAAAGAGTCCAAAATGCAATATTTGGGTGCAGTCTCCAAAAAATGACAAAATGATCTCTGTTCATTTTCAAGGCAAACCATTCAGTATCACAGTAATCCAAGTCTATGCCCCAACCACTAATGCCAAAGAAGCTGAAGTTGAACAGTTCTGTGAAGACCTACTTCTAGAACTAACATCAAAAAAAGGTGTACTTTTCATCATAAGGAACTGTAATGCAAAAATAGGAAGTCAAGGGATACCTGGAGTAACAGGCAAGTTTGGCCTTAGAGTACAAAATGAAACAGGGCAAAGGCTAACAGAGTTTGCCAAGAGAATGCACCAGTCATAACAAACACTCTCTCCCAACAACACAAGAAATGACCCTACACATGGACTTCACCAGATGATCAACACCAAAATCAGATTGATTATATTTTTTGCAGTCAAAGATGGAGAAGTTCTATATAGTCAGCGAAAACAAGACCGGGAGCTGACTGTGGCTCAGATCATGAACTCCTTATTGCCAAATTCAGACTTAAATTGAAGAAAGTAGGGAAAACCTCTAGACCATTCAGGTATGACCTAAATCTAATCCCTTTTGATTATACAGTGGAAGTGACAGATAGATTCAAAGGATTATATCTGATAGACAGAGTGCCTGGAGAACTGTGGACAGAGGTTCCTAACACCATACAGGAGGCAGTGATCGAAACCATCCCCAAGAAAAAGAAATGCAAAAAGGGAAAATGGTTGTCTGAGGAGGCCTTACAGATAGCTGAGAAAAGAAGAGAAGCCAAAGGAAAGGGAGAAAAGGACACACATATCCACCTGAATGCAGAGTTCCAAACAATAGCAAGGAGAGATAAGAAAGCCTTCCTAAATGATCAATGCAAAGAAACAGAGGGAAATAACAGAATGGGAAAGACTGGAGATCTCTTCAAGAAAATTAAAGATACCAAGGGAACATTTCATGCAAAGATGGGCTCAATAAAGGACAGAAATGGTATGGACCTAACAGAAGCAGAAGATATTAGGAAGAGGTGGCAAGAATTCACAGGAGAACTATACAGAGAAGATCTTAATGACCCAGATAACCATGATGGTGGGACAACTCACCTAGAGCCAGACATCCTGGAATATGAAGTCAAGTGGGCCTTAGGAAGCATCTCTACAAACAAAGCGAGTGGAAGTGATGGAATTCCAGTTGAGCTGTTTCAAATCCTGAAAGGTGATGCTGTGAAAGTGCCACACTCAATATGCCAGCAAATTTGGAAAACTCAGCAGTGGCCACAGGACTGGAAAAGGTCAGTTTTCATTCTAACCCCAAAGAAAGACAATGCCAAAGATGTTCAGAATACTGAATAATTGTACTCATCTCACACGCTGGCAAAGTAATGCTCAAAATTCTCCAAGCTAGGTTTCAACAGTACATGAATCAAGAACTTCCAGATATTCAAGCTGGTTTTTAGAAAAGGCAGAGGAACCAGAGATCAAATTGCCAACATCTATGGGATCATAGAGAACACAAGAGAATTCCAGAGAAACATCTACTTCTGCTTCATTGACTATGCTAAAGCCTTTGACTGTGGATCACAACAAACTGTGGAAAATTTTTCAAGAGATGGGAATACCAGACCACCTTACCTGTCTCCTCAGAAATCTATAATGCAGGTCAAGAAGCAACAGTTAGCACTGGACATGGAACATCAGACTGGTTCCGAATTGGGAAAGGAGTACATCAAGGCTGTACGTTGTCATCCTGCTTATTTAACTTATATGCAGAGTACATTATGCAAAATGCCAGGCTGGATGAAGCACAGGCTGGAACGAAATTTCTGGGAGAAATATCAGTAACCTCAGATAGGAAGATGACACCAACCTTATGGCAGAAAATGAAGAGAAATGTTCATTGCAGCACTATTTATAATAGCCAGGACATGGAAACAACCTAGATGTCCATCAGCAGATGAATGGATAAGAAAGCTGTGGTACATATACACAATGGAGTATTACTCAGCCATGAAAAAGAATACATTTGAATCAGTACTAATGAGATGGATGAAACTGGAGCCAATTATACAGAGTGAAGTAAGCCAGAAAGAAAAACACCAATACAGTATACTAACACATATATATGGAATTTAGAAACATGGTAATGATAACCCTGTATGCGAGATAGCAAAAGAGACACAGATGTATAGAATGGACTTTTGGACTCTGAGGGAGAGACAGAGGGTGGGATGTTTTGGGAGAATGGCACTGAAATATGTATACTATCAGGTAAGAAACGAATCGCCAGTCTATGTTCAACAGAATACAGGATGCTTGGGACTGGTGCACGAGGATGATCCAGAAAGTTGATACGGGGGGGAGGTGGCGGGGGGGTGGCCGGTTCAGGATTGGGAACTCATGTACACCCAAGATGGATTCATGTCAATGTATGGCAAAACCAATACAGTAATGTAAAGTAAAAAAAAGTAAAAATAAAAATTAAAAAAAAAATAATAAAGAGCCTCTTGATGAAAGTGAAAGAGGAGAGTGAAAAACCTGGCTTAAAATTCAACATTCAAAAAATGAAAATCATGGCAACCAGTCTCATCTCTTCATGGCAAAAAGATGAGGAAACAATGGAAACAGTGAGAGACTTTATTTTGGGGGCTCCAAAATCACTGCAGATAGTGACTGCAGCTATGAAATTAAAAGACACTTTTTCCTTGGAAGAAAAGCTATGACCAACCGAGACAGCATGTTAAAAAGCAGAGACATTACTTTGCCAGCAAATGTCCATCTAGTCAAAGCTATGGTTTTTCCAGTAGTCATGTATGGATGTGAGAATTGGACCATAAAGAAAGCTGAGTGCCAAAGAATTGATGCTTTTGAACTGTGGTATTGGAGAAGACTCTTGAGAGTCCCTTGGACTGCAAGGAGATCAAACCAGTCAATCCTAAAGGAGATCAAACCTGAATATTCATTGGAAGGACTGATGCTGACACTACAGTTCCAATACACTGGCCACCTGATGCAAAGAGATGGCTTATTAGAAAAGACCTGAATGCTGAAAAAGATTGAAGACAGGAGGAGAAGGGGATGACAGAGATGAGATGGTTGGATGGCATCACTGACTTGATGGACATGAGTTTGAGCAAGCTTTGGAAGTTGGTGACGGACAGAGGAAGGTTGGTGATGGACACGCTAGGGAAGCCTAGCGTGCTGCAGTCTTTTGGGTTGCAAAGAGTCAGACATGACTGAGTGACTGAACTGAACTTATACATAATACATTAAATTGTCACTTTAAATCTAGATTGAAAAATTAGCCATCCTATAACTATAGCTCTGGTAAGAGTTGCTTGCTTGTGGAAGGGAGTATGAGAAACAAAAAATAGTGCTAGTTAGTGGAATAAACATTTTTCCCAAAAAATCAATGTTGTTATATTGTCTTTTCACACACACACGAAACCATAGCCATTGCTCAGGTTCAAAAATAAACTTGTTTTGCTTTGTTTGGTACAGATAAAGCTATCCTCTCTCCAGACAAACCAAACAAACCCTTTTACTTACAACACAATATTTTGTCTTTCCAGGCATCCTATAAACCATTGTTGAAGCAGGTCGTGGAGGAAATATTTAATCCCGAGAGGCCAGATCCAGTTGACATTGAACACATGTCTTCAGGCCTCACTGATCTCCTTAAAACTGGATTCAGCATGTTCATGAAGGTAAAGTCACCATGGCGAGGTAATCCTAAGTGTAATGCTATCTTTGTTGGGCTTGAAAATGCTGGTACCTCCTTAACCCTGGTGAGTATCACAGAAGAGAATGGCCTTTCTGAAACCAGGTACAATCTTCATGTAACTTTTGCTTATAAACAGCCTGACCCTCTAGCTTCCCTTGACCTAAGTATTATGATCTTTTCTGATCAATAGGTAAGGACACAGCCCTCCAGGGTAGCACTACTGAAAATATCCCTTCTGTGTTCACATTTTCACTTAATACAAATCCACATACAGATCTTAGTGGTAGTCTTGTGCCCTTAATTCTTACTGTGTGGGATAACAAGTAACTCTCCTCAGTCATATAGCCAGCATCATCCCAAAATCCATTTGAAAATGACTTTTATTTTGGCTTAGCAGACTTCCCAGTGACAAGTACGAGAATTTCTCTGGCTAATATCGAGGCTAAGTCAAAATTACCAAACCGCCTTTGCAGTGGAGATGAAAGGAGGAAAAGTACACAAATGCGATCTATTTTTAACCCACTGTAAAGTTTCTAAATTTAAAAAGATCTAAATGAGATTACAGGCTGACCTCCTCGTCTATGCCAGGATTTCGGTTGTAATAACTCTTGGAAATAACAGAATGTTTTGCCAGTTTCAAAGCGTCTTTGAAATCATGAATTAATCTTCATAGACGATCGGCCTTTCAGAGTTCAATAAATGCATATGCCAGGAAAACTGGTCCGCTCCAAAAGCCAGAGGGCGGAAGGCAGTCAGACTCTAAACCAAGCAGTGAGCAGCTGGAATGGATGCTAGGTCTCCTCCCCAGTCCTCCCAGTCATCATCAGCTTCTTATGCAACGTGTGGCTGGGGCATTTTCCCTCTATCTGTTTTTTGTTTTTTGTTTTTAATAATACAGCACAGATCAGCTTCTCAAAAGTGTTCAAGGTCTCCTGTGTAGATGTGAGCCAGGGTTGTCTAGCAGCTCTTCATACTGGCTGGTTTTTACAGATGCTTCCCAGCTAGACATGCTCTCTGACTTTCTCTGCCTGAGCACTCTATTGCTTCATTCATAAGCTTGGACTTAACCTTGAAGAGAAACTAAAATAAGAAGTGTGGACTTCCCTGCCCTGGTCAGTCAGGTCCGAGGACAGCCCACTGTGACCTTTTGCAGTCAGCCTGCTGCATCCATAGTCTGGCCAAGGCCCCAAGTGGAGGCTCGAACCCGCCCGTGCTCTGCTCACTGCGGGAGTTTCTGATTTGCAAAGAGGCACGGTGTCAGTGAGACACCTAACTTGCCCGAACATAACTCTCCAGTGATGTTCCACAAAAGAACAGTTTCCTGGCAAAAGGGTTCTGTGACAAAATATGTTCAGAAAACCCTCGGTTAAACAGAAAATTAAACCAAAAGTCTTTGCTGTCATATGTCACAGTGCCTTTAATACACTAATGGACTTTGCAACTCTTCGACGGCCGACAGAGACCATTTGTTGTAGGAGGACTGTCCACTTGCATTTTCCATCGCTGTTTCATGAACCATGAGACGTCACATCTTTAAATTACCCTTTTAAACTCTACAGTGTGTTTTCTGCAGCTCTCCTTGCAGTTGGAAGCTTCACTGTCATAAGACGGGCTGTGCCTGGGGAGATGTTTAGAACTGTCCTGGGCCATCACTGGGCTGCCATGTTTCTCTCCCTTCAAATCCCTGGAGTTAGGGCTCATCAGAGATGCTCCTGCCCTCAGAGATGGATCCCAAAGGGAGGTTTCCATTTAATGGATTTAGGAAAAAGAATCATGCATTCTCCCAGCAGCTGCCAGGACCCACTCCTCAGCCCCCAGCTGCTGGGCCTCTGCACTCACTTACCAGGGGCATCTCATTTGTCTGCAGGTGGTGGGAGAGTGTTGGTGGGCTAGGCAGAACCCTCCCCACCCCAGTACCCCAAGAGAGAATCGTTTCATTTTGTTTCTACATGGGCCTCTATGGCTGGCTCTTCTCATCATTCCAGAGAACTTGGCAAGGAAAGTTACTGGCAGCCCACGTGTCAGGGTTTGAACAAACCTGCAGTGAATGAAAAGAGGACCACTAGGGCTTTGAGGAACCACCTTTGACTTCCTGGAGAGCTCCGTCTTTGACATAGGGGTGCGCCATCAGGAGAGGGTGTCTTCTACTTTGGTTTAAGGCTGGTGGAAAGAAGAGGATGTGGAGGGAGGAGGCAGAGGCTCTCGCAGCCACGGCCATTCACCAGTCTCCCTGGTCCTGTTCTCTGAGGCTTCTCACTGCCAAAGTGAGGCAGCTAATCTGTGGTCACCTATACCTGAGGATCAGCCATTCTCACATTCAAACCTCACGATGACCCTTTCATTATCCCTGCTTTACCCATGGAGAAACTGAAGCCCAGAAGGGGTACACAGCAGACATGAACTTTCCAAAGGCTAGGGTTGGGCCATCCTCCCCGACTGCTAGGTGTTTTCTGAACAGCACACAGGAAGTGGGACGCCAGGATTCGTCCCCAGACCCATCTTATTCCAAGTCCATGCTCTTACGCACATTTCTTGGCACCAGGATGCTACTAGGTATTCTCTTGGAAGTTCAGTATTCGTGTGTCATAAATTCTTTTCTTCCTGATGACTCATTAGCATCTATGCAGTGCCTCAATCGGCTCCCGGCCCAGAGTGATCCTCAGAACAGCCCAGGGGAGGGCGCTCTCCCGGGGTCATCTGCTGGCACTGCCTCTCTGGGACTCGTCCAGGGACTCATGGGCCGTACAGCCCCGGGAGGAGAAAAGTGTGCAGTGGTGTTGGGTTGCCTCCACACGCTGCAGCTTCATTCTGTATCAGCGGCCAACAGCCGTTGCTTTCCTGCCACTCGCTGCCCTACTCTTTGCCTTTGGGACCTGTTTCCCCATCTTCTCACTCAAAGCCAACCAAAGCTGAGCCTGAAAGGAGCAAACAGACAGAACCTGATGGAATAAAGGTGTCCATGTGGCCTCCTTCTCGGCTTGGGGTGCTGCTTGTCCAAATGGGAGAGCCGTGGTGCTGGAAAGGGAGCTGAGCTGCTTGCCTCTGGTTTCACAGATGACATCGGCTCAGAGTCATCAGAGAGAAGACCTGTAGCCTAGGCAGGGAGTGAGAAGCTGGGGAGAGATGTGCTAGGAAGTAGACCAGTAGATGTTCGCGCAGGGTATGCTGTGGGCCCCACAGCGGTGATAGGAAGACCATAGAAGAGGGGTTTCCAGGCCCTAGAGTATCATCAGGGCTCCATACCTTCTGCACACACCTCTGAGGCTGCACCTACTCCTTGCTTTATCATTATACATCTTTATCATTACACATTGAAGTGAAGTGAAAATTGCTCAGTCATGTCCAACTCTTTGTGGACTATAAATTGAGGATGATAATAGTAGCCACTAAAAGGGCTGTTGTGAGAATGAAGTGAGTTCATACATACAGAGTATTTATAATGGTGCCTGTCCTACAGTAAGTGCTAAGTACATATTTGCTGTTTTTATTTTTACAAGTTCATGGTCCTGGTCAGAGTGTGGTTCCCAAGAGCCACCTTGAGAATCTTTGTATCCCTGTGCGGAGCCAACATGTGGGCATTTGGTGCATATAGATCGACTGCTGAGTGAACAAGTGAATCACATAGGAGAGACTAGACACTTCCCTGCAAAGCCACGAGCATGTCCTCTCTCACTCCTGACTTGTTCTTGCTAAGAGGCATGGAGTCTCAGCGCCTGTGGGCAGCTGTGTTTGTATGACCACGTTGGGTTTTCCAGACCCCCTTGTTCTCCTCCGTGAGTCCAACCTTGGTGTCCTCAGTTTCAGGGGACACAGACCGTCCTGCCTGGGGCAAGCTGTGGAGCCTGTGAGCTTCTGTACATGTGCTGTGATGAGATGGTTCAAGGAAGGAGAGGCCAGCTGGGCTAGACCCTGACCACCTGGGGAATGGAGGCAGAAGCCCAAAATAACTCGGGCCCCTAACTCCACCAGGAGCCCTACAGAAAATGTCTCCACATCCTGAGAGAGGGCAAATGCTCCACCCCACAAGTGCCCCTCAGACAGCCTCTGTGCTGTAGGGAAATGAGACTTCATCCCAGATGCTCCAAAGTGGCTCACAGCATTCAGTCTCATTGATGTACGTGTCTGCAGATGGTGAAAGTTAGGGGATACGCCCATGTGTCCAAGATTCTCTGCATCAAACAAATCCTCTGTGAGAGGGAAGTCAAGGCGGCTGGGTTCTGCCCTTAGTACAGTCAGAACCTCATGTGCTGATATCAGACTGCAACTTGTTAAAGGTACTTTCCTTTCATTGCTTTAGCATGCTTTCCTGTATAAATCAGACTCTCCAGACATGTCTCTCATCCCCACCTGTCCCGGTTATCAATCGGTGCATCAGAAGCCATGTTGAAACACTGGCTTTAAATATCATTGATCATTTATTTTGTTCATGAATGTGCTGTCTGGGCAGAGCTCAGCAGAGAAGAATTCATCTCCAAAATTATGCTGACCATCAACTGGTAGCTCAGCTTGGCCTGTGAGCTGAAGGCCTCAGTTCCTCTACACACAGGCTTCTCCACGTGGCCTGAGCTTCCTCACAGCAAGGCAGCTGCATTCCAAGGACAAGCATCCTGAGAGAGAGCACCAGGTGGGAACCTCAGAAGCCACAGAGCATCACTCCCACAGTGGTCTGTCGGTCAAGGCAGTCACAAATGCCTTCCTGGGTTCAAGGGGAGGAACCTGCTCTCTTCCTATTAAAAAGGGAACCAGAGCATGAGGAGCAGAAAATATATTGAGGGCACTTTGGGAAAATCCCATCCGCCCTCCACCTAAGTGTAGGATTGGCTGTCCAGCCCAGCAGGAGTGACGTTTGAATTCTAGAAGTTTTCCCTTCAACCTAGAGGACAGAAAATTCACTCATACTTCTGATCTGGTTTCAAAATAAATGAGCCCGGAAAGGCTCTGATAGCAAAAGGCATGCTTGCTATTTGCCTGAAATCATTTAAAATAATATAGTCTTTTAAAAAAATTAACAAAAAATAATAAAAGCCTTCCTGAGGGATGAGACGCTGAGCTATAGAACTTTGCTCTTCCATGTTCTCCCCATCAGGCCCTGTCAAGGAAAGAGACAGGCCGGGGAGCAGAGCTGAGCACCCTCAAGGTCATTCTGCCTGAGGTTCTGAGAAAGTGTTTGGAGTCAACTCAGTGTACTCCTCCACTGGAGGCTAGACTTGTGGTTAGCCGCACAGAACTGTCGGCTTCAAAGGGCAGTGCCCTGGGTGGAGGGGAGTATCAAAGTCCAAAGAAACCACTGTGGCATAACCTGACTCTTTTTAAATAGTCAAGTAAGTCCTCTCTCCCAATGCCTGTGTGTGAAGCACCTTGATCTCTGTAGAAAAAAACTTGATAGCTATCTAATAAATAAGTTGAACCATACCTTCCCACTCTCACAACAGCATTAATTTAATTTAAAATGAGCATGTCTAATAGGCAGCACTTTGAAAATGCGTTTCTGGAATTTGTGGTTTGGGTTTCAGTCTCCTGAAAATAATATATTTTATATCTACTCCATGTGTTTGGACTCCAACTTGTTTTGACTAAAGGACATGATTTGTCAAGATGTTTTCTCTGCTGGAATTGGCATGAGGAGGGCGGATTGTATCTGATGAAATTGCACAAGGCCCTTTTACCTCCTTTTATGAGCGTTGTTAAACTGCGTGTTGTTGTTCCCTTTCGTATATGGCCATGCTTCACTGGAAAAAATAAAATAAAAGATTTATAAAAACACTCACAGAAGACTCAGTGCTTACCTCGGGCCCTCAGTAGGAGTTCCATGGCCTGGGCCCACAGGATAGAGGGGGTAGCTGCTCAGGCCCACCTGGAAAAGCTGGAGCTGAGATACGATGTTGGCAATTAACCAAGTGGCACTAACTTCATCAAGGAAAGCCCTCATCGGGAGGACCGAGTGTCTCCGAGAATGCAAGGGCAGCCATGCAGTAAGCCTCAGGAAAGATTGGGCCCAAGAACTGGAAAGCCATCAGGAAACCAGACAGTTCTTGAAGACGGGCTGCAGCCTGCAGAGATGCCAAGAACCATCCCAGCTCAGTGTCCACGCTCAGTGAACAAGGGTCAAGTGAACGGCTGGGAGCTGTGCCACAGGTGCTGGTGCTTCTTAGGAGCCTTGACTGGGCCCCGTCTGTCTTAGGTCAAGTCTCCATTCCCAGAGGAGGGTCTCACATTGGGCCTGGGCCAGGGGCCCACTCCTGCACCATTCAGTTGGGGTCGGAGGAGGCCAGGACCACATTGCAACTACACAGCTGCCAGGAGCCCATCCCGTGGCCATGCAGATGGAGGGGACTGTTCATGTGTGAGCTGGACAGACATCTACAGATGCAACTACGATGGGGTGAAGGAGGCTGTAAGGATAAAGGGCAAAATGATGAGCTTCGGGTGCAATTTGATGTCAGATCCCTGGACTGAGGATGGTCATCAAGTCCAGCTCCTCATCGTTTACATAAGAAAAACACAACTCAGAGATGAACTGTTGGCTTAGGCCCATTATACTTAATAGCATTTCTGATGAGAGGAAAACATCTCAGCATTTGGTGTCTGTTGATTAAATCAGCACAAGTCTTGGAATTTGTTTGCAATACTATTTATAACTATTGTTTATATTTTCTCCTTCTCAATTATGCTCTATACTGTGGTTTGATTTTTGTGTAACATTTGCTAAATAAGATCCATAAGTTCTAGTGAGTTAGATCTTGGAAGGAATCATTAAACATAAACTTGGTTTTGGCCGGCTACAAACTTTGCCTGCCTGTGAACAATTACCAGAGCCTCTTGCATGCTAGTCACTGCTGTGGGTAAGGAAGATACAGACAGGATAGCTGTCCTACCTGCCACAGCACAGCTCACATTGGAGAGCTTACAGTTGGTTAAGGAGAAGGACAGGAACCTTGAGAGTTGTGGGGACAAGAGAGAGGTGGTGTCTGGGCAGGCTGTGAGAGTACAGAGAAGGGGGAGCTTAATCAGGGAGTCAGAGGAACTGAATGTGTCTGACCAGTAGGAGTGAGATACAAAGTGATGGAAGTTCCGGGCTAAGTCTAAGGAATTCCAGGTAGCTCCAAATAGCTGGAGCTCAGAGCAGCCTGTGAGGAGTGGAAGAAAATAAGACAAGAGAGTGAAGCAAAAGGCAGGTCACGAAGGGCTTGATATTTGACCAGAAACGATGAGGTTTTATGCCATGTTTTTTAGGAATATAGAACCAGTGTGTTGGAGAAGGAAATGGCAACCTGCTCCAGTATTCTTGCTGGGAAATCCCATGGACAGAGGAGCCTGGCAGGCTACAGTCCATGGGGTCACAAGAGTTGGACACAACTTAGCAAGCAAATCACCAAAACAACCAGTGTATATTTTATAAAGATCACCTGGCAGCAGTGAGCGAGCAGGGAATGAGGCCAGACTGGCATCAGATTAGGGAGAGAAGGTAAGAGTCGGGGTCGGGTAGGGGCTGAGGGGATGAAGGCAAGGATGCAGCCCTGGTGGGTCCCACTGGACTGGGCATTGATGGGATGTGGAGGTAAATGAGGGCATTTTCCAGGGCCTCTCGTCCAGTCGGGGATGATTGGATGACAGGTGTTTACATTCTCTCTGACTCAGAAGCAGAAATGGAGAAGAAAATAACTTGTGTTTTAGAGTTTAGGTGCCCGTGAGACAGCTTTGCAGCTCAGCAGAGCCTGGGCCTGCGGTAGCGACCTGGGGACACAAGCCCTCTGAGGCCTGGACCATGGACAAGGCAGGGCCACCCAAGGAGGGTGTTTGGGAGAAGAGGCCCCAGCAGTCAGGAACACAGTTGTGATGGGACAGGTCAAGCAAGAGGAGAGCCCAGGAGGCAGGAAAGACACTGATAGGGCTTGGAAAACAGAGAGGGGTTGGGGTGGGGGTGGGGAGTCTCCAGAATGGGGACGCCATCCACGGCAGCAAATGCAACAGGGAGGTCGAGCTAATGACAGAGTGACTTTGGCAGCAGGGCAGCCTTTGCACTGAGATGAAATAAGTCCCATGAGGAAACTGGTAATTGGCTGACATTGCCAAAGAACTAAAAGTACAGAGTTTTAAGAGATGAAAGCTAGTAAAAATGCTTTCAGTTTGAAGAATCTGTTTATAAATGAGGGCATGTGGAATGTATCCCACTCTTCTCTGAGGCAGACCTGGATTTCTGTCTCAGCCCTCTAGCTTACGAATTGGAAAACTTGGGACAAGTCACTTCACCTCTGTAAGCCTCACTGTCTCTGTCTGTAAAATGGAGCTTCTACCTACTTCAGAGATCCTAAGGTTGTGCAAAGTAATTCTTGCCCTATGAGTGCATGCCAAGTCGCTTCAGTTGTGTCCGACTCCATGCAGCCCTATGAATTATAGCCCACTAGGTTCCTCTGGCCATGGGTTTCTCCAGGCAAGAATGCTGGAGTGGGTTGCCTACTCCTTTCCCCAGGGGAATCTTCCCTACTCAGGGATCAAACCCATGTCTCTTACTTCTCCTATGTTGGCAGGTGGTTTCTTTACTGCTAGCTCCACGTGGGAACCCCAACCCTGCTTTATTTCCTCCATAGCACTTACTGCTTTCCTCACTTATCAATTTACTTCTGTATTTTGTCATTTTCCCCAACAAAAATATAAATTCTTTGATGGCAGAGATTCTTCTTGGTTCATTCACCGCTGAGTTCCCAGTGCCTACAGCAGTCCCTGGCCCATAGTACTTGCTCAATAGGTATTCATGAAATGGATGAATAAATGAATAAAAAGTGGAGCTGGACGTCAAGTGTTCAGTGGCAGCAGCAGTGCTGTTACTGACTCTTTTTGGGACAAGAGCCATTACGGGCCACCTTCAAAGTCAGCACAGCTGCTCTCAGGGCCCAGGGACCTTTGGGCCAACGCTCCCATTATGCTGTCTCCCTCCTGCGAGGCCCGCCCACTGTTGGAGAATGGAGGACCTGACCATTGCCTGTGCTGGGGACAAATGAGTCAGTCATGAAGAGAAACAGAGTGGAGGAGAATCAGCAGCTGGGTTCCCGGAATGCCCAGAGAACTCCAGGGAACCAGGAGCAGAGGAAACACTTCCCATAGAAACCCGTCAGGACATCAAAGAGTGCTCTTGGGGCCACAGCTGCAAAGAAGGTGTCGGCAGCCTTGGCTTCAAAGGCTGGCTAAATGGTGGGGAGAAATGGTCTTCTCTGACCAGAACTGATGTCTTAAAATCACAGCCAATGAAGGTTTAGAAATGTCTTAAAGTCACAGCCAGTGAAGGTTTAGAAAATGAAAGAAAGGGCAGTGAGCCCGACTTGCTTTATTAATCTGCGTGTTTATGATGGCAGTAATGACGTTTACATCTTGCAACTTCAAAGTGCCCTAAACCGTGAACTCACATACAAATGAGACTCAGCCGAGTGTGGCTGATTATAAGGAATGTGTTATTCTGATGGAAAAGACTGGAAAGACTCCACTTCCCAATAGTCTGCCAACTTGATGTGTTCTATAAAGGAAGTGGTATCAAAACATAAATCTAAACAGAAACCAAAATAGCAAACAGCAACACGCATTAATGGCACCCGTTAATTTGTACCAAAATCAACATTCTCTCAACTCCTTGGCCCAGGGGTATTGATCCTTGTTGTTCTTTCTTTTTTCCTTTTCATCTTTCAATGCATCCTTCCAAGATTCTTGCAGTGTATTTCAGAGTCCGGACTCTCTTATGGGAAGCATATGTCTTTGAGAACATGCTGTACCAATGTGAAGTTCTGAAGCCAGTTGTATTTCTGTCCCAGGAATAAGTGAGAAACAATTGTTTGTAGGGTTGGAAGGAACTTCAGGTTGTTGCTCAGCCAGGAAAAGCATGCATAGACGGAGTGTCTAAAAGATCTCTCTCTTAGAGAGAGAGCTAAGGAAAGAAAGACATCTCCAGTTAACCTGTGGAGCTCATCCATTCATTCATGCTTTTTATTCACGCAACACTTGTTGAAAGTTTACCATGAGCTAGCTCTATGCCCAGAGCCCAAAATACCAAGATAAATACGATCAGTCCCTACCCTCCAGTAGCTTACAGTCTAGGAGAGGAGATAGGCAGGCCTATCAAGGTTGCAGCCAGTGTGACAAGGCCAGGGCAGAGGTGTCTATCAGATTCGGGTCATGGGGCAGGAGTTGAGAGGTGGTTAGAGAGAGATTTTTAGAGGCAAGGATGGCTTTTAAAGAGAGAAGGAAGGAAGTAAAGAAGAGCAGACAAATAGGCAACAAGCAGCAAAGGTTTACTGTATAGCACAGGGAACTACAGTCAATATCTTATAATAACCTATAATGGAAAATAATTTCAAAAATAGTGTATTTGTATAACTGAATCACCTTGCTATGTACCTGAAATGTAAGTCAATTGTACTTCAATAAAACGTGTATATTAATATAAGAAGAAGGAGAAGCAAGGGCACTTTACACAGAGGAAGCTGTCCATGCCACGTAACATAAAACGATGCAGATGATGCTCAAAGGGTTTAATAACTGGATTGTGACGGGCGCAGACAGAGGCCACTGGTGTGGCTAGGCCAAACCCGCCGGTGTGGTCCCAGCCAATTCCTGTGGGCCCCAGAACTTCCCCACGAATATAGAAAAACCCTCAGGGTATATCATTGTGCAAGAAAAGCAAAGTCCATATTGAGTGGCTAGAAGTCAAGATGGCAGTTGCCCCTTGGCGAGGTAGTGACATGAAGGGGGCTTGAAGGGATGCCAGCTTTCTGTTTCTGATCTAAGTACTGGTCACAAGGGTTTCTTTGGTTTATGAAAATAAATTGAACACTTGTGATAAATGCTCTTTTCAGGGCAAGTGTTCAGTAAAATGTTGCATGTTTAGCAAAAAAAAATTTTTTTTAATACCATCATTCCTGGATGGTTCAGGTCTTTGTGTGACTCCAGCAAACAGTGTATATGGAGGAGATGAAGATGGAGACAAAAAGAAAAGCCATGTGAGAAAAACCTTCTATACTGAATTGAGGAGTCTGAACTTTATCCTTCCTGGCTCTGAGCATGCAATGGAGGTGACGGGTGTTGAAGAGTGTAACCTCTGCAGTTTGGCCCCTGCCTCCACGATTTAGTCACTATGTGTAAACGTCAGTCTCTTCATCTGCATCATATACCAATGACTGTATTTGCCTCCTAAGGATTTTTGAGAATCAGATAAGATAATGCACAAAGATTCAATAATAAATATTTGCACTTTTGAAAGTTCCCTTAAGCAGGAATGAGAAGAATGGATGGGGGTGGCCAGATGAGGGGCAGGAAGACAAGTTAGAAGACTCTAGCAATAATCTAGTAAAGGAGAAATGAGGGACTTCCCTGGTGGTCCAGTAACTAAGACTCGAGCTCCCATTGCAGGGAGCCAGGGTTCAATCCCTGGTCAGGGAGCTAGATCCCACATGCCACAACAGAGAGTTTGCATGCTGCAACTACGACCTAGCACAGCCAAAATAAATAATAAATACAAATATTAAAAAGAAGAAATGAAAGCCGACCAGAACAAGGATAGTGGGAATCAAAAAGAGATCAATAAATTGGAGGGGGCAGAATTAATAGGACTTACCTAGGAGATCAAGAAGATAGCAAATCCAAGATGACTTCTAGGTATCTGGCTCAGGGGACTGTGAAGGTGGTGATGCTTATAAAAAGTTAGGAGAAGGAATAGACTTGGCAGGGGGTGGGGAGTGGTTAAAACCATGCATCAAATTTGAAATGTATTGAGTTTAGGAATGCCAGGAGGCCACTGGAACTAAATAGAGATGCTAAAGACATAGATTTGAAGAATTAAAAGATTATTGGAGGCATATAAGTAGATGAGGTCCTCAACTGAGAGTACCACAGTTCAGTTCAGTTCACTTCAGTCACTCAGTCAGTCCGACTCTTTGGACCCCATGGACTGCAGCATGCCAGGCCTCCCTGTCCATCACCAACTCCCAGAGTTTACTCAAACTCATGTCCATTGAGTTGGTGATGCCATCCAGCCATCTCATCCTCTGTCGTCCCCTTCTCCTCCCTCCTTCAGTCTTTCCTAGCATCAGGGTCTTTTCCAATGAGACAGTTTTTTACATCAGGTGGCGAAAGTATTGGAGCTTCAGCTTCAGCATCAGTCCTTCCAATGAATAGTCAAAACTAATTTCCTTTAGAATGGACTGGTTGGATCTCCTTGCAGTCCATGGGACTCTCAAGAGTCTTCTCCAACACCACAGTTCAAAAGCATCAATTCTTCGGCACTCAGCTTTCTCATATCCATACATGACTACTGAAAAAACCATAGCTTTGACTACATGGACCTTTGTTGGCAAAGTAATGTCTCTGCTTTTTAATATACTATCTAGATTGGTCATAACTTTTCTTCCAAGGAGTAAGTGTCTAATTTTATGGCTGCAGTCACTATCTGCAGTGACATTGGAGCTCAAAAAAAAGTCTGACACTGTTCCCACTATTTCCTCATCTATTTGCCATGAAGTGATGGGACTAGATGCTATGATAGTTTTCTGAATGTTGTGTTTTAAGCCAACTTTTTCACTCTCCTCTTTCACTTTCATCAAGAGGCTCTTTAGTTCTTCTTCACATTCTGCCATAAAGGTGGTGTCATCTGTATATCTGAGATTATTGATATTTCTCCTGGCAATCTTGATTCCAGCTTGTGCTTCATCCAGCCCAGTGTTTCTCTTGATGTACTCTACATATAAGTTAAATAAGCAGAGTGACAATATACAGCCTTGACATACTCCTTTCCCAATTTGGAACCAGTCTGTTGTTCCATGTCCAGTTCTAACTGTTGCTTCCTGACCTGCATATAGGTTTCTCAAGAGGCAAGTGAGGTGATCTGGTATTCCCATCTCTTGAAGAATTTTCCACAGTTTGTTGTGATCCACACAGTCAAAGGCTTTAGCTTAGTTAATAAGCAGAAATAGATGTTTTTCTGGAACTCTGTTGCTTTTTTGATGATCTAATGGATGTTGGCAATTTGATCTCTGGTTCTTCTGCCTTTTCTAAATCCAGCTTGAATATCTGGAAGTTCACGGTTCACGTATTGCTGAAGTCTGGCTTGGAGAATTTTGAGCATTACTTTACTAGCATGTGAGATGAGTGCAATTGTGTGGTAGTTTGAGCATTCTTTGGCATTGCCTTTCTTTGGGATTGGAATGAAAACTGACCTTTTCCAGTCCTGTGGCCACTGCTGAGTTTTCCAAATTTACTGGCATATTGAGTGTGGCACTTTCACAACATCATCTTTCAGGATTTGAAATAGCTCAACTGGAATTCTGTCACCTCCACTAACTTTTTTCATAGTGATGCTTCCTAAGTCCCACTTGACTTCACATTCCAGGATGTCTGTCTCTAGGTGAGTGATCACACCATCGTGATTATCTGGGTCATGAAGGTCTTTTTTGTACAGTTCTTCTGTGTATTCTTGCCACCTCTTCTTAATATCTTCTGCTTCTGTTAGGACCATACCATTTCTGTCCTTTGTTGTGCCCATCTTTGCATGAAATGTTCCCTTGGTATCTCTAATTCTCTTGAAGAGATCTCTAGTCTTTCCCATTCTATTATTTCCTCTATTTCTTTGTACTGATCACTGAGGAAGCCTTTCCTTGCTATTCTTTGGAACTCTGCATTCAGATGCTTATATATCTTTCCTTTCCTCTTCTGCTTTTCACTTCTCTTCTTTTCACAGCTATTTGTAAGGCCTCCTCAGACGGTCATTTTGCTTTTTTGCATTTCTTTTTCTTAGGGATGGTCTTGATCCCTGTCTCCTTTACAATGTCACAAACCTCCATCCATAGTTCTTCCGGCACTCTATCAGATCTAGTCCCTTAAATTTATTTCTCACTTTCTCACTGTATAATCATATGGTATTTGATTTAGGTCATACCTGAATGGTCTAGTGATTTTCCCTACTTTCTTCAATTTAAGTCTGAATTTGCAATAAGGAGCTCTTGATCTAAGCCACAGTCAGCTCCTGGTGTGTTTTTGCTGACTGTATAGAGCTTCTCCATCTTTGGCTACAAAGAATATAATCAATCTGATTTCAGTGTTATCCATCTGGTGATGTCCATGTGTAGAGTCTTCTTTTGTGTTGTTGCATAAGGGTGTTTGCTATGACCAGTGTGTTCCCTTGGCAAAACTCTTTTAGCCTTTGCCCTGTTTCATTCTGTACTCCAAGGCCAAATTTGCCTGTTACTCGAGGTGTTTCTTGACTTCCTACTTTTGCATTCCAGTCCCCTATGATAAAAAGGGTATCTTTTTAGGGTGTTAATCCTAGAAGGTTTTATAGGTTTTCATAGAACTATTCCACTTCAGCTTCTTCAGCATTACTGGTTGGGGCATAGGCTTGGATTACTGTGATGTTGAATGGTTTGCCTTGGAAACGAACAGAGAACATTCTGTCATTTTTGAGATTGCATCCAAGTACTACATTTCGGACTCTTCTGTTGACTATGATGGCTACTCCATTTCTTCTAAGGGATTCTTGCCCACAGTAGTAGGTATAATAGTCATCTGAGTTAAATTTACCCATTCCAGTCCATTTTAGTTCGCTGATTCCTAGCACAGGGTCAAAGATAAAGCCCAAGGAGTATCGACAATTGAGCAGACCAAGAAAAGGAACCTATGAAGAAATGTGAGAAGAAGCCATGGAAAGGTAGAAGGAAGACCCCAGAGAGAGTGCTATTGTGGTAGCCAAGAAGGATGTCATCAGCTGGGACACATGCCACAGAAATGTCCAGATAAATGAAGACAGATGTCTGTCGACCCCTGTCTGTGACAGCCTTTGGTGACTATAGTGAGAGCTATTACAGGGGGACAGCTGGACCGAAGCAGCATGGCTGTGGGTGTGTGGTGCCTAGACTGGAAGATAGCCGTCAACAAATGCAGTCAAGGGAAGGAACCACAGGGCAGAAAGTTGGGGGGTGGGGCGGGGAGTCTAGAGTCTTTTTCTAAAGATCAAGAGTTCTGTAACTTTGTCCAGTATTCCACACTGCCCATTTGGAAGAAGTTCAGACCCACTTTTCCTTCTTTCTTCCTGCCTTTTGTTTTTCCCCTCCCTCCCCCGACTTCTCCCCATCCTTCCATCCCTCCCTCCCTCTTCACTCTGAGTTTCCTTTCCAGAAGCCAAGGAATAACTTATGTAACTGGAAGCACTTAATGTATTACCTTCCTAAGTGTTTTAAAATAAGATACTGAAAAGTTATATTTAAGCAAGGGAGTCAGAAGAACCAAGTTGAAAAAAGAGTTGGAGCCAGGGTAAGAGAAGGGCTGGCTCTCTTCCTCTCAACCTGCTGCCCACCCTGCCACTCATGGGGACCATCCTTTGGCCCAAAGATGGCTTGTGTGTTAGTGAGTGTGGTGAGCACAGACACTCACCTACTTTGCCTACCCTCTTCTGGCTGGAGACCAGCCTGCTTCTCCCGCCTCTAGCTTCACTGGTCATGCAGGCAGCTGGCAGCATCCTTCCTATAATGACTCCATGTGGCTGTCCTGCTAACTCCCCCCAGCTGGTGACCTCTTGCCTGCAGAACTTGGCTCATACCACTTGCACCCACTCCTCACCAAACCATCCTGAACTTGCAGGTAGGGCTCAAACACACTATCTTCAGGAACCCCCTCTTGTCCCCTTGAGTTAGTCCCCAGGCCTACATGTTGGCCTTGTGCATTTCCTGAGAGTGTACTGGGAGATGCTCTCATTTCAGTTGTTTACACTGTGCCTCCTTGGTGAGACCTTAAGGCCCCGGCAGGGATTCTCCACGACATTCAGTGCGGCATTGCATGCAGCTGCAATCCTCAGCTGAGGTTGGCTTGCAGAGGGTAAGGGCATGAAGTGCCCTCAAGGGTGGGCACGGGGCGCTTGCATCTTTGTCCACCCTTCACCTCCTCCTCCCTAGGGATGTGACCATCTTTCAATGCCACAGGCATTTATTGAGCACCTATTCTGAAATGGCACTAAGTACTCTGGGACTTCAGCAGTGAACAGGCAGACAAGATCACTGCCTCCTCAGTCTGTGTTCCATTACATGAGACAGCCATCAAAGAAACCTGTGTAAGCAGAGAAGATGGCTCCAGGCTGTGGCTATCGCTTGGAAGGAACTGCTCAGGCTCTGTAAGGCAGGAGCACGTTCGTGTTGAGACCTGTAGACTGAAAAGGAAGGGAAAGTTGCCCTCAGTCTTCTGTTATTTAATAGCTCCTGCTCCTTTAACTGGAGAAGGCGATGGCAGCTCACTCCAGAACTCTTGCCTGGAGAATCCCATGGATGAAGGAGTCTTGTAGGCTGCAGTCCATGGGGTCGCGAAGAGTCTGACACGACTGAGCGACTTCGCTTTCACGTTTCACTTTCACACATTGGAGAAGGAAATGGCAACCCACTCCAGTGTTCTTGCCTGGAGAATCCCAGGGACGGGGAAGCCTGGTGGGCTGCCGTCTATGGGGTCGCACAGAGTTGGACATGACTGCAGCGACTTAGCAGCAGCAGCTCCTTTAACTTCTCTTTCAATAAAAAATTTATGTAAAGGGCTGTAGGGAGGCGATGTGCCAGGCATGCTCCTGGTCAATGGGCTAACCCCCCCTAACACATTGCACCTCTAAGGAATTATAATCTCTCGAATGGCTGCTCACCGCCCCTGAAGACCTCTAATGCTAGGCGCGTTTTGTTTTGCAGGTGAGCCGGCCTCATCCCAGCGACCACCCTCTGCTCATCCTCTTCGTGGTGGGCGGAGTCACAGTCTCTGAAGCCAAAATGATCAAAGACCTAGTGCCATCCCTGAAGCCGGGAACCCAGGTACCGAGTCCTCCGTGACGCTTGGTGACATGATCTGAATGGGAAGCCTAGACGGGGGGAGAGGTGGGCTTCCATTAGGCTTCCCAGCCGTCTGCATCACCATCCCCCAGCATCCTCTCCCCTGCTCCTTCTGCCTGTCCCAGGCCTGAGACCTCTCCTACCCCTGGGCTACAGTGCTGTTCCCCCAATTCCTGAAAGGCATGTCTTCTCTGATGTCAAGCAGTGCTTAATTACTCAAGCGGTTTCACCTCTTACCAGGCTCTAGATAATTGAGGGTGGCTCCCAGGGACCCTCTCCACCCGGGGAGAGGACAGAAAGGCACCTCGTCTGGACAGTGGCAAGTGCAGCGTCTTTCTTCTCTGCCTCCTGCCAGGCTCCGTCTCCCTCCCCACAAAACGCCCCCGGGGGTTAAGGCACAGCCCTCCTCTATCTGCCTTTTACTAGCCAGGCGAGAAAAGCCTTCGGTTTTCTCACTGAAGTGACAGGGTGGGGTGACTGTGAATCTTAACTCAGAGACGGGAGAGAATATGCTTCTTAGTGCGGTGCGCAGCACACAGCCCTCGATACAGGTGGCCAAAGTTATCAAAAACCACTTCTGAGCAGTTGCCACCCTACCCTGCAGCAGGAGCTCGGGGAGAGGACTTGAGGAACAGGCAAAGACTTCCCTGTCTCTGGAAGCTCTCAGCTGGCTGGGGCAGCAGGGCGTATAACTCAGTAAGACCGAAAACTCCTTGCCTTAGCAGGTTCCCAAAGCAGCCTAAATAGGAGGCCACGAGCAGACTTTACATGGGAGGGGATCCCATGAAGCAGAAGGGAGGGGCCTGGAAGAGAGAGAGTGGAGGAGAGTGGAGGGAGAAAAGCCAGTACAGAGAGCGTGGCCAGGCTGCTTGTTGCTGTGGGCAGCCCAGGCTCTGTCCTCCCAGGGCCGAGGACTGTCCTCAGAACTGGAGCGCCTGGAACTTCACCCTGAGGTTGAGGCTTGTCTCCTGGGGCCTGTCTTCAGCTTTGTGCTGGGTCTGTAGGCTGCCAGCAGCCTTCTGTGGTTTGGAGACAGCAGAACAGAGATGCCAGTGCAGTACTTCGGGTAGGATGCCAGCTCAGAAGAGAACTGTCCACCACAACCGCACAGAATCCTGGTGGTATTCCAGCCATACCTGGCTGTCCCCCCACCTCCCCGGGGGAGAGGTACAGATGCCCATGTCTCCCACTTCCACCCACTCAGCCAGCCAAGGAGCCCCTTCCCCGCTGGCATCCCAGGCAGCTCTCTGATGGCTCCCCATTGCTGACCTAGCCTCCTGAAGCAAGCGTGCATTCCTTGAGGACAACGACTGGGCCTTCCCAGGCCTGTGCACAGGACAGGCGCTCTGTCACCTTGAGGTCTGGTGGTGTGATGTTATTGAGGTGGCCAGCCCACCTGGTGGTGTAGAAAAGGCCAGATCTCTGTGGGTCTCCAAACACCCAACGTAGGAAAGGGACCCACGTGTCCCAGGAGCCATGGTATGTTTTTGAGCAAAGGAGTGACCCGTCATTGGCTATGGCCACTTCTGCTGTTACTAACACCTGTCTTGGTCATAGCTGGTGGGATTTCTGATAAAGTGGTAAAGTCAGCCTCATCTCACACCCACTGTTAGCAGTGTTCAGTGTCTGTTTAGTGAGCGGTTGCTTTTTTGAGCAAGACCTTCTTTTTTGTTATCAGCAAGCATGCTTCTCACTGCCCCTAACATGGTGAAGCGAATTCTTAGCTGCTGCATTGTTAACTGGCTGACAGACATGTTAATCTCCCCTCTAAAAGGATGAAATGCACACTTTTTCAAAGCCGTGTGACCTGAGTTTGACAACAGAGACCCGGAATCTGCAGTGGCTCAGTGGCTGGGCTGCAACTGACTGACCTTGTGCGCAATCATCTGCAGAGAGAGTGGCTCAAAGAATTGGGGGCTTAAGGGGCAGGCGTGCCTGCTGCTTGTCCTTTGTGCAGAAAGCTCCCCCTGAAGAGTTAACAGGGCCTAGGAAGATTCCAGAGAGGAGTTATTTATCCTCATGGACTTCATTCCAAGTCCCGAAAGGAGGTGGATTACCTGCCTGTTTGCTGGGGCGACACCTGTGGAGGCAGGTCTCCCGGTATTCGACCTCCACTGACTGGCAGCTAAGTCAGCCCAGATCTGTGATGTAACCAGCTCTGGCTTCAGAGGTGCATTCAGAGGGATGAAGGCTGAATGCTCAGGCTGTACACGGAAAGGCCTGCTGATCTGTCGCCTGCTTAGCTTCTGTCAGGGCGCACGTGGGAACAACTGAAGTGGGGCAGGTCTGGCAACCGAGAGAGAGACTCTAACCTGACTGATGGTTTAAACATACGCATCTAATACTGCTGTCTAATACATATCTAATCCAGCCTACATGTAAAGGTCCCTGGGGATGAGGATTTGCCCCTTGCCCATGGCCTACCCGAGCCCTGGAGGCCTTGGCCCTTAAGACCGTTTGCTCTGCCGAGCCCACCTCCACTCCCTCTGAGGTCTTACTCAGCAGTTGCTGCCTCTAGCTCCCAGGCCCCACAGAATCTCCAAACCGATCAGGATCACCCCTCCTCCACAGGTCCTCTTCCAGGCTGCTGTTCTCCAAACTGGATGTCTTCAGTCCCTCCAGCCACCTCACCGCAGCCCGTGCCGTGAACCTGGGTATCCCAGTCCCCAGGCAGCTCTCCTGGGACCCTGGTCTCTCTTTTCAGGCTCACTTATACCTGAGCACCTCCCTTGCCAGGGGCTGAGCAGTGCAGAGGCACTGGGGCCACCTCCTCCTCCCACCACGGCCCCTACCTGCTGCTGGGCCTTCTTTTCCTACCCCTTTCTGCTGGGCTCTCCCCCTAGCCTCAGGACTTTGCACTTATTTTCATTCCAGCACCTCAGAAAGGATCTGGCCCTGGGTGTCGTGATTACTCATTGAATATTGAACACTAGAGAGCTTCCCAGGTGGCTCTGTCAGTGAAGAATCCCCTGGAGAATGAAATGGTATCCAGTAGTCTTGCTTGGCAAATCCCATGGACAGAGGAGCCTGAGGGGCTACAGTTCATGGGGTTGCTAGAAATGGTCATGACTTAGTGACTAAACCATCACCATTGGACACTAGAAATTCTACTTGCATTATTGAAGTACTGAAGATGAAAGCAGTTTTTCTGGAGACTACAGTTCAGTTCAGTTCAGTCGCGCAGTCGTGTCCGACTCTTTGCCAGCCTGTTATTGATTCTGAGATTATGGACAACTAAGACCACCCTGTCTTTTGCATCAGTTGCGTAATCATATCTATTCCGTACCACATAAGATGCTTTTTGGACTGAGGAATAGAAACTTAACAGCCTCTTAAATTGGATTAGTTGATTATTCAGTAAACATTTATTGAGCATCTCCTCTGGGCCAAGCACTGTTCTTCGTGCTGAGGATAGAGCAGTGACCAAGCCAGACTTGTACCTGCTTTCATGGAACTTAGACTCTAATAGTGAGTGACTGACAGTAAACACAGAAGTTCCAGCCAGATGTGAGTGTTCTGGAACATAGGCAGGTGCTCTGATGGGAATGCCTGCAGGAAAGGGGTGGAGGCTGGAGGGTCCTTCAGGTGGCACCAGCTTCTCCTGAAGGAGAAGGTTGATGAGCTGAGATGTGCAAGGCATTCAGGGATCCACTCATCAAAGGAAACTGCCAATAGAAGCCACGTAAGGCCCACGTTTCTTGGAGAGAGAAAAGCTTCATCTAAATTATTTCATCTGATTGATGACTGTCATTTATAACTTTATTGCTACTTCTGTCTTGGGTATTCCTTTGGAAAAGTTGTATGGATTCATTACATATTCTAATGTGTTGTCTATAGATTACAAGATAAAGTCAAGCATGTATCTGCTGATACTTTTTAAGTTGACCTGTCTTTATACTTAGAGTGTGTTGTGTGTCAGTCGCTCAGTCGTGCCCGACTCTTTGTGACCCCATTGACTGCAGCCCACCAGGCTCCTTTGTCCATGAGATTTTCCAGGCAAGGATACTGGAGTGGGTTGCCATTTCCTTCTCCAGGGGATCTTCCCAGCCCAGGGATTGAACCCATGTCTCCTGCACTGCAGGCAGATTCTTTACCGACTGAGCTAGAAATGTGTCTTAATATTAGGCTTCCCTGGTGGCTCAGATGGTAAAGGCTCTCCTGCAATGTAGGATCCCTGGGTTGGGAAGATCCCCTGGAGAAGGAAACGGCAACCCACTCCAGTAGTCTTGCCTGGAGAATTCCATGGACAGAGGAGCCTGGCAGGCTACAGTCCATGGGGTTGCAAAGGTCAGGCATGACTGAGCAACTATCACTCACTCAAGGCACATCCAGAAATAAATTCCCTTTTACAGAGGGTGATAAGGATCTCATGAAACAGTGGCATTCAGAAACCACGTTAGCACCTGCTAGTCCCAGAGGATGGCTGTCCTACACTACAGTGGGTGTGTTTTCTCTGCTCTCCTCCCCTGGTTGTTGCTAAACGTGCTGATGAGAGAAAGTGCACAGCTAGAGAAAGCCCTCTTCCCTGACTACAAAAAAAGGGATCAAACAGGCAGCCTCTCAACCCCACCCCAAACAGCCGCAGCCACAAGCAGCTGACTTTGCAGGCTTGCCCTGGCTCTGGAACACGTGTCCCAGCACTGGCCTCTTCTCACTGCAGGCAGCTCTGCAGACTGAACCCTGGAGCTGGGAGGTGGCCAAGATGCCAGCCAAAGTCTAGGATTGTGGGAGGAAAATAACAGGGAGGGACCCTCCCAGAAAGTACAGGGAAAGGCCAGCTCAGGAAACGGAGAGACAAAGTGAGCCTGACCTGCGACCATGGCTCCTCATGGTACACGTTGCCCAACCACGCTTTCACGTGCATCTACATTTCTGGAACCAAACATTCAGTGAGACTGTAATAGAAAAAAAAAAAAAGTAGACCCAGAAATATGCTCATACACTTACAACTTTGTGCCACTGTAGACGTTTGAGGATAACTAAATCCTGACTCTAAACCCTGGTTCCAGGTTATTCTAAAATTTAATGCAAGCCCTCAAGGAGAGAAGTCAGGCGACTTCTTTTTTTTTCTTCTGGTCTGCATTTAATTTGTTATGAAGTTTCCTATTCCAAGGAAAATGTCAGTGAGATTTACAATTTTTCTTCTTTACCTTATAATTTGAAATATTAGACAGCATCACACATGTTCATATTATTCATATTAATATTGCCCTTTATTCCTATATACTTTGTGTATCTTTGATATTTGATGCAATCCTCTTAGCAATGTTGAAGTCATTTGCAATAGAAGTTTCTTATTGTTTTCCCTCAGTAACTTATTTTTAAACAACCATCAGAAGGGACAAAAATGGAGACATCTGAAATCTCAGGGGATTCTTTAGAAGAGCCTAGGCACAACAATACTCACCCCATCAGCAACACAAAGGCAATGAGTTTCCCAGAAAGCTTGATCATGTCTGTTTTAATCCACTATCCCAGTGGTTTAACAAGACACACCTTTTATGTTTAACACATGTGACACCTGTACAAATGAGGGCAAATAGTGCCTTGAATATGATATGTGCTCAAGAGCCAGTCCATCAGCTGGATGAATATGCATGTTGGCGCCTGTGCATGTGAGTTGCTTGTACTGGAAAGCATCTCCCAAGTTTAAGAGAAAAATGGAGAAAAAACATTTTTGTTCCCTGCTCCTTTCAGTTCACAGTGTTGAAAATCAAGGGATATGAGTCTAAGTCCTGGGCTGCCCTGCTTCCTCTCTTTCAGCAGAAATAGAACAGGAAGATGCTGGCACCTCCAAATTATAGCAATGGCCCAAAAAAAGTGAAAAGTGGAGAGAAAGCAGGTGGACTGGGCCACTCCTGCAGGAACTAGGGCAGCCTGAGCACAGAGACAAGCGGTTCTTCTTTCGGCTGGAGGAGAACCTGCATGGAGCCCCAAAGGCTGCTTTTTAGGGGCTTGGTTCCGAGGTGCCCTTGAGCCCTCTGGCCCTGCCTCACAGATGGAGATTTTCATCCTTGCCCTCGGTTGCTTGAGAAAAAGCCAGTCCTGTGAAAGGAAGTCTCTAGTGCTTAATTTGCCTCATATCGCACGTTTGATGACTATGTTTATAAAATTTAAATTTCATATCCAGCAGGCTGATTTAGGATTGCTTTAAGCATTTTCTTTTTCATTTTAGAGTACCTTTTTGCTCCCCAACTCCCCGCCATTTAGCTAAGATTTTTATAATTTTAAGGAATATTTTAGTCAAATAATGCAAAAATACCTTCACTTGAATGTGAAGACTGGCTTTTTCTCAAGCAACCGAGGGCAAGGATGAAAATCTCCATCTGTGGGCAGGGCCAGAGGGCTCAAGGGCACCTCGGAACCAAGCCCCTAAAAAGCAGCCTTTGGGGCTCCATGCAGGTTCTCCTCCAGCCGAAAGAAGAACCGCTTGTCTCTGTGCTCAGGCTGCCCTAGTTCCTGCAGGAGTGGCCCAGTCCACCTGCTTTCTCTCCACTTTTCACTTTTTTTGGGCCATTGCTATAATTTGGAGGTGCCAGCATCTTCCTGTTCTATTTCTGCTGAAAGAGGGCTTCCCTGGTGGCTCAGAGGTTAAAGCGTCTGCCTCCAATGCGGGAGACCTGGGTTCGATCCCTGGGTCGGGAAGATCCCCTGGAGAAGGAAATGGCAATCCACTCCAGTATTCTTGCCTGGAGAATCCCATGGACAGAATAGCCTAGTAGGTTACAGTCCACGGGGTCGCAAAGAGTCGGACACGACTGAGCGACTTCACCTTCACCTTCACTTGAATAGGCTAGAAAACTGAAAATGAACAAAAGACACCTGAGATGTGAAAATACTTAAGGACTATCAGCTATTATACCGTAAAGGAAATGTTAGCCGTGTGATCCTGCTTGTTCTTCAAAATAGGAATTTTAGACAAATGGGTTTTCAGTTAAACCAATTTGAAACAAATTTACACAGAGCCATTATATTTGAGCTACCAGAGCCTCTTGGTGTGAAAAACTCACTGCTGAACATGGCTAAACCCACTTCCTCCTTCCTAGTCTTGTTTTTGTTTATTCAATTAATCAATCATTGGCTAACTTACTGTATCAGGGATCTGCTAGATATCAGGCACTGTGCTAGGAAACAACAAAGAAACTCAAGGAAACAAGGAATACAGTGTAATAGCAACAGCCATGGGAACATCCTCAGTCTTCAGGGAGAGGTGGTCTGGGAAGGCTTCCTGGAGGTGGTGATGCCTGAGCAGATCATTGAAGGATGACTAAAAGGTCTTCAGGTAAAGAGTTGGTAACTCTCATTCTAGATGAAGAAACACCCCCAAAGTTCCATTTGTGAAACTGCAAATAGTTAGAGTGTCTAGAATGTGGAACTGGTGACAAGGGTGATGCTGTGGCCAGGGGCTGGGGTGTGGAGTGCTGAGCAGCCATCAGACTACAAAGTCTTGCAGTGCTCTCTAAGAGGGTCAGGCTTATAGATTTTTGGTTTGTGATTACCATAAGTTTTTGATATAGCAGTTTATCTACATATAAGACTGGTCTCTTAATTTCAAATGCATGTCCAATAGCCTGCATTTGTACTCTCTTCTCACAGTTGCTGGTTTTGAATTCGTATTTGTGTGGGGGTGATTTCCTACCTTTACTGTACATTTGCCTTTACCAGTGAGCTTTCCCATTCATAATTTTCTTATTTCTAGTTGTGGCCTCTTCTTTTCCATCTAGAAAAGTTCCTTTAATATTTGTTGTACAGCTAGTTTGGTGGTGCTGAGTGCTCTTAGCTTGTGCTTATCTAGAAAGCTTTTGATTTCCCTATTGGGTCTGAACAAGCCTTTGGGTAAAGTATTCTTGATTGTAGGTTTTTCCCTTTCATCACTTTAAATATATTGTGCCTCTCCTTCCAGCCTGCAGAGTTTCTGCTGAAAAATCAGCTGATAACCTTATGGGGATTCTCTTGTATGTTATTTGTTGCTGTTCCCTTGTTGCTTTTAATATTTTTCTCTTTGTCTTTAAGTTTTGCCAGTTTGATTAATATGTGTCTTGGTATGTTCTTCCTTCAGTTTATCCTATATGGGACTCTCTGTGGTTCTTGGACTTGAGTGACTATTTCCTTTCCCATATTAGGGCAGTTTTTGGCTATGATCTTTTCAGATATTTTCTCAGGCCCTTTCTCTCTCTCTCTTCTCCTTCTGGGGCCCCTATAATGTGAATGTTGATGCCTTTAATGTTGTCCCAGAGGTCCATTAGACTGTCCTCAGTTCTTTCATTCTTCTTTGTTTATTCTGTTCTGCATCAGTGGGTCAAGCTTAGAAAGGGTGGAGGAAGGCAGTCAGGATTTGCAGCCTGTGAGTAAATGCTATCAGACTTACACGTGAGAGGACGTCTCTGGCACATCTGCCTCCCCTGTATCAGCCCAGTGACTGCTCTGCGCTGAATAGAAGGAACGCAGCAGAGGATGAGACTAGAGAAGGTGGTGGTGCTAATGAAGATGATAATAGCAGGCACCATTTTAAGCCCCTCCAGAGCCTGTCATTGTGGTGAATATTTTATATCTGTGTTCACATTTGATCCTTATGATAGTCATGTGAGGTGGATGTCATTATTTCCATATTCCCACTTCACAGACAAAGAACTTGAGGCTCAAAGTGATCCAGAAAATTCTCTAGGGTCTGTCATCTGGCAGGTGGCCAACTGAGGCCCCACTCACACAGGACACTCCTAAGGCCACTGTACCATCTGGCAGGAGTCCTTGGTCTCAACGTCCTTCCCTCCTAATGACACTGACACCTCTCAGTTACTTCACAGACTGCCTTTGTTTTCCATTTGTTTCTTTCCAACACTCCAGAACACACACCCAAGACATCCTCTGGTTCAGCCCTCATGCCAAATACCCACGTGTCTAGTTGTGTCAGGGTCCCGGTCCTTTGTGCCGGCTCAGTGCAGGTGACTGGGCCAACAGTCCGTCAGCCACGACTGAAAGCCCAGCCTGCACTCTGAGAGTGATGGATTCTTTGGGCTTAGGTGTCGCTGCCCTGGAAGTCTGCACATCAACCGAGTCTACAACCTTTCCCTCCCAGCTCCTCTACCGTGTTCAAGAGACGTATGCATCCTCAGAGACTCACTCTAGCCATTATACTTGCTCTCACCTGAGCCGGAGAGGAATCTGCAGTCTTGGCTTTGGAACTAAGGACCCCCGGAGTTAGCATGGTCTAACCATGGTGGTTAGCCCCATCTAACCCAGGTGGTGGGGTCTGGCAAGCACAGGGCAAGGGAGGGGCCTGTGGCCTAGCTACCTGTCCTCCTGTGCTTCACGAGAGTCTACTCTCGTGCAAAGGAGAAAGTCTTTATGTGTGCTCTTTTTAAAATATCTGAATAAGCGTCTTTTAACTTGTTATCTGGCTTCTCTGGTGGCTCAGATGAGAAAGAATCTGCCTGCAATGTGGGAGACCTGGGTTTAGTCCCTGGGTTGGGAAGATTCCCTGGAGAATGGCGTGGCTCCCCATTCTAGTATTCTTGCCTGAAGAATCCCCATGGACAGAGGAGCCTGGCGGGCTCTAGTCTATGGGGTCACAAAGATTCAGACATGGCTGAACGACTAAGCACAGCACAACCTGTGGTCTACGAATCCTAGTTAGCCACAAACTTCACCTGAAACTATATTCAAAATCTTGTATAGATGAACATACATGTATTTTTCTAGAGAGTTCTTAGCTTTCATAATATTCAAAAGGAGGCCTGGGCTTCCCTGGTGGCTCAGTAGGTAAAGACTCTGCCTGCAATGCAGGAGACCCAGGTTCAATCCTTGGGTCAAGATGATTCCCTGGAGAAGGCAATGGCTCCCCACTCCAGTGTTCTTGCCTGAAGAATCACATGGACAGAGGAGCCTGATGGGCTGCAGTCCATGGCGTCTCAAGAGCTGGAGACGACTTAGTGACTAAACCACCATGACTCAATCGCAAAATCACAATCAAGCAGCAGCTCAGAATTGCTGAGCAGCTTGTGTGCTTTACAGTCTTCACCTTGGGTAATCCTTGCCATAATTCTACAAGCTTTCATTTTTCTGCTGGGATGGATAAAGTGAGGCCACAAGTGGAATGACCTTCCCCAGGGTATGTAGCCAGTCAGCCATGGTGCCGGGCTCTGCTAGCACCTGATGAGCCTGCTGGTCTGGGTACCACCATTCTCAGCTATCTGTTGGACTTGGTCTCGAAGACCCTGAAGGGTGAGTAGAGGCCCTCTCCAGAGCCGCGTATTCCAATGGTGTCTACACCATGTGATAAGAGGATGCCAGCTTTCACTCTCATCAAACTCTCATCACGTGGCTTTCAAGGGAAAACGTGAGCACAGACTGCAGTGTACTTCTTCTGCCAAAAATATGACTTGACTGGTATTAACCATATATTTTCAAGGATAATTCTCTTCAAAATAAAAAGTAATCACTGCTTTCAAAGGTTAATTTTTGTTTTAAACAGAAAACTTTTTAATATTGAGAACAAGGAAATTCTAAAATGCTTTCTTCTGTCCTCCCTTCCTTCTGCTTATCCTCCACATAAGAGAGTAGGCTCTGTTTTTGGCCAGTGAATTGCTGATTTATTGGTTTCGTTCTACCTAGCACAATATGGGGGTGCTGGAGGGGAAGAGAGTGAGTGAGTCTCTTGCTCCCCACCAAGAGACCCAGCGAGGTGGTGTGACCCCTTAAAGCCCAGGCTTTCTGACCACCTGGGACCCCTGCACTCAGGGGCTGGGCTCCAGAATCTGACTCCAGTGCCTCCTTCCTCACTTCCCTCATCATCTGGGTGTAAAACCCCTACCTGGGAAAACCTCACCGGATTGACAGAGCACATCACTGCCCAAGCCCAGCCCTGGGAACGAGCTCTCCCAGTGCTGCAGAGGGAACTCTGCCCCCCAGGAATAGCTAAGTCTTCGGGAAGCAGAAGGGGATACCATGACAACAGGCCAGAGAGGTCCAAGTGTCCATGTGGACTCAGGGAGTAAGCAGCCTTCCCAGAGCCCTTGATAATGAAGAAGTGACCTGACAGGCACTTGGACACTGGAGCCAGCCTGCCTGGATTGGAATCCTGATTCAGCTTCTTGTGTGTCCTTGGTCAAGTTACTTAATCTTTCTGTTTTTCATTTTCCATATCTGGAAAATTCTATGGACAGAGGAGCCCGGCCAACTGAGCAACTGAGCACAATGAAGATGAGGTCATTAACCAGTCCAAGTTCAATGCATGAAACGGGGCACTCAAAGCTGGTTACTGGGACCCAGAGAGATGGGATGGGGGAGAGGTGGGAAGGGGGGTTCAGGACAGGGGGACACACGTACACCCATGGCTGATTTAATATATGGCAAAACCCACCACAATATAGTAAAGTAATTAGCCTCCAATTAAAATAATTAATTTAAAAAAAAGATGAGATCATTAGGGTTAGCTCTCATCCATACAACTATGTCGTTATCAAAGGGGAAAGAGAGACCCAGAGACAGACACACAGAGGGAGGACAGGGTGAAGACATGAGGAAGCTTGAGAGGGAAGGTTCTCCCTCGCAACCCATAGATGGAACCAACCTGCCAACACCTGCATCTTGGACTTCTGACCTCCCAAGCTGTGAGATGGTGACTTTCTGTCGTGGAAACTGGGTACTAGGAGATAGATACAATCATCATCGCCATCATCACCCGCAGCAACATGCTGCTCTTGAGTATGCCTTCTCTCTTTCCCTGAAGGAGCAAAGCCTCCCTGGAGGACAGAGGGACCTCTGTGTGGAGTTCAGATTACCAGATCACAAGGCAAAGGTCTGATTTAGTACAACTGAGCAGCGAGGTGATGGCTAGGCTTGGCCCTGCCCAGTGCCCACTGGTTAAAGGCTCAGCAGACACAGCCCCACTGTCCCTGCAAAGCCACCCTTCTCAGCCTGCATTCCCCTTCTTCCACCTGGGACTCGAGAACTCACTGGCATTCCAGCAGCTGCCTTCTGCCTTTTCCTCCACAGCATCCACTCTATGCCTTCCCCTCAAAGAAGTGTGTTGCATTTTATTTCTTGTTATCGAATAAGCTGGGTTGGCTCTCCTAATTGTCTGCAATGTGTTTGCCCCTCCCATTGTTAGGTAATCGTGCTGTCCACACGACTCCTGAAGCCACTTAACATCCCTGAGCTGTTGTTTGCAACTGACCGGCTACATCCAGACCTTGGCTTCTAAGCATCTCCTAAGAAGATGAGCCCTACTTGAGCTGGAAATCCCAATGCTGTTATCTGTTAAAATCCAATGCCTCCCAAATCAGTGTCCCTGTTACTAATCATGGTTATGACTGAATGTTGCCCAAAGAATCTTCATAACCACACAGTGTGAAGTACTGCTGAGATTTTTTTTTTAAATCATTTTTCTAAAGGCATCAAACTGCCTTTCAGCTGGCCTAATTCATGATAATGCCCATTTATCCTTACCCCTCTCTCTGTGATCTTCTGACTCCACCTGCAAGTTCATTCATTCCAAACAAGTGCCTGTCGGTGAGTGTTGGTAGATTACAAGCCGTTTGATCTGCAGTTGCTCCAGGAGAAGTTAGACATGCTTTAGAATCATGGGTGTCAGGAAAGTTTGGTTTTCAAGATAATGTAGCTGAGGAGGGAACATTGCAAATGGGATCTGAGGCTTTGTTTCTCTCTTGATCCGAGACATTTCTGAACAGGGGAGGAAAGGAGGGAGGCGGCTAGGGCAGTGCCAGTCGTCTGCCTCTGTTGTAAATCTCCTGCCTTTACAAAGAGCTGTGTTGTTCCTGTCTGCTCACTGGGCAGGGCTGCCAGCCTGCCTGGAACAGGAGTGGGAGAGAGATTGATTGGAGCACTGTGACAGCCCATGAAAGGTTTCCTCTCCTCCCAAAGGAAGGCCCCAGTAAAGATATCTGGTCCAGGAGGTCTAGGTTGGAACCCTTCCCCTTATGACTTATGATTTCACATTTCTACTGATTACACATTTCTACTTCTTTCTTTTCTGTGAATCTTAGTCTTCCTTCTAGCCATAACAGAAAAATCTAGACCCACAGAGTGGAATTATATAAGAACTCCAGCAGAAAAGAACCTCTTGGAACCCATGCGTTTGTGGGTGTATAGTTGATGGAAATTTCTAGCATCTCTAAAAGATGTTTATAATAAAGAGGGAAAGCTGAAAAACAATGACTGGTGTGAATTAAACAGGTAGAAAAAATAAAGTGTAAACCAAAATGTGTCTCTACTTTTAGTTCTCTGCAAAACACTACCATTTTATGAGAAAACTGTGAAGTTGGAAATCATTTTGAGATGTCATCAAGGCAGGTTTTCTTGACCCCGACATTCTTTATTTTGTCCAAGTATGTTTTCCACCTAACACTGGTTCTTTCATGGTGCTGAAATAGTGGAGACCCCAGATGCTTCATTCATTCTACTCAGAAGTTTGAATTTGAGTAAGGGAGAAAATGGCAGATAGCCCCCAAAGAAATGATCATTAAAAAATGATCATTAAAGCAAAGATCACTCTTTTTAAAAATGAATAAATACTGTCTTGAATTCCCTTGCGGTCTAGTGGTTAGAACTTAACATTTTCCTTGCAGTTCCCTTAGTTCCCTCACCAGGGAACTAAGCATGGCCAATAAATTAATTAATTCATTAATAAAGTAAGTAAGTAACCTGTTGTGGGTCTCCAGTCTGTATTCATTTGATCACTCATTCATTCCCAACTCCCCAGTGGCACGTGCCAGGCAGTTCCCCAACATTCCAGGCCACAGTGGGGAAGGAGGCTCATCCTGGACCCCATGTCTCTCACAGAATGACCATCTGGTGCTTTTCCTGATGCTTGGGCCCTGTGAGAGGATCTTCTCAAGGTTAAGTTTTAAACCATATGTCTATATGCAAAGGAACTTTCAGAAAATACAAAACTCAAAAATACAAGCGGTTCCCTCTGGGAAGGAGTCTATTATAGGGGTCGCAAAGAGTCGGACACGACTGCGCGACTGAACTGAACTGAACTGAAAGAAAAAGTGACGCCTCACTCTCAATATATTTGTGTCATTTGAATATTTTCACAGTAGATGTATTGATATATTACTCTTGGGCCTTTAATGTATTTTTACAAGTTGATTTCCTCTTGTATAAAAAGAATATTCCAAAACTTCTAATCTGAAGTGGTAAACAAAGGAAGTTTCTGATTGTAAATGTTACCTATCATCAGTTACTGTGTTCCCCAAATGCTCACAATACTAGATTAAATATAGCCAAAGGCAGTCTCTGAGAGGTGGGGGAAACATCAAAAGTTTAGTTTATAATCTTTTTCCATCTCTGTGGTCACCGATTGTAGACACTGAGCTAGGCAGACAATCAGATAGCAGAAGGCTTTGGAGGAAAGGTGAGCTGAAAGATCATAGTGACCAGAGTTTGCTTTGAATAAAAAAGTTGGAGGCACAGGATAGGGTGCTGCTCCTTGAATGAAAAGCAGGAGCAAAATGAAGACTTGGTGTAAATCCTGCAAAGGGCCTCAGCAGATAAGGAAAAAGCAGAGACTCCAGAAGTTACACATCTGGCCCTGGGTGGAGGATGGGGTGGGGGGTGCAGGGAACAGTTGTGCTCTTAGCATCTTGTGAAGCAGCAGTGGTTAGAACAGAGCTCCACAGTCTTGTCTGGGTTTGAGTCTCAGCTCGCCACTGCCAGCAGTGTGGAGATCTCCAAGCCTCAGCGCCTCCATCTATAAACCAGGGAATAATAATGAGCCGTCCCCACCTTGTGAGAGGGCTGCTGTAGAAGGATCCCATCCCTAACACAGCTAGGCTGTGGCACTGAGCAAGGGGTGGGTTTTCACTCCTGGTTTATTTATTATAACAGATAAAGTTCTGTAATTCCTAGTGGCCTTTTCCAAGCACCATCTTGACTTACCAGCAGAGACTCAGCAGGGCATCCCCACACCACCACCCCACACCAGAGTTACCCAAGGGCTCATTCCTAAGGGATTTCACCACAAGCTTGAGCAACAGCTTTATCCTCCACAGGTTATAAAGTGAATGTTGAAATCTCATTTTTCACCAGCACGAGGGGCTCACCACAAGCAGGCCCACAGCTCTGGAACCTAGGATTCAGGCAGGGTGGTGGCCGGGTGCTGACAGGGAGCCCCAGGCCAGGAGCAGTCAGCCACCTCAGCCCACGACTCAGTGCCAGGCTGGCTGTAGAGTGTTTGGATGGTTTTGATTTGCAGCAGGGAGGAAACTTGAAAGCCAGACATCTCAACCGACAAGGATCTGGGGCTGAGGCAGACGGGCTGTGGGCTGTGCTGGCCCCTGCTCCAGCTTGGACGTCTTTATTACTGAACTGGGACTGGAGGCCAGTGAGCAGCTGGCTGATGGCAAGAGCAGATGCAGCCTTGGCAGCCAGGCAGGCCTGGGCCAGGGAGGAGCCACGAGCCCGGAGTAGCAACAAGGAGGCTAAGGGAAGCCTGATGAAGAACACGGGGCCAAGACAGGGAGGACCCGCATCTGCAAGCCAGAGGAACAGAGAAGCGATGGTGGCTGCTTAGAGGAGCCTGAGCTGCAAAGTCGTGAGCTGGCTGCCTGGCATCTGGGCATCAGGCAGACCTGGGTGGAGTCTTGAATCTGACTCTGCCACTTAGGAGCTCATTTTTCTGAGCCTGCCTTCTCTGCGTCTGTACAAGGGACTAAAGATGGATTGTGGGGTTGGTGTGGAGAATGAAAGTTATTTCAAATCCCCCTCCAGTGCTGGGGACATAGGTTTTCAGTCAATAGAAACAATGACTGCCTGTGTGATCCCAGCTTTCATCTCTCCGATTCTCAGTTTTCTCTTCTTTAAACTGGAAGTGCTATCATTATCTTCCTTGCAGGATTCTTCAAAAGATTAAAGGAGATGGATTATAGTCTGGCATTCTGTAAATGCTTAGTAATTCTGATTCTTCACTCCCCTGAACACACACACACCTCTCCCTTCTTCTACACAGGTGGCAGGGAGGCCATCCTCTACCTAGGTAGGAAAGGACCGTCCTTGGTGCCATGTGATTGCAGATACTAAAAACAAACGAGGGATTCAGAGATATAATGAAAGAGAAGAACAAAGGTAATGAAATAGGATGATAAATTCGTGAGAAGAAAACATGGTGTACTCTAGAACTGTAAATAGTCAAGTCAGCCTGAGACCGTGGACAGGAATGCAACTCAGGTGGTTTCCAGCCAGGGGTCAATCTCTCTCCTCCAGAGCGGCCTCCAGTGAAGCATCATCCCCAGGATGGATGAGAACCCTGAGACTCTTTCAGCCCGAATTTCTGAGAGGAAGTTTAAGAGACCGAGTCCAGTGTGGTGGGGAAGTGAGAGGCAATGGACAAGTGCCAGGAGGTCAGGAAGGACAGCTCACGAGGGAGGAGGAGAGGTCTGCCTGAGCTCTGCAGATTCCTGGAGCAGGTGGAATGGAGAGGGAGGCAGCCAGGCACCACTCATAAACAGAGGATGTCCAGCACTGCTCAGCACCACTGCAAGATAAAGCCCCGGGGAACACTCATTTTCTTTATTTCCAGAACATGGGTAGAGACCATTGTTAAGTATATAAAGATGAACCACTCACTGGACATTACTAATATAGCCATGTAGGATGAATGAAACCAAACATGAGCAGAATCTAATCAGAGGTCCTTGTCACTGCCTTTGAAAGAAGATATTTTTAGAATCTCCTGTGAGCACCATTCCCTCCCTGCACCCAATACCTTCTCAGAGGTTAGGTTAGGCTTGAAGTGTAGAAAATTGCCTTCCGCCTAAGGAAGGTGTAGGCCATACCCAGAAGCCCTGTCAAGAGCAGGCAGGACATTTACCCTGTGGGAAAACAGATGTGAAAGTCTGGCACTGTGCCATAGTAGACCCTCAGCTCTTTATTATGGCTGCTTCCCTCAGTCCCAAGACCCCAAACATGCAGCAGTGGCCCGTATATGAAATGCTGTGAAGGAGTAAGAACATTGAATATAGCCAGAAGACATTGATTCATGCCCTTTCTGTGAACTCAAGGACATCACTCTAAACTCAGAGCCTGTTTCTCTCACCTGTAGAAAGTGGTATTTCCTCCTCTGCCCTCCCTACAGGGTTATCCTGAGGGTTTCATGAGATCAGATATGTGAAGGCACTCTCAAGACAAACACAAGGTGTCATTATTCCCCGTAAAGGTGGTAACTCACCTGGCTTGTATGAAAGTTCTCCCTGGCCTGGATGGAGCAGATGAGAGTTTTAGCACATCACCTGGGGCAGGTGCCACGTGGGAGGGGTTCCTGAACCACCCCGCATCAATGGCTATGAGCTTCTACAACATGAGAAAAACGTGCTCTTTTCGAAAGTGGCATATCCAGTGAAGGCTTGCCAAATAGGGCAAATAATAAGCAGTGATCTCGTGTAGGAGCATGCTCTTCCGTGGCTTAGCCAGGACATCTCTTATCAGCTTAAAATACAGACCCAGACATCTGTCTTAGGTTTCCCTGGAGGATCAGGAAGGAAATGAATAGATGTGTTCCTCTTGACTAAAGAGCAGCAAACCAGAATTTACAAGCTCAAAGGCCGGGGCCTTTGCAAGTTATCTAACTTGTTTTCAAGTTTGTTTCCTCATCTGTAAAAAAGGGATAAGACTAGAATGCACCTTGGTGGTTTGTTGGGAAACTCCAGGGCTCACCCTAGGAAGGGAGAATGCCCACTCGACGTGCCTGAGAAACACTAGGTGCTGAGACATACAGTCTGAAGGAGAAAAGGTGAACATTTCAATCAAGACCAAGTCAGATGTCTGCCCTTTTAAAATGAGCTTTATTGTACATAAAATAAATTACAGTTTAAGCCAAAGCATGAGTGGCTTTTTAAAGTGCATCTGTGTAGGGGATTCGGCAGTCGCCCCTGCATCTGTTCACTTGCTGTAAGATAGTGTTTCCACAGTTAAGCCGCAACTCGGCCAGGTCTGGAAACAACCCAGCGTTATTGCTGTGTTTACACAAATCACACCAAAATCAGTTGGACACATTTTGTTTTCCTGTACCTGATGCAATGATCTGGAAAAAAAACCTTATACAGCCTCACAATTATTCAAAAGTCTGGGGCTGAAGAGTTTGTGCTCTCAATCAGCCAACATGTTCCCAACTCAGCATCCTCATACTGTGTCTGAGCCCAGAAGCTTACACAAGTCTGCATATATAACATTCGGCCCATAAACTCCACTCTTTCTAGTAGGGTGGAGGTAGCATTTTCTTCTTTTTCTTCAAAAAAAAAAAAAATCTGAGTATCTTTCGGGTTTGAAAGTCATTCTATAAGGAAGAGTATTCCAGAGACACATACTTGTATAAGAAAATCAATTCTTTCTCTTGGGGAAAAAGAAAGAAGGGGAAAAAAAAAGAAAAGTCTGTGAATGCTTAATCTGTTCTTTCATTCCCACTGTAAATCACATCAATATATTGGGTGAATCTACAACTGACTGTCATTTACAAGGTAGTTAACAAAATCCCAAGCCATCACCCAACCCCTCCCCGCTCCAGAGGGAAAGTCGTGGAGGCTGTTTGGCATCATCAGAGGTGGCTCGTTCACACCACATCAGTTCTGTCCCCCTGCTCGGACAACACTTCCTCTCCTGAAGCGGTTCAACAGGCCCTCCTGGCCTCTCTGCTCCAGCCCTTCCTGGAACCACAAGTAACCGCCAGCATCCAATGTTCGTGCATCACCCCGGACCCCTTCCCGGGAAGACCGAACCCCCTCAAGTACCCCTGCTTCAGACGGAGGTGACAGTCCTGACTTTGGCCGAGAGGGCTTGCTTGAACCTCCTCTTCAGGTCCTGCATGTTGGGGGACTTGGGCCGAGGGATGAGGGAGGTCCGTCGCTTCTCTGGCGTGCCACTGGGCTGCTGTTTGTGACTCACTTCTTTGCACAGCACGTGGAAAGCGTTGTAGACGTCATTGTCATTCTCGCTGACGGACACCTCATAGAAGGAGCAGCCCAGCATGCTGGCCAGCTGCAGTCCGAGCTGAGGGTCCACCTGCTTGATGTGTAGCAGGTCGGCCTTGTTGGCCACGACCACCACGGGCAGCCGGGTGCCCAGGTGCAGCTGCTGCACGTGCTGGTAAAGCTGGCTGGTGAGCTCATAGCTCTTGTAGTCAGTGATGGAGAAGACAATCACCACAGCGTCTGCCCAGCGGATGCACCTGTTCAGCTGCTCGGTGCAGCTCAGGCCATTCTCGTGGACCTGAAAGAGAAGGGGTGAGAGCAAGGTGAAGGCAGGGGCCGGAGAGAGCCCTGGCTCAGCTACAGAGAGAATTCAAAAGAGCCCTGAGCAAGAACACCAGGTTGCAGGCCATCAACAAGTTCTATCCCTCTACACTTTAGCTTTCTCGACAATATGTTGATCCAGCTGCATGGAGCTGGAATAAATAACAGAGCAGCTCACCACACTCAAGTGGAAAATTGACCTGCAGAGAACTCCATGCAGAGAGACTTTGTAGTTGCACAAAATGGGAAATTAACTGGCTAGACAGTAAGTCTGGGGAAGTAAAGATAGGAGCTGGAAGCATTTAAACCTGGATAACTGCCCAGTTCAAGAGGGAAAACACACATACACACATGCTAGCATGGCTCTTTGTCTTAGAGTAACTTTCCACAGTGTAAGAGTGATTCTGAGGATTTGGAGATGATACCTAGATGTTTGATTTTTAATGCCAAAAACACAAATGTAAAAACTGACCTTTTAAACCCTAGTACAGGCATTCTGCCAAATCCAAGTGTGTTTGGTTTGGTCTTTCCTGCTGAGTAAAATCGTCCTAAAAGATTTCTGCCCCTTTAGCCAAGTCTCCCATCTAGGCTAAGACTGATCAACAGCCAGATACAACTGAAGTGTCAAGTAATATATAAAAGCCTAGACTTGACTCCCCAGGTTTCTTTCCTTCTTCAGCACAAGGTACTTTGAAAACATGAGAACAACTCTGTGGCCAAGCAGACTCCCTTTAGACTTAGTCACATATCTCAGACACTCACCTGAATACCTGGAGTGTCTTGAACCTGAATAGCCAGGGTTTCACCTTCTATTTGGACTTGTCTGGTATAGAGATTACCTATAAAGAGGGGGGGAAAAAAGATTGTCCTTCCTTCTTGTACAACTTTTAAAACATTGTAGGGAAGAAAAAACATCGTAGGATAGTTTTTACTTAGAACTTATAACCTGAACCAATGCACAAAATAAGCTATAGTCTATTCTATTTAATGGACTTATTTCAGATGTTTTTTTAAAACAACTGCAGTTTCAACCCTGCATAGGCAGGTTTATTAAAACTAGGACAAAGCTTGTTACATTTTTGGAAACTTAATTGTCTAATTTTAAACAAAACTTACATGTTTAGAGAATTTCCTTGAAAAAAAAATGTTCTTGTTCTATTTTCGTACTTATCGCTCTTTGGCACCAATTTATTTTTTAGCCATTAGATATAATGGCTTAGTGGGCAGATATTGTTAGTAAATTCACAGCCAACATCATCAATTGGAATAAAATTGTAACATAGCTGACTCTACATCAAAGCAGAAGGCTGCCATGCCTTATCAGGGGATGGGTTTATATAGTACATTTGAAGTAATCCCCTGTAGGTACTTCATATGGTCTAAGGAATTAAGCAATTGCTAACAGAGCATAGGTAGAAAGCCCTTAAGCCTCCCCAGTGGATATCCTTAATCACAGGGATTGAAAGGGTGTCCAATCATTTATTCAGGAACTCTCCTCCTAAAATTTTACCATGTAGTTATTTTTCTTTGTTAAGAAAAGAGAACTTTAGGTTTACAACCGCGCTCCTTTGGCCTCTGCTTTAAAAGGTCACCTCTGAAAGGCAGCCAACAGAGTAGGCGAGGGGTGGGGGTAGGCGCTAGCCATCTTTTTTTTTTTTTTTTATGACTTTTGCAGGAGTGTTTTGAAGGGAGAGGCTCTTGAGTACAAAGGGTGCTTCCAACTGGGGTCCCTATAGTTAAAACATACCAAGGAGAATACTTTCAGGCACTTGATAAAATGATGAATGGGCTTGGAATGGAATGAGGCCAGATGGCAGTTATGGGAAGGGGGTGGGCACACAGGAGGGGGCTAGGCAAGTTGGAAGTGGCAGGATCCCCGTGCTCTGCCTGTCACTCTGAAGGAACCTGCCTGGTAGACACTTATGAAATGGGAACAGCAGTCCTAGTGCAGGCTGACAGCACTTTCTTCAAATACATTTCCTCACCTGCATTTCTTTCATAGTCGCCGATGAATCGCTTGGTGAGGAACCGAACCACGAGAGCTGCAGGTCAGAAAAGAGAAAGGAAAGGGGGTTAGCCTTGGCACAAGAAGTTAGATTGGTCTCCCCCCTTCAACCTCCACCCTAAAAAACAACTCTCAGGAAAAGCCAGCCACCAAATGAAATTCCTACCCTGCAGCTCCCTGACCCTACTTCCAGACACAACGGCGAGGGGGCTAGGAGGCACTGTGAATTATGGCTCTGTCCAGCTGGAAGGGTCATTTGGCCCACCCCCATTCTCCGAGCCCGGCCGAGCCACACCTAAGCCTGCCCGCAGACAAACGCCTTTCCTAACCTTAAAGAGCTCTAGGAAGGGTTACGTTCACTGACTCCCCTTTCTGTGCCAGATACTGCCAGGGGCTCAAGAACCCAAAACTTGAATCCCAGTTGTGTCGGTTGTGCAGAGGGCCGTCAAGCCATTTAGGATCAGTTTGTTTCCCTCATCTGATGAAGGAAGGGGGAGTGGAAACGAAGCTGTCTAAGGTCCTTCCCCAGGGACCGCGGATCCATAGGAGAGGGTGGGCGGTCCGGTTGCAGCTCCAACCTCTACCCCAAGCCGGTTTAGTCGAAACTGCCAGCGGGGGCCGCCGAACTCCAGACCGAGAGTTAAGCGGGTTCTTGCCGGAGCACAAAGACTCACCAGTCTTGCCCACGCCACTGGCGCCCACTACGGCGATCTTGACCAGGCGGCGGCCCGCGGCCCCCAGGCAGCAATCGGCTGCGGCGGCGCTGCCCGGGGCGGGGTACTCGGCTATGGTGCACATGTTCTGAATGAGGCGCATCGCCGCTTCGGCCGGGGCTTCACCGCGGGGGACCGGACCTGCTGAGCAGGAAGAGGATCGCGCTGCGCGACAGCGGCGGGAGGACCAAGAAGAGGACTCCGCGGTTGAAAAGAAGAAAATAAAAAGAAAGTGGGGGTGGGGGGGTGCGGGTAAAGCACCGAAGAGGACGCGGAGGCCAACTAGGGCAGGCTCAGACTCCCGGCTGGGACTGCAGCCGGGTTGCGCGCGCGCTGTTTTCTCCGCGACCGGCCCCACCCCTTGCTTCCCGCGGCCAATCCCGGGGCGTCCTGCGCGAGGCCCCGCCCACGGCGCCGCTCCGAGCGCGCCGCGCCCCTGGGGTCTCTCGGAGCCAGTGCGGGGCCCCGTGAGGCGTGGGGGAAATGGGACAGGCAGCCTGGGAGGGGGCAACGGGGGCGCTGGAGGCGGCCGCGCAGCCAATGGCGGGCGTCGGGGACAACAGCGCCGGGCGCGGGCCTCGGTCCTGCTGCGCCGGCACGGGGCAGATGCTGTGGCTGTGGGGTTGGGGAAGCGGGGCTGGGTCTGGGGTCGGCGGTGCGGGATGTCTGCCCCCTGGCTGCCTGCCAACCCACAAGAGCGCCGCCCCGGTCCCTCCTGAGCTTCCTAGGCATCTTCACCCTCCCGGATGACCAGCCCGCCCGCCTACTCCCTGCCTGCGGACCTCTGGGCCCAGCCTCGCCCACCCTCAGGGAACCTGCGCCCAGGAGGCCGGGGCCTGTAGGGTGTGAGCCCTCGGGGTCTCTCGTCTGGCTGTCCAGCTGCGTGCTTGTCTCCTAAATTTGGGAGACATTGACTCGAGTGCATCCGGGGTGGCGTATCCCGGATCACAGATTTGACTACAATGGCAATCTGTTAAAAGACCCGGTACCCACTCCCACTTTGACGTTGACTTTGGCGGGTTGGGGGGGTGGGGGTGGGAAATAAAGTCACCCTTCTTGTTCTACCTCTTGTTGGCTGAGTGACAAGCTCACGTGAACACACATATGGTCGGGTGCGTGTACAGCACACTCAGAGGCAAAGCTAGAAGTAATTATAGAACAAGCTTTCTAGCGCCTCACACACATCACACCTCCTCCAGGAGTTGTGAAAAGGAAAGAAACGGTTGCCCCAGCTGTCTTGGGGACCAGATTGGGAGGCAAAAAGCATCTGAACGTGGTCTCTGGTTATGAGGAATGGCAAGGTCAGTTAAGTGACGATGCCAGTTTGCGCTCTTAAAATCCCAAAGTCCAACCCCTCACATCCTCACCAAGGAAAGGCATCTGAATTCCCCCTGCAAGCAACGTTCTGTAGCGGGAACTGCTGCACAGTGTCACCAGACACTCAGGCTGACCGCTTATCCATCCCCCCATCTCACCCCCTCTCCTCACCACCTCGCTAACCTTGCCGGCCCCCAAATCTTCCAGAGGCTTTTATCCTAGAGGTATATGAGAGCAAACACCGTGGCACTGTGTCCACACCCACATTAAAGGATAAAATGTAAAAGTAAAGTAAACCAATTCCCTTATCTACACATCAGGCAATCTAGTTCAACTCCCCCTTCCAACCTTGACTTCACTGACCAGGTATGTGACAGAATTTATGATGCTGACCCAGTTCAGATGCTGAGATGAACTCTCTAGCCTTCACGGTTTAGGTGTTTGCAGGAACTCAAGGACAAAAGAGGAGAGTAATCTCAAGTTGCTTGGCAGCAAGTCTGCTAGAAAAGGCAACATAATTAGCAAGACACACAACCTTAGCCATAAACACAAGGAAAAATTGGCTTCTAGGGAGGTCTCAAGAATGACAGAAATTCAGCCACTTGAGTCCAAAGGGAAAAGATATATCCAAAATGCACTATGTTTTTCTGTATAGTTTAACTCAAACTTGAATTTTGCTGTTCATAAACACTCCAAAGAAATGTGCTGTGGTTTTTTTTTTTTTTTTTGCCGTAAAATCAAACTTAGGAAGACTGTAATTGCAGGTAACCATGTACTTTTCAACCCACCCCCCCTCCAAAAAAAGGCGGTAATTCTATCATGCTTACATGGTAAAATAATTGTGTACTCTATAAAGTTTTTGTTTAACTGCTTTTTATACACACACACACACAGACATACAAAAGTTGTCAAGGGGAAATTTGCTTTGAATCATTTTAGCTTCTGGAGCTTGATTTTTCAGTACCATGAGCCTGTACCAAGCCTATGATTTTTCTGTCTGAAACACAAAGGCTGAATTTGGTATTCTTATTTTAGGTCTAAACCATCTAACTGTGCTTTAAAGAACACAGGAAAGAAAGAAAGAAGAAAAAGATGGGGGAAAGCTCTTCAGATTCCAAATATCAAGCAAAGAACCTACCTACCTCCACCCCACCCTGCCTCAGACCATGACACTGAGAGTTACCCCTTCTCAGAAATATATAGAATTAATATAAAGGAAGAGGAAGGAGCAGGAGAACTGATGTACATTGAAGGCTTGTTTTATTCCAGGTTAGGGATTTAACAAGCAAAACTCTTCTTCCTTCGTGACAGTCCTAAAACGTAGATGTCATCATTACTTCCCATTGCAGTTTTCTGCTGCTATTCAGTAAACCACTCCCAGCCTTCACGTCTCAGTTTTGTGGGTTGACTGTGCTCAGCTGGGTGGTTCTCCCTTGGGGTCTCTCGTGTGTTGCAGTCAGACAGCAGCTGGGTTGGAGTCATCTGAAGCCTCATCTGGGCTAGATGTCTGAGATGGCTTCTTCACTGACATCTCTGCATTTCAGCTGGAATGGCTGAAACAGCTGGGGACTGGCCAGTATCTCTCTCTCTCTCTCTCTCTCTCTCTCTTGCCTCTCAGTGTGCTTAGCTCAGGCTCCCTCACAGCATGGCGAGGGGCTTCCTTTAGAAGGAGTATTCTAAGAAAGGAAACAGAAGCTGTCAATCTCTTAAGGTCTGTGCACAGCAGCTGGCACAGCATCACTTCAGCTATATTGGTGAGTCCCAGAACCCACCCAGATTAAGGGACAAGGGGAATAGATCCTCCTTCCTGAAAAGCAGACATTGGCATCCTCACCAGCTTTCCAAACACCTGATCCATTGCTCCCAAGCCTTCCATGGTATTTGGAAAGGACTAAAGGACTGAAAAAGAGAAAAGGAAAGCTGCTTGCCTAAAGGAACAAGAAAAACCCACCGGAGGCGAGTCTCCTGCATCTTCACTGAGGATTTGTGGTAGCGTTTCAATCATTCTATTTTAAAAATTAAGAACGATGGCTCAGAAGCAGCATCTGGATGAAAGAGGGGAAAGAATTCATTTTGAGCTGCTCATTTTCTAAGAGCTTTCTGAGTGTGGAAATAGCACCAGATGGATAAGTGTAACAGAGGGTTCTCACCCAGTGGCTCTGTGCACTGTGTGCTGAATGTCTTGCAGTTCTGTGCATTCCACTGCAGAGAGTCATGCCTGGTACACAGTGGGGGCACAATGATTTTTTTAAATTGTCAACCTTCTCTTTAGAAAAGGCTGGACTGAAAGAATAACTAAGCTCAAGAGACAAAGGAGGGAAGGCAGATTGGAAATCAAATAAAAAGGATACATGCACACACATACACATACCTCTTGCCATTAGAAAGATTACCTATTGACCAGAACAATTTAACTTTGAAAAAAGTTAAGATCTTTAAGTTCCTCAAATGGGCTTCCCTCCCCTCTACAACCTTGGTTGGTTTCTATGGCAGCGAATGACCCACACTTCTCACCCCCCTTTCCACACTCAGGGAGAAAGAAGAACTAGTGTTCTACAATTATAGTCCCTTGCTGCTCTACCAGATTTTATCTTTCTTATTCTGGAAGGTTTCCTCCACTGTCTCTACCTCAGTGTAGTACAGTGAAGGGACAGTAGTAAAGTGAAGGTAAAAGAAAAAGTGGAGATAAGCCTCCTTGTCCTTTAGGGAAAAATTGGAGATTTTCTTCTCCTCTCAATGATTTATGTCTTAAAGCCTAAGTTGTTTTTTTCTGACAACATAGAACACCTATTTGATAAGTAATCTGATGACAGTGAGGCTTCCCAGGTGGCACTAGTGGTAAGGAACCCGCTTGCCAATGCAGGAGACGTAAGAGATGCGGGTTCAGTCCCTGGATCAGGAAGATCCCCTGGAGAAGGGAATGGCAACCCACTTCAGTATTCTTGCTTGGAGGATCCCATGAACAGAGGAGCCTTGCAGGCTACAGTCCATAGGGTTGCAAAGAGTCAAACATGACTGAAGCAACTTAGCACACACACACTGATGACGATACTCAGAATATATTCAAGTTTTAAACATTACTTGGAGCAGCTAGTGAATTTCCATTGTGTTTTCATGGAAAGTAAGAAAACTCACAGGGTGGATTTTCCCAAAGCCTTTTAAAACATTGAGCATTAGGAACTGACTGCATTAGTTCCTAATTATTATTAGGACTGCATATTATTAGTTCCAGGACTGCATTATTAATAAAGCCATGATTCAGGTTCCCTTAGTTAAATGAAAAATCTTACAATATTTAGCACTAGACAGTGTTAATTTTCTCTGAGATCGTTTTTATCTTCTTTTCTCCAGTGCAAAGAATCCTGCAAGCATACAAGGATCCTGCCCCTTCTCTCTCCAACCCATCATTTGCTCAGAAGACTCAGGAGCCAAGAGGAATAAGAACTGGTCCTGCAGGAGGGATGCTCTTGGGATATTGACAGGATTCTGGGACAGGTGAGAAACATAAGAAGAAACGGTTCAGAGAGAATCAGACAATTGAGCCAATTGTTTAGTAGAATCATTGGTTCCAAGTTCCTAAGCAGATTGGACACACCTATTATTTGCCCTCTAACTTTTCTTAGGGTGCTTAAAAGGTCACCTCAGAACACTTCAGTCATCTTTATTTGTCTTTGCAGAGAAAGCAAAGCCTCTCCCTACAGCCTCAGCTTCTCAGCATAAGGTGAGAAGCTTAAAGGAAATTAAAACTCCATAAATATCCAGCCATGTTATGAGAGAACAAACTTCTACTACTTCCCTTCATTCCAAGATCACCTGGATGGCAGAATTAACAGGACCGAAGTCTCGTTTGGGGCCAAAGCTACTGATTCTCACTGCTTTAATTAACTCTCAAAATCATAGGAACCATCAAATACTTTCTAAGCCCTAATTAGCATCTCTGGCTCAGGCCATTCAGGAGGGTCTAAAATATCACAGGTCATACTGTGAATTATAGAAATGGAGCCCCAGGTTAGCTGAGATAAGTAAGTTACTTGGTTCATGAAATATATGTCTTGATGTGATCATTTCTTAAACAAGCATGAAATTCAGTCACTGCCAAAAAATAAGAAAACATTTTCATTCCAATAGAACTCTATGAGAGTTTAGGATTTGCACCAAGATATTTGCATTGTTAATGCATCTCCCTTCTGATTAAAAAAGAAAATGGATAGCAGATGAGAAAAGTGATGCGATCGCTTTTAGGAAATGCACAAATGAGTCATGTACTCCCTTGATTTGACAAGGGCACTGGTTTCTATATAAAGAAACAACCTAGTCCCAAAATAGAGCTTCACACAGCAGAGTGTAGCTCATAAAGGAATTACACATTCCAAGCCTGTGGAACATGAAGCTTGGTATGCTGAGCCATCTCTGCCGGGAATGTTGTGTGAAGTCCATTATTAATTCATGTGGAATGTAAAGCTAGCCGCTCCATGACCTTAGCATTTGTCAAGCTAGGAAAACTCCAGTGTAGCTGAGACAGTTCTTACCTTGCTCTAAAAGCAAACAACAATTACTTTTTTTTTTTTCTTTTGCAAAGAATATGTGGTGGTGGTGTAGTCACTAAGTTCTGTTTGACACTTTGCAGCCCTCTGAACTGTAGCCCACAAGGCTCCTCTGTCCACAGGACTCTCCAGACAAGGATACTGGAGTGGGTGCCATGCCCTCCTCCAGGGGCTCTTCCAGGCCCAGGAATTGAACCTGGATCTCTTGCAATACAGGCAGATTCTTTACCAACTGAGCCACCAGGGAAGCACCTAAAGAATGTGTACTCCCATATTAAGTAAAAAATATGTTTAGCTCAATAGTAAATACATTATAACAGTCTTTGTGCCATATATATGTTGAATATCCATTAAGATTAAGCATATGAAAGTGCTCTGTAAATTATCAAGGTTTAATACTTTTATATCTTCATTATGAGACTGAAGCAGAGTAATTTTCCAGCCTGGATCATCCCATAATCATTTGTTGGGAAGTATTCCACTGACGACAGGCATTCCAGGTAGTGCTCGTGGTAAAGAATCTACCTGCCAATAAGGGAGACATAAGAGATACAGTCTCAATCCCTGGGTCAGGAAGACATCTGGGAGGAGGGCATGGCAACCCACTCCAGTATTCTTGTCTGGAGAATCCCATGGGCAGAGGAACCTGGCGGGCTACAGTCCATGGGGTCACAAAAAGTCAGGAATGAAGTGACTTAGCACACACAAGTCTATTTACATTTCAGTCAAATCCTCCTTGAAATCCCTCTTTCTGCTTCTGCTTCTGCTAAGTCTCTTCAGTCGTGTCCGACTCTGTGCGACCCCATAGGTGGCAGCCCACTAGGCTCCTCTGTCCCTGACCTGGGCCTAAATGTGGAGATAGGCTGCAAACAGCGAGGCTGAATAAAGCCTTTCTTGTGTTTATTTGTCAAAACATCCAGCCAAGGCATTCCTCTCTCCCTATCTGCAGGCAGGAGGTGGAATCATGTCTTTTGGACCAGCCAGGGTACCGCTATCAAGCAGACCCACTCTGATTCGAGGGCAGAATGTGGCCGGCTCCCTGAGGTCATGGTGCACACCCAGCCCAAGAACATGCGGAGAACAATTTCCAGGCAGTTGTGCTGTACAGCAGCCAGCTCAGGGAATTCTTCAAATTGGCCAGGCAGCATCTTAAAGGAGCCCTAAGCAGCTTCTCCCTCATTATAATGAAACAGCCTTGACCTACAGGAGGCCCTTCTGTGGCATGACCTGTCCTGTTCCTCCATCCTTCCTTCCCAGTTCACCCGCCAGGCCCAGGGCCACTGAAATAGGCTGCAGCATGCTGTATCCTTCACCCTTCATGCTACACTATTTGCTTGTTTATTGTCTAACTCTCCACACTGGAGTGTAAGCTCCATGCAGTAGAGATGCGCTGTTCTTTGTTGCTCCGTCTCCAGAACCCAGAAGCACGCACAAAGCACATACTCCCACTCACTCATGTGCGTGCTCAGCGGCTCAGTCGTGTCCGCCTCTTTCCAATCCCATGGACTGTGGCCCGCCAGGCTCCTCTGTCCAGGGGGTTCTCCAGACAAGAACACTGGAGTGAGTTGCCATGTCCTCCTCCAGGGGATCTTCCCAGCCCAGGGATCGAACCTGGGTCTCCTGCACTGCAGGTGGATTCTTTACCATCTGAAGCACCAGGGAAGCCCACTAACACTTATAGGTGTTGTGAAAAGTGAACAGATGAAAGAATCTGTGCATTTTCTAGGGATTGAGAAAGGAGGTGGCGAAGAGAGCCTAGGAAGCTAGAACTGTGGATGGGAATCGTGGGGGAGTCAGGACCAGAGTGGGCACAGGGAGGAGAGTAGGGAGGAGAACACAGACCGAGAAGGGCTTCAGAGGCGAGGCAGGCTCCCAGGCTGCTCCAGGCTCTGACTCAGCCTTGGCTCACTGTTTCCACTGATGCCAGGAGATGGACTAAGAGGGTGGATTTGGACTAAGAGGATGGCTTTGGACTAAGAGGATGGCTTTGCAGTCAGAGGTTACTGTCAGGTGGGAAGATGGAGAGGGTGCTACGGCTGGCTGACTGGGGGCTTGGGAAGCAGAATTGAGGCCAATGGCCCAGACTCGGGGAGAGGACGAGGAAATGACAGGGTGGTGGTGAGGATAGCTCAAGAAGAACCTAAGAGGCGAGTCAAATCCACTGAAACGCTTCAGAAACCAAAGGACCGGCTGAAAAGAGAATAGGAATATGAGGGGTATGGCTGGCTCAAGCAACATCCCACGCGGGTAAGGAGAAGCAGAGAAAGAGATATGGCATCTCAGGGAACTAAGGGGGTGAGTTTATCTGGGATTTGGATGGGCAGGTGATTCTTGAATCTACATGGGCAGGTTGTCAGTGAGGAGGGAGAGAGTAATGGTGAGTGACTCTCGGACCTTCCCAGTGGCCAGTCCCTGTGCTACACGGCCATCCTCCAGTCTGTGCAGAGACAGGCAGGCTGGACCATAAGCGCATAGGGGGCCAGGACTGTATTCTCTGTGCCTGGCAAGTGTCAGGCACATACGGATGGTGGTTTAGTCGCTAAGTGGTATCTGACTCTTTTGTGACCCCATGGACTATAAACCACCAGTCTCCTCTATCCATGGGATTTCCCAGGCGAAATACTGGAGTGGGTTGCCATTTCTTTCTCCAGGGGATCTTCCCAACCCAGCAATCAAACCTGGGTCTCTTGCATTGCAGGCGGAGTCTTTATCAACTCAGCCACCGGGGAAGCAGGTCTCGGTAAATAGCTGTTGATTACAATTAATGGCTAGAGGAGATTTTGTGCAGGAACAGGTCCGATGTGGCTTTCTATCCTTTATTGTCTCGTGTGGGTCTTAGCTTGGTCCTGAGGGGACTCATGTGCCTTCCCTGACCATGATAATTAATGCTGATTATGCACAGGCCACATCACAGGCACTCTTCCAAGTGCTCCATATGTATTGAGTCAGTTAATTGTCGCCACAAACCCATAAGACAAGGCTAATACTGTTGTCTCCTTGTTTAATGACAGGCCCAGAAAAGCTCAGCACTTTGCTAAGATGATATAGGTAAAAAGTGGGAAAGGCAACGTCTAAACCCAGACAGTCTGGCTCCAGAGCTCCGCCACCCACAAACTATTGCCCACCTCTCAGTACTGTCCCACCTCCCTGGAGCCAAGTCCCCTCTATCCTCAGCTGTCATCTTGCTTGTTGATCTTTTGTGCAATTTGCAGGTGGAGAGGCTTTGTATTTGGAAAGGAAAATGTGAAATGCAAGGATGAAGAGGGCAGCTGACTGGGGAAAGACTGGAGTCCCAAGTTCTGTGTGTGTGTGTTTGGTTTGTGGTGTAGCAGGAGTTGCAGCTGTTAAAAATGACTTCTCATATGTATTTAAAAGTGGCTTCTCACATAACCCACCAGGGTAAGAGCATTTCCCAGCCGCAACTACAGGGCTGGGATGTGACCAGGGTGTTGCTGCTGCTAAGTCACTTCAGTCGTGTCTGATTCTGTGCGACCCCATAGATGGCAGCCCACCAGGCTTCCCCGTCCCTGGGATTCTCCAGGCAAGAACACTGGAGTGGGCTGCCATTTCCTTCTCCAATGCATGAAAGTGAAAAGAGAAAGTGAAGTCTCTCAGTCGTGTCTGACTTTGCCACCCCATGGACTGCAGCCTACCAGGCTCCTCCATCCATGGGATTTTCCAGGTAAGAGTACTGGAGTGGGTTGCCATTGCCTTCTCCAGACCAGGGTGTTACTGTGTCAATTTAGGATCAGAGCCCAGAAAGTGGAGGATTGTTTCATCAGAAAAGCAGTGACAACACAAAGACTTTCAGCTTATTCCCAGGGTGGGAAGAGGAAAGAGCATCACTTCTTGAATTTAACTTAAGCATTCAGTTCAACTACCTCTTCATTTTGCCCAGAAGTCTCGAGGTCTGAAAAAGAGACTCTAGTCAGCCCTCCACAGCTATGGCTGCAAAACCCACAGAAACGGAGGGAAGACTGAGCATCTGCAGATTTGTGCCACTGAGGGGCCTGCTGGAACCAATGCCCCATCAGTACTGGAGGACTGGGTACTTAGAATGGGTCTATGGAGTGAAATTCCATTTAACTCCAACTGTAAGCCTGGTACTCTGCAAGGTACTTTAAAAAAGGAAAAGTGGCATTCGTCTATTTCTTTTTCCACCTCCTGTCCTTCTATTATATAACATCAGCCCTATTCAGAGCAGAGATAATGCCTCACAATAGGCCCGGTGCTCAGTGACCAGAAGCACATTTGCTGAACACTGGTGGCTGTTGACAAATGCCGCAGCCCCACTTGAGCGTTTAGTCATTCATAGACCCTCTGATTGCTTCGTATGTTCTTCCCATGTGACCATTATGTACAGGTAACAGGCTTCAGCAGGGGTTCAGAGGAGAGTATTTTAGTTTGTTCTGCATCATCCCTGGCAAACATATGTTCAATTGTCCTCATCAACGTGATGCTGAAAGTTTGCAAAAACTGGTGCTTTTCCAAATGTTAACAGAAGAAGATACATCAGACATACTAGGTATTTAAATATGAAGTAGGATCTGTTTACTTGTTTAAACTGTCATGTAGGGAGGCCATGTGAAGGTCACTGAAATAATTTGGCGTGATGCCTGCTCCCAGGGAATGTGTAGTCTGGTTAGGAAGGCAGGATTTACTGAGGAAAGAATAGGTGATATATTGTGATACATACAAAGAGTGTCAAGTTGTACTTAAGGAGAAAGAGGACGATCAATAGGGCTGGAGTGACCAGGGGAGGCTTCTTAAAAAGAACTGGAAGTGGAACTGGATGTTGAGGGGTGAGTGAGCTTTGGATAAGAGAGTGCATTTAAAAGAGGAATGAATGTGGCATCGTAGAGAGGGGTAGAAGAGGCTGCCCTGATGAAGGGATTGTGCCAGGATGGAGTGGGAACTTGGCTTGGGTGAAGATGAAAGCATTTGGAAGCTGGCAGGCAGGGCATTTACACTGGTTCTGGTGCCCAAACCCAACAGGGAACCCCAAGGTCCCAAAAGGCACAAGGTGCTAGCACAGTAGGGTTTAAGAAAGCAAAGAAAATGAGAGAAGAAACATCGAGACATAGTTAATGTACGAAATGGACCACAGCAATGAGAACCTACAGTATAGCATAGTCTCCACTCAGTGCCTGTGGTGACCTGAATGGGAAGGAAATCCCAAAGAAGAGGAGCTACATGTACACATATAACAGATTCACTTTGCTGTACGCCTGAAACTAACACCGCACTGCAAAAAACTATACTCCAATAAGCATTAAGAAAACAAAAAAGAGTATCACCTTAAAAAAAAATAAAGGACAACATTAGCAGAAAAAAAGTGACCATGGTTTAATGGCTAACTTGAATTATGGTCCATTTCTGACATTTATTTCTCCCTAAGAAATAAAGAAGCTAAAACCACTGATACTGGTGCCTTGACAGTCCAGGAGCAAAAATCCACATGCAGGATCAAGCAGGAATAAAAGAGAGATGGGGAGAGGGGGTCCAGGCCAGGAACCCTGAAGAGTTCGCTGCTAGAGTGGAACTTGTCCAGAAGTTAAAACAAGCAATCACATTTCTTAAATGGAAAGCAGCTAGGCATGGGAACAGGATTAATCTAGAGGCTGATGCCATCCAGTCAATATTTATGAATAGAATTTTAGTGAAAAGGAGAACCTTGGGTATTAAAGGAGAGAAGCCAAAGCACAACCAACCAAGATTTCTTTCATTCATTCATTCATTCGTCTATTCATCAGTAAAATACATTGAATGCTGTCGCTGAGTTGCCTGATTCCAGGGAGCCCATTCACAATGTTTTCGGTATAAATGGCACCACTGGAGCACCATGTGGAATAAATATAAATTGGGCCTTTGGAGCTGTGCGTCAAGGTAGCCTGAATGGCATGGCTACAATGTGTCAGGCACTGTCGTAGGTGCAGAAGAGTTAGGTTCTGGGTCAAATCTAAGGATATTTTGTTTTGTTTGTTTGTTTTTCTTTTTGGCTGCATCACACAGCATGTGGGATCTTAGTTCCCCAACCAGGGCTCAAACCCGTGTCTCTTGCATGGAAAGCTCAGAGTCTTTACCACTGGACTGTTAGGAAAGCTCCTGGGGTCAAATATAAGAATAGAAACAGTCAAGGCTGAGGGTTGAAAGGGCAGAGAAAAGAGAGTAAGACATACATGTGTGTGTTGTGCTTAGTTGTTAGTCACTGTTAGGACCAGACTCTGGCCATGACAGGCTTAGCGAGCTTCATTAGGCCTAAAAATATAACCTGAGTCATGCTTCCCGGAATTATACCCTTAAAGCCAATCAGGAGAGTCCCCATTTGCGCCAAACCTTGAACCAATCCGGGTGAGATGCGAGGTTCAAAATTCGCGCACGCACCGCTCAGCCAATCATTGTAAGCCTAGTAGCCTAGAGGTGGCCTATAGAGACAAAGATGCAAATTCTTCAGGAAAGCCTGCACCTGCGAAAAACTGACCAATCAGCAGTTAGCGAGTAACCCAAAGTGCAATCAATCTAAGTTTGCCAGCTGCCTCAGTTAACAAGTAACCCGTGCAACCAATCTAAGTTTGCCAGCTGCCTACCTTTGTTATAATCCTATAAATACTGCTCGAACCCAGAGGTCGGGGCCTTTCGTCTTACTCCACTGCGTTGGATGTGGCGGGGGCCCTGACTTGAGTCAGAAATAAATTTCCCTTTTTGCCTTTTGCATTGTCGTGGAGGTCTTGTTCTTGTCGGTCTTGGGATTTGGACTTTCGGGCACAACAGTCACGTCTGACTTTTTTGTGACTGTAGCCCGCCAGGCTCCTCTGTCAACGGAATTCTCCAGGCAAGAATACTGGAGTGGGTTGCCATTCCCTTCCCCAGGGGATCTTCCTGACCCAGGGATCAAACCCAGGTCTCCTGCACTGCAGGCAGATTCT
>SJXQ01010034.1:0-130089 GCA_006408695.1 Aepyceros melampus | reverse complement strand
TTTTGCATTCCAGTCCCCTATAATGAGAAGGACATCTTTTTTGGGTGTTAGTTCTAAAAGGTCTTGTAGGTCTTCATAGCATCATTCATCTTCAGCTTCTTCAGCATTACTGGTTGAGGCATAGACTTGGATTACTGTGGTATTGAATGGTTTGCCTTGGAAACAAACAGAGATCATTCTGTCGTTTTTGAGGTTGCCTCCAAGTACTGCATTTTGGACTCTTCTGTTGACCGTGATGGCTACTCCATTTCTTCTGAGGGATTTATGCCTGCAGTAGTAGATATGATGGTCATCTGAGTTAAATTCACCCATTCCAGTCCATTTTAGTTCACTGATTCCTAGAATGTCGACGTTCACTCTTGCCAGCTCTTGTTTGACCACTTCCAATTTGCCTTGATTCATGGACCTGACATTCCAGGTTCCTATGCAATATTGCCCTTACAGCATCAAGCCTTGCTTCTATTGTCAGTCACATCCGCAGCTGGGTTTTGTTTTTGCTTTGGCTCCATTCCTTCATTCTTTCTGGACTTATTTCTCCACTGATCTCCAGTAGCGTGTTGGGCACCTACTGACCTGGGGAGTTCCTCTTTCTGTATCATATCATTTTGGTTTTTCATAGTGTTCATTGGGTTCTCAAGGCAAGAATACTGAAGTGGTTTGCTATTCCCTTGTCCAGTGGACCACATTGTCAGACCTCTCCACGATGACCCACTCGTCTTGGGTAATTACTTCAAAATAAAAGGTTTAAATCTTGATAAAATTGAGCTTCCAACTTTTTTTTTTTTGCATCATTATTACATCATTTGATATTTGAAAGGTGTGAGGGAAAAGATAAAGAAGGCTTGCTAAGACCAATGTCAAGTTCTGCCTAGGTACGTTACAGGGTCGACTCATTAATTGGGAAGCTTGACCTTCGTTGTTGTTGTTTAGTCACTAAATCGTGTCCAGCTCTTCGTGACCCTATGGCCTGTAGCCTGCCTGGCTCCTCTGTCATGGGATTTCCCAGGGAGGAGCAGTGGAGCGACTGCTGTTTCCTCCTGCGGCGATTCTTCCCTGCCCAGGGATGGGACCTGTTCTCCTGATTGACAGGCAGACTCTTTACCACTTAGCCACCTGAGAAGCCCTAGGTGGTTTATACTTTTTGGTTATTATAATGCTACTGTGAATATTTGTGGAGATGATATTTTTAAACAGCTGATAATTTGCCTTACTCAGTGCTGGGGCATTAAGGTTGCAGAGGAGGGGCCTGTAGCAGCCGCTTCCTGAGCAGCTGTGAAGCCTTGCAGTTAATTCACTTCTGAGAAATTTTTACCAGGATGCAGGTGGCTGATTATATTTGCTTTTATGAAACAAATTGCCTTATTAATTATATTTTCTGTTATGCTTAGTAATATTATTTTTTAAAGTCCTGAAGTTTCGTGATAAAATTTTGAAAGTTTGGTTTTCATTGAGAAGTAAATGTCATTAGCATCTTTTAAATTTCTTTTTTGTTTTTCTGATAAGGTTAAATTTGTGTGGTCTTGATTAAGAACAGACAATGGGAAGAATTTTGCTAAATTCTAATATCCCTACTGAATAGTTTTGTTGAGAGTTTTTACACTAATGGATGTTTATTCTTAAAAATCCAAATATATGAAATAACTAACAGGTAAGATGTTAAAAGTAAAGATATTATTTCCAGATAGCTAATTAGGGGTAGATAATTAAATTGTATTTCTGGGATTGCTTATGCTCTATTTCCTTTGAAATCGTCAAACAATACTGTAGTAGTAATAGCTAAATATCTTTTCTTCTTGGGTGTTTCTCAATTAAATACAAATAAAAAATATTTTAGACCAGCCAGTTATCAGTTTTCAAATAAGACTCTAAGTACCCATTTTATTCCATTAGCTTTACAGGTTGCACTTATTACAAAGTACTAGATAGGAGTGATACTAGCAAATCAAATAAAAATAAACTTGGTCTCTGAATAAGGTAGAAACCAGTTGTTTGCTTATAAATTGGAGAAAATGGGAGATAGTAAAATTAAAAAGAATCCTCTTTGTCCTTTATTGCAAAATATATTTATTCCAAAGTACTTTTTAAAGGACGATTGTTACCTTTTCTTGAGTCTGATAATAATAATTATGAAGATAATGTGACTGCTCCTGATTTTGATAGAATTGAGCAGACTTCCACCCCTTTCTCCAATTAGTATAGTAAGAAAGTGCCAAATTGAGTACCAGCAATAACTTAAAATTATTTCAGAATTTTAGTTCAGTTCAGTTCAGTTGCGCAGTCGTGTCCGACTCTTTGTGACCCCATGGTTTGCAGCACTCCAGGCCTCCCTGTCTATCATCAACACCCGGAGTCCACCCAAACTCATGTCCATCGAGTCAGTAATGCCATCCAGCCATCTCATCCTCTGTCATCCCCTTGTCCTCCTGCCCTCAATCTTTCCCAGCGTCAGGGTCTTTTCAAAGGAGTCAGCTCTTCACATCAGGTGGCCAAAATATTGGAGTTCAGCTTGAACATTAGTCCTTCCAATGAACACCCAGGACTGATCTCCCCTAGGATGGACTGGTTGGATCTCCTTGCAGTCCAAGGGACTCTCAAGACTCTTCTCCAACACCACAGTTCAAATGCATCAATTCTTTGTTGCTCAGCTTTCTTTATAGTCCAACTCTCACATCCATACGTGACTACTGGAAAAACCATAGCCCTGACTAGACGGACCTTTGTTGACAAAGTAATGTCTCTGCTTTTTAATATGCTATCTAGGTTGGTCATAACTTTCCTTCTAAGGAGTAAGCGTCTTTTAATTTCATGTTTGAAATGATCACCAGCAGTCACTTTGGAGCCCAGAAAAATAAAATCAGCCAATGTTTCCACTGTTTCCACATCTATTTGCAATGAAGTGATGGGACTGGATGCCATGATCTTAGTTTCCTGAATGTTGAACTTTAAGCCAAATTTTTCACTCTCCTCTTTCACTTTCATCAAAAGACTCTTTAGTTCTTCACTTTCAGACATAAAGGTGGTGTCATCTGCATATCTGAGGTTACTGATATTTCTCCTGGCAATCTTATTCCAGCTTATGCTTCATCCAGCCCAGCGTTTCTCATGATGTGCTCTGCATATAAGTTAAGTAAGCAGAGTGACAATATACAGCCTTGTACTTGTATTCAAAAGCCTTGACGTACTCCTTTTCCTATTTGGAACCAGTCTGTTGTTGCTGTTTTAACTGCTGGTTCCTGACCTGCATACAGGTTTCTCAAGAGGCAGGTTAGGTGGCCTGGTATTCCCATCTCTTTAAGAATTTTCCACGGTTTACTGTGATCCACATAGTCAAAGTCTTTGGTATAGTCAAGAAAGCAGAAATAGATGTTTTTCTGGAACTCTCTTGCTTGTTCTATGATTCAGCAGATGTTGGCAATTTGATCTCTGTTTCCTCTGCCTTTTCTAAAACCAGCTTGTACATCTGGAAGTTCACAGTTCACGTACAACTGAAGCCTGCCTTGGAGAATTTTGAGCATTACTTTACTGGCATGTGAGATAAGTGCAATTGTGTAGTAGTTTGAGCATTCTTTGGCATTGCCTTTCTTTGGGATTAGAATGAAAACTTGACCTTTTTCAGTCCTGTGGGCACTGCTGTTTTCCAAATTTGCTGGCACATTGAGTGCAGCACTGTCACAGCATCATCTTTCAGGATTTGAAATAGCTCAACTGGAATTCCTTCACCTCGACTAGCTCTGTTGATAGTGATTCTTCCTAAGGCCCTCTTGACTTCACATTCCAGGATGTCTGGCTCTAGATGAGTGATCACACTATTGTGATTATCTGGGTTGTGAAGATCTTTTTTGTACAGTTCTTCTGTGTATTCTTGCCACTTCTTCTTAGTATCTTCTGCTTCTGTTAGGTCCATACCATTTCTGTCCTTTTTCGAGCCCATCTTTGCATGAAATGTCCCCTTGGTATCTATAACTTTCTTGAAGAGACCTCTAGTCTTTCCCATTCTGTTGTTTTCCTCTATTTCTTTGCATTGATCGCTGAAGAAGATATTCTTATATCTTCTTGCTATTCTTAGGAACTCTGCATTCAGATGCTTAATCTTTCCTTTTCTTCTTTGCTTTTTGCTTCTTTTCTTTTCAGAGCTATTTGTTAGGTCTCCTCAGACAGCTATTTTGCTTTTTTGCATTTCTTTTCCATGGGGATGGTCTTGATCCCTGTCTCCTGTACAACCTCTTGAACCTCAGTCCATAGTTCATCAGGCACTCTTATCTATGAGATCTAGTCCCTTCAATGTATTTCTCATTTCCACTGTATAATCATAAGGGATTTGATTTAGGTCATATCTGAATGGTCTAGTGGTTTTCCCTCCTTTCTTTAATTTAAGTCTGAATTTGGTAATAAGGAGCTCATGATCTGGGCACAGTCAGCTATTGATCTTGTTTTTGCTGACTGTGTAGAGCTTCTCCATCTTTGGCTGCAGAGAATATAATCAATCTGATTTCAGTGTTCACCGTCTGGTGATGTCCATGTGTAGAGTCTTCGCTTGTGTTGTTGGAAGAGGGTCTTTCCTGTGACCAGTGCATTCTCTTGGCAAAACTCTAATAGCCTTTGTCCTGCTTCATTCTGTACTCCAAAGCCAAATTTGCCTGTTACTCCAGGTGTTTCTTGACTTCCTACTTTTGCATTTCAGACCTTATAGTCTTATATCAGAAAACAAAGTATAAGTGTAAATAAACAATTAAATGTACATTGCTTTCTCTTATCAAGTGTGCCATACTGAAGTTTTCATCTTTAAGGATAGTAATTCTCTCTGGTTAATTTCAGCAGGAAACGGGGCTGAATACTTTACAGAATTTCTAGTAGGCTGGGACCCATGTGCTGATATATGTAGCAGTGGTAATGCAGAAGAGGAGAGAGCAGACCACATCCAGGAATGTCCCAGGAGAAACAGCACTCATAATCGCTGCGTTGGGCGGCAGTGGAGGGCTCTGTCAGCTTGCTGGGAGAGCTTTAGCCAGACCCCACCCCTTCTGTCACAGAGTGCGGCCTTCCTCTGTGTGCTTAGCCTCTTGTGGTCCCTGGGTATTCTGGAATGGAGGGTTGGAATAAGGTGGATGGACAATCTCTAGTGTCTGTCATAGTCTGATATTCATTTCCCTCCTCTAGTTAATTTTTCTATGTGTCTTTTCTCTCTTCTCTTTTTGTTCAGAATGTGTTTTTGGGCACAGGCCTGATGGAATTGCCATATATTTTTGTAAGGAATGGAATCAAAGTGTGGGAATCCTGGAGTGTTTTTGGTGGCTGTTTCACTTTTCCTCTGTGCTTGTGTCCTCAGTGACAGCATGCTGCACCTTCCCTTCCCATGGTGTCTTCCTGATCCAGCCTTCTTGGACTTGTGGCTGGGAGGGTCAAGAGCACAAAGGATCTGTGATTTCTTGCCACTCGTAGCCTACTGTGTTTGTCTGCCACCCTTGTAGGGGTGCTGCTGTCCAAAGACACGGACTCCTAGGTGTAATCCAGTGGACTCCATTTACCCACAGCCATAGCAGTAGCTCGAGTTTCAGCTTTGTTAGCCCCAGATTCCAAATGGAGGGGTCACGTTAGAGCAAAGACACTCTGGGCAGCAGTTACTCTGACCAATACAGGGTGTGATGAGATTCGTTCAGTTTGTCTTCTTGAGTATTTGATGAAGCCTGCTGGTCAGCAGTGCTTCAAGCAGCAGGTTGAGGCTGCTTTGCACTGCTGACCTCAGCCTTGCCTCTCAGATCACAGATCTTGCTAGCCAGACACATCCCGTAAACCCCTAGAGTCTATGTTAGGACTCCAGCAAGCTTTCTTAGTTTCTTCTGTTGCAGTTTCACTGCCCCTTAGGTTTGAATGACTGCACAGACTTTTTTTAGCAAGGTGGACATCGGGGCAACTCTTTCATCCATGACAGCCCTGATGGTGAGTTGAAGCTGATGCGTGACTTCTGGGGCTGACACCGTGTCACTGACTACTCCAGGCAAAGCCAGGGACATGTTTCTCAGGGCCTGTTCCTTTAATGTCTCATGGTAGCCATCTGTCTGCTGGTGCATGTATGTCCTTTCTCTCCAGGAAACTTTCCAGAGGAACCAGAGTTGCCTCAGGGTAGAGAGATGACACAGCTATCGAAGGCTGTACGTGTACAGGTCCTGATTCCTCAAACAGCTAAACACCTCTTATGTGTGCCTTTGAGGTGCACGTCAGTGTTTTGGACAGAGAGGCAAGTCAATGCCTGGCTTCCCCGTCAGAGGCATAGTCTTGAAGGTGCCCTCGGTGCTCCTGGGTGGAACGTGTTGTCTGTAATTCTCGGGATCCCTCAGTTGGGATCTCTATCCGTTGGGAAGCTGCTGGGTGACAGTGCTTTCAGTGAGGCCTCCCAGCTGGCTGGTCAGGAACATTGAGTCCAGTCTTTGTTTTTGAAGGGGCTGTGTGATGGCTTGGCAGAGACGGCAGGTGAGTCACAGGAGAGGAATTTTCCGCTTGGGGAGCAAAGATCCTTCAGAATGGGCTTGTGGCTGTGTGCCCTTTGGCTCTGGAGGGTGGATGCAGTCTCTGCCTTCCAAGGTGGTTTGTTGTAAAGACAACCTGGTAAAGGTCTTGCAGAAGAAAGGCGGTCTCCACTTCTACTTGCAGTGCTTGCAGACCCCTGAGACCCCCGTGCAGCGTTTCCTGGCAGCGGCGAGCAGAGCGCTGCCCCTCCGCCCGTCTCCTGCGTGGCTTCTTTTCCCTCAGTCTGATCCTCTTGGTGGTGTTTCTGTACATTCGCTGTGCCTTGATGTCACATGAATGGAACAAAGCCTTCACTCATTTGGTTTGTGTGACAGTACACTAACGGCTGTTTAAAGGGAAACATGTTTTCTAAAGTTTCTCATCAGAGAGGAGGAGAATGAGCCCCATCGGAGAGCAGACGTGAGTGAGGGCCTGTGGGGCCACATCGCTCGGAGGGGCAAAGTTCTGGTTCTCTGGTCTTCGATGTGCTGATGCCAACCTGTAGCAGCTTTAGTTTCTGAGCTTGATCAGACTATATTAAATATAAACATACTTTAAATATGGGCTTCCCTGGTAGCTCAGATGGTGAAGAATCCACCTGTAATGCAAGGGATCGGATTTCATCTCTGGGTCAGGAAGATCCCCTCGAGAGGGAATGGCAACTCGCTCTACTCTGCTTGCCTGGAGAATTCCATAGACAGAGGAGCCTGGCGGGCTCAAAGAGTCAGATACAACTGAGCAACTAACACACACACACACATACATACATACTTTAAATAAACTTAAATCCTTAATTGCCTCCAGGTTTCTCAAAATTTGACTTAGTATTCTTAGATACTTACAGTTAGCTGGATCTTTGCTGTATTTCTTTGGACCACTCTACTTTTTACTGTTTATTTATTCATTTGGCTGTTTTGGATGTCGGTTGCAGCATGTGGCTCTGTGCTCTGTTGCGGTGTCCTTTGACACAGCGCAGGGACTCTCTAGTCTAGCACTTGGGCTCTGGGGTGTGCAGGCTCCGTACTCGTGGCACATGGCATCCTAGATCCCTGGCCAGGATTTGAACCTGTGTCCTCTGAATTGCAAGGCTGGTTCTTAACCATTAGGCCACCAGGAAAGTCTGGACCACATATTTTTTACTAATAACTGAAATCTTATAATTTCTCTTCACCCATTATTGAAGCACATAGCCATTATTCTACTTCTTTCTCTGTTTTTAATTGTGGTAAAATATACATAACATTAAATTAGATAATTTGAAAATAATACTCTTGCTGCAACTTGCCTTCTGGAACCAAGACTGTCCATCTGGGTTCCTTGACTAGCAAGGGGTTTGATATGTAAGGGACTAGAGAAAATGCCTCCAAGGGAATCTGGAGAGGGAGTTGAGAGAAGCTTGAGGGTGTCAAACTCAGTTTTGATCTGAGCGCAGGTGAAGGAGAGATGGCAGGAAGAAGGTTGAGGGGAAGTGTCTGAGGGCACTGTGCAGTTCCAGGAGGACTTAGCAAGGTGGTTGGGGGAATCCTCCAGCCAGAGTCCTGGGGATCCCAGGATCAGGCACATTTCAGCGTTCTTGCAGTGATCGGATGTTGGCTGGTGGAGCCCATGGGAAGTGCGGCTCCGTCACACCTGTTGTGATGGGTGTCACAGGGCTGCAGCTGGAGCTGTTGGTGTTTATACTCGCTGCAGTCAAAGATTAAAAGTGCATGTTCACGGCTGCTATAAAGACAGAGGTTTCTTTAAAAAAAAAAAAAAGGGTGGGGGAAAAGCTTCTTCAGTCTCTATGGATTTCATTGAGTTCAATTACAGAATAGGTCTTTGCAAATTTGATTGGATCAAATTTTTCCATTATCAGTTCAGTTCAGTACAGTTCAGTCGTGTCTGACTCTTTGTGACCCCATGAATAGCAGCACACCAGGCCTCCCTGTCCATCAGCAACTCCTGGAGTTCACCCAGACCCACGCCCACGGAGTCAGTGACGGCATCCAGCCATCTCATCCTCAGTCGTCCCCTTCTCTTCCTGCCCCCAATCCCTCCCAGCATCAGAGTCTTTTCCAGTGAGTCCACTCTTCGCATGAGGTGGCCAAAGTACTGGAGTTTCAGCTTCAGCATCATTCCTTCCAAAGAAATCCCAGGGCCGATCTCCTTCAGAATGGATTGGTTGAATCTCCTTGCAGTGCAAGCTACTCTCAAGAGTCTTTTCCAACACCACAGTTCAAAAGCATCAATTCTTCGGCACTCAGCCTTCTTCACAGTTCAACTCTCACATCCATATATGACCACAGGAAAAACCATAGCCTTGACTAGACGGACCTTAGTCGGCAAAGTAATATCTTTGCTTTTGAATATGCTATCTAGGTTGGTCATAACTTTTCTTCCAAGGAGTAAGCGTCTTTTAATTTCATGGCTGCAGTCACCATCTGCAGTGATTTTGGAGCCCCCCGAAATAAAGTCTGACACTGTTTCTACTGTTTCCCCATCTATTTCCCGTGAAGTGATGGGGCTGAATGCCATGATCTTTGTTTTCTGAATGTTGAGCTTTAAGCCAACTTTTTCACTCTCCTCTTTCACTTTCAGAAAGAGGCTTTTTAGTTCCTCTTCACTTTCTGCCATAAGGGTGGTGTCATCTGCGTATCTGAGGTGATTGATATTTTTCCCAGCAGTCTTGATTCCAGCTTGTGTTTCTTCCAGTCCTTATGCTAAAAAAAAAAAAAGGAAAATCTTCCTTTTTTTTTAAATGTAAAAAATTGAGGGGCTTCCCTGGTGGTCCAGTGTTGAAGACGCCATGCTTCTAGTGCAGGGAGCGCAGGTTCAGTCTGCAGTCAGGAGTCTAAGACCCCACAGGCTGCACAGTACAGCCAGCCCCCTGGAAAGATGCTTACCTATTGGATAACTGGTTTCGGTTCACTAAAGTGTTAGAACTAAAGCAGGAAAAGTGACCTTCGGTTTAGCTATCACTGTGCTTTAAAAAATGTTCAATTCAGTTCAGTCGTGTCCGACTCTGCGACCCCATGAATCGCAGCACACCAGACCTCCCTGTCCATCACCGACTCCCAGAATTCACTCAAACTCATGTCCATCGAGTCAGTGATGCCATCCAGCCATCTCATCCTCTGTCGTTCCCTTCTCCTCCTGCCCGCAATCCCTCCCAGCATCAGAGTCTTTTCCAATGAGTCAACTCTTCGCATGAGGTGGCCAAAGTATTGGAGTTTCAGCTTTAGCATCAGTCCTTCCAGTGAACACCCAGGAGTGATCTTTAGCATGGACTGGCTGGATCTCCTTACAGTCCAAGGACTCTCAAGTGTCTTCTCCAACACCACAGTTCAAAAGCATCAATTGTTTGGTGCTCGACTTTCTTCACGGTCCAATTCTCACATCCATACATGACCACAGGAAAAACCATAGCCTTGACTAGACGGACCTTTGTTGGCAAAGTAATGTCTCTGCTTATGAATATACTATCTAGGTTGGTCATAACTTTTCTTCCAAGGAGTAAGCGTTTTTTAATTTCATGGCTGCAGTCACCATCTGCAGTGATTTTGGAGCCCAAAAAATAAAATCAGCCACTGTTTCCACTGTTTCCCCATCTATTTCCCATGAAGTGATGGGAGCAGATGCCATGATCTTCGTTTTCTGAATGTTGAGCTTTAAGCCAGCTTTTTCACTCTCCACTTTCATTTTCATCAAGAGTCTTTTTAGTTCCTCTTCACTTTCTGCATAAGGGTGGTGTCATCTGCATATCTGAGGTTATTGATATTTCTTCTGGTGCTGGGCAATAATTGAAAAATACGACACTGAAGAAAATGTTACAAAACCTGTTTGAATTTAGCCAAATTTATTAGCTTCTGTTTATTTCCCTTATGGATAAGACTCTTAACACCCTTAGGCTCAAAATGTACCTGAGTTTAATTTTGCCCACGACCAAACAAAGGTCTTTGTATAATGAATGGACATATAACTTCCTATAACTTGATTGACTGTTTCTTTTTGTTTCAAGTATCTCCTACCTCCTCAAAAAAGTAAATTTTAAGTAAAGTTACTTTTAACATCAAGTAAGTCATTCTCACATTTATTGAAGGCCAAAATGAAGACTACAGGGTATAATTGGACATTTTATTTTTTAAGACCACTCTTGAGGCCTTCCAAAAGGATGCAGAGATCAAATTATTTTAATTCCTCTCTGTTTTTTATTACTGCTTTTATTGAGGCTTGCAAGAGTATGGTTACTGTATCTATATGAATCAAAAGGTTAATATATTAAATGAACAAGTAAATAATATGCCATTCAGCTAATAAACATTAAAGAAGCAGAGTTAAATAATATTCTAATGTAAACTCATATTGTCATTTGGAGTACACACGTCAGTATAGTAAACTAGTGGTTAACATTTTTATCCTAGAGTATACTGCCAATTTTCTGAATCTATGTAATGCATTTTTTCACTTATGCTATAAGAGACCACCAGAAAGATAAAGGTAAACTCATGACTCAAGGTAACTGCAAAGTTTCATAATTAACCAGTCAGTTAATTATTCAGTTAAGATTGCTGTGCATGGTTCTGCTAGATATTAGAGCAATAAAGATGAATGAAATACACTCTTTAAACTCTTAAATCTGGTGCTGGGCAATAATTGAAAAATACGACACTGAAGAAAATGTTACAAAACCTGTTTGAATTTAGCCAAATTTATTAGCTTCTGTTTATTTCCCTTATGGATAAGACTCTTAACACCCTTAGGCTCAAAATGTACCTGAGTTTAATTTTGCCCACGACCAAACAAAGGTCTTTGTATAATGAATGGACATATAACTTCCTATAACTTGATTGACTGTTTCTTTTTGTTTCAAGTATCTCCTACCTCCTCAAAAAAGTAAATTTTAAGTAAAGTTACTTTTAACATCAAGTAAGTCATTCTCACATTTATTGAAGGCCAAAATGAAGACTACAGGGTATAATTGGACATTTTATTTTTTAAGACCACTCTTGAGGCCTTCCAAAAGGATGCAGAGATCAAATTATTTTAATTCCTCTCTGTTTTTTATTACTGCTTTTATTGAGGCTTGCAAGAGTATGGTTACTGTATCTATATGAATCAAAAGGTTAATATATTAAATGAACAAGTAAATAATATGCCATTCAGCTAATAAACATTAAAGAAGCAGAGTTAAATAATATTCTAATGTAAACTCATATTGTCATTTGGAGTACACACGTCAGTATAGTAAACTAGTGGTTAACATTTTTATCCTAGAGTATACTGCCAATTTTCTGAATCTATGTAATGCATTTTTTCACTTATGCTATAAGAGACCACCAGAAAGATAAAGGTAAACTCATGACTCAAGGTAACTGCAAAGTTTCATAATTAACCAGTCAGTTAATTATTCAGTTAAGATTGCTGTGCATGGTTCTGCTAGATATTAGAGCAATAAAGATGAATGAAATACACTCTTTAAACTCTTAAGAAATTTATACTCAGGATTTCAGAGCTTGCTAATATTTCGTATGAATATTGTGATACTAGAATCTCAACAAAATGGAAGAACACAGAAAGAATTCATGGATATCTCAGGGACAGTGTCAGAATAAATCTTTAAAAATCCTGGTTCTATCTTGAATTCAACTGTTCATATTATGTAAATTAGAGCCTTTTGATCCTGTAATTTATTTGCCTGAATTTGTATGAGATATTTGCAGTTACCGCAAGCTCTGACTTGTCCTCTTACTGTGTCTATCATTTATAGAAATTTTATTAGAAATCTAAGTAAAGTATAGGACTTTACATTTGCTGACATAATTCATCCTTTTCTGTGTTTGTCTTCATAATGTAGTAGTCAGGTTTAGTTTATATTCTGGATTAACACTTGAAATTTTAAAATTCCTGGGTATTTCTTTGTTGCACTGAAGGGAAGATATTTGTCTATAAGCATCATTTACTCATTTTAACTTGATAAATGTGGAATTTGATTGTGCAAAAAGAGACAGATGATTTCTACTGTGGAGCTAAGAAGATGAATAGCTATATAACCTGTTTCTTCCACGCCCAGATAGCAGGTATTCACAGATTCTGATAGAAGTTTTACTTACGTGCTTTACAGGTGCTGGTTTGCAGTCTGCATTCAGCTTGTGAAGCTGATATGTGTTCAGTGTACTATAGCCATCATTTTACATATGAAAACATCTCATATTCAGAATGAACCTGTTGCCCAATTGTGAGCTTTCTAAAGAATACTTTCTTTTGCTGTTTGTTGGATACCTTTTCAGTTCCTTTGGCATAATCTTGGAGAAAGCATCTGTGTTGTTGGCCTTGGCAAAACTCGGACAAGCCTGTGGTTGGTCTTAATCATCACAGCTCTTAGTGTGCCTGGAATTTTGTGCTCAAACTTGTTAGTCGAAAAAGGGTTGGAAACTGAAAGTTAAAAATACATAAAATGTTGATGTTTTTCTCCTTTTTTTTGCACATAGTGATAGATAGCATTACATTAAATTATGTGGTAGAGGAAATTTAGGTAATATGTATTTACATATGAAGAAACTTCGTCACTTCATTTTTAAGGGCGGAAAACTACTTTGCTGATTAAGTGACGTTAATTCCTGCGTGTGTCTTTGTCTTGCTGTTTAACTTCTTTCTACTTCTAATGATTTTCCTTTGATCATTGCCTGTTGTAAGATTGCCTTTGACAAGCTCTCTCTCTCTTATTGAATATCTTTGCGGTTTTTGCTTACAGTTTATTTGTCCCCCTTTCCAGTTTATGTCATTGCTGACACTTTTCCCACTATTTGTGATTATGGTTTTGGCTACTTATTTTCCTCATCCTTGGCTGTGTGGGGTTTGCTGGTCTCAGTTTTTGTAGTGCATTTTTCAGTTTGTTGCTGCTCTTGAGGAAATCCTCAGCTATCCTGAATTCTAGCTGGCAGGCCTGTGCACATGTGTGCAGACATGTCTTTATAGCTAGAGGTTGTGTTAAAAGTAGCTTTTCTCATGTAAGGTTCCTTTTTGACAATTGGGCAAATGTAACAATTAAGTTTATAGCATTTACTTTCTAAATCATTAAAATGGAGTCCATGATCTAACACCTAAAGATGTCTTACTTAGAAGCCTCGTTTGAAGGTCAATAAGCAGCGTTTCTAAGATGTTATAAAGTGTTTCATTTGCAGTAAGGAGGAGAGTATTTTAGGGTCAGTTTAATTGTATGCTTTCATGTACTGGTTGTTGATGGAGCATGAGAGAGTTTTCCATGTGGAAGAGCAGTTCTGTCCTTTTGTAGAAACTGTTCCTTAAGTCACCAGTTTGCCAGATGCAGTGATAATGATCTTATTTGACACAGTTGATCTCTCTCTGTTGACACTTTCCTCCCATACTTTTCAGACCCTTGTTTGTTTTCTATGACATTATAGCTTTCTACTTTTCTCTAACTCATTTCCTCAACCTGCAAATCAAAACCTAAAATTGAAATTGATGAAACTGAAATGTTCCAGCCAGTTCTTGGACCTCTTCTCTCTCTCTTCTCTTCTCTTCTCTTCTCTTGATGATCATCTGAGATTTGGTTTTTACATGCAATTGCTATGGTAATCTCTTTCTTAAACTAGGGTCTCCTATATCCAATTTCCTTTTCTACTTCTTTGGATAAGGATCAGTAATAGATATTTTCACTTAACATCTCTAAAAGTGAACTCCGATCTTTCTTCCCAAACCTGTTTCCTCTGTTTATCCTTATTTATTTTCCATCTTAATAAATGACTGTCAGCTTTTAAATTGCCCTGGTCAGAAATCGTGGAGTCAATCTTGCCTCCTCCCTTTCTTTAGTAGTGATTTCTGTCTTTTTCTTTTTGTAGTTGTGTCCCCAGTACCAGCAAGTCCTTAGTAGACATCACTAGCAGGCTTGGAAGTAATGAAATGCATAACCTAATTAACAGAGAGGGTCTGATGCCCAAAGATAGAGCCTTTATTTAACTTAGGATGCTCCCAGGAGGAGGGCAGAAACTCCTGTTTTCTTACCCTCTTCAGTTATCAGTTCTGGGGTGAGATAGCTTTTGTCTGCCTTTGAAACTGTTAGTATGGCATACTTAATGCAAAGTAATGGAGATCATATATGCTGTGTTATTGGAACATCAAGCAGAACATGATGATTAATTCCTTATGATGATTATCACAATTTCATTATTTCCTGGAGTTTCTTTTAATATTCTAGCATTCAGTAACTAATTTTTTAAATGAATGTGCGATTCTTAATGTACATTTCATTTTTAAAAGCAGAATTTTTTCTAGTCTCCTGTGAAATTTGTTTCTCTCCTTGCATTTCATGTGTCTTTTAATACTCCCACCTCCTATCTTTTTGAGAAACAAAGGTGGGAGAACTTGCAAATTCTTTTCTTTGGTCTCAACCACATGTTCACCCAGCCATCACATGTTTTAGAAAGGTTGTTCAAGACCTCCTCATTGCTCACTGAGGTTACCACTATGATAGTTTTATTTCCCTGCCAGCTGTGTGGCATGTGGGATGTTAGTTCCATGACCAAGGATTGAACCTGTGGCCCTTGTGTTGGAATCTCTCTGTCTCAACCATTGGACCACTAGGGGAATCCTAAGATCTCGTCTTCACTTAATCTATTACCTCTGTTATTTCCTATCCTCTGCATGAAATCCTTTATGATTCTCCCTATCTTCAGCTGAACCAGCACTCTCCGATTTGGCCTAGGGGCTGTGCTTCATCTGTCTGGCTTCATCTTGAATGAGTCCTTCCTCTGCACTCCCACTTCCTACCTTTACAGACTGCTCAGAAAATCTGAATGTCTTGTGATTCAACAGAAGGGCCCAGGGTTTTGAATATGTTAACTCTTATATTTGAACACCTTGGTCTCTTCATCTGGCTGCCTGTCTTCCGATTAATCCTGGAGAGTCAGTTCTATTCCTCAGCTGTCCTTGTTTTTATTACTGTCTCCATGTGCTCATATAGTATATTCTCATAAATCTGTTAGAGTGAATTTTTGTTATTGTACCTACTTATCTTCACTAGAGCAAACAACATGTGCCGTTTTACCTTTTGAGTTCTTGAGCCTTTTCTACTGTCCATAGAAATTGATTGATATGCTGGTATGCTGTATCAGTGTGAAATCAATGTATGTATTAAAAACCTAGAAAACTCTTTGGTCTTTACCGTGATTATAGAGTTTTTCATTTGTAAGAAAATAAATCAATACATTTTACTGTATGTAGACATATATTTACAGGATATAAATTAATCAGAGTCGGTATAGGTCGTGATAATGGTAAATTACCATTAGAATTGGGAAAGGATCTTAAAGAATTAAATTTATTATTTCAGTTTGTCAGTTTCCTATTTTTCCTTTTATGGGAAATTGCCTTTAAAATGTTTCCTGGAAGCAATTTGGATGATCCTTTCCCTTTCTTTCCCCTCAATTTTGTCCTAATATTATTCTGTACATATTGACTTTCCATTTAGGTGATATTTGCTGCTAATTTTTAGGTTGTTTATTTTTGCTGCTTTCTTTGTAATTTGCGTTTTTTCTGGAAACCTGGTGACTAATGGTAATGTAATTTCTCTGTACGTAGAGAAACATGATTCATATGCTGTTTGAGATCTTTTATAATGCTGAAAAAAAATTGTGGGTACTGGGTAATGCCTGGCAAGAAAGTGCAAAGAAAGCCTTTTAAACTTGACTTTTTGACATGAACTGTTTACAGCTGAGTGAACATGTACGGAAGGTAGACTCTGTTTTAAGTTTTTCTTTTCCTTTTTTTCTAAATATGCTTTTCTTTTCCCTCTCTTTCAGGTTTTGACAGTACAGGCATGCTGGCCAGATTTTAGTGTTTAGATATCAAATAGAACAATTACAATATATTTCAACCAGCTGGAACTCAGACTCCTGTTGGTGTTTTAATCCCAAAATGGCATTTTAAATTCATATAAACTTTGCCTTAAGGGATGGAGAAAGGACAGTTTAGAGAACAGCATGAGGTTAAACATATTGATCAGTAGGCTAGTCTTTCTTATTGGCTTTTGGTAGAATGCAGACTTAGAAAAATAACCATCAACAACAACGAAGAATTCTTTGCTTCCCTAGAAACAACCTCCTTTGTTTTCATTATATAGATTTTTGATAATGAAAGATACAATTCAGCCAGTGATTAAAGAAAAAAACAATGATATCCAAGTTGAAAGTTGGAGTTGCAGGGTAAAAGTTGAGAAAATATGATTTTTTAATTTTTAGCTCAGTTGGCCATGTTAATTCTTTATGTCTTCTTAATAAACATAACATACAGTAGGTCTTAATTTTTGTCAAAGTGCAGAAACCAATGCCTGGTCAGTTAAGTAAGTAAGTAAGTAAGTAAGTGTTAGTCATTCAGTCGTGACTGACTCTTTATGACCCCATGGACTGCAGCCCATCAGGCTCCTCTGTCCATAAGATTTTCCAGGCAAGGATACTGGAGTGGGTTGCCATTTCCTTCTTCAGGGGATCTTCCCAACCCAGGGATCAAACCAGTAATTAGCCTTGCAATGTTCATAATATAGTTTTTGGTTATAGCAACCCCATTAACTAAATTTATGCCTTAGTTAATTCTTATTGACTTAAAGTCTTTGGGTTTCTCTTGATGAATAGGAAGTTATTTTATTATCCTAGTTTAGGTAAGTGTTATCTAAGGATATTTATAGTTTTTCAACTAATGTGTGTTCAGTTTATGTCTTGTGTGTATGGAATGATATTTTTGGACAAGAACTTACTTTTGGTTGGAGTGAATGAAAAACCTCCTCTGAAAATATATTTCTTGTATAATTTATAATTGGCTAAAATATTTTACATTCAAATTATCGTTTTGATAGACTGACCTGTGAAGGAAGATATTTAATAATACTTGGAACACAGCCTTGATGTCTCAGTGCTGTTACTCCTTTTTAAATGTCTGATCCAAGTCTAAGTCTTGCTGTTTAATTTATTATAGGTAGCGTGTATGCAGCTCATCAATGCCCTTGTTACATCTCCTGATGACTTGGACTTCAGGCTTCACATCAGAAATGAATTTATGCGTTGTGGATTGAAAGAGATATTGCCAGTAAGTGCCCTGCAGTCTCCTTATTAATATTTAAATTAGAGAAGTACTTGAGTAGGGGGAAATTTAGATAAATTACTTTCAAGAATAATTTATCTATGGGAAAAAGGCTTGAGTATAAAATCTATTTTTAAAATACAGACGATAAGTTTTGAGTATTAGTTAACACTTTAAGTCTTTGAATGCTATAAATCAAGTTGAGTGGTTCATTTGTTTATATTTTTCATTAACTTTTTGCATTATTAAAACCAAACAGTTTCTCATAATTTCTATTTAATATCTGTAGAATTTAAAACATATTAAGAATGATGGCTTGGATATCCAACTTAAAGTCTTTGATGAGCATAAGGAAGAAGATTTGATGGAGTTCTCCCATCGCCTCGAAGATATAAGAGCTGAATTTGAATATCCTTTTGTGTGATGTCCAATCAAATATGTATTAGTTACTAATAATTACTGCTAAATCTTAAACAGTCAGCCCCTAATCCTAAAATATTAAACTTCTGAAGCCATTTCTAGGTAAACGCTATAAAATCAAAACTTTATTGAATCAGAGGGATGTTTGTGTAAACCTTATTAGTTTATATGCATGAAAACATGCTTATATAAATGAATGTGGCATCTTAAATCTGGATTCTGTAGGCCTTTTAATGTGTACCTGTGCAGTCTGTTTTTTCTGTTTGGAGCCCCCCTGCCAGTGCTTTCCTGCCTTAGGAGAAGGCTCCTTAGCCTGCTGGTTATTTCTGCCCTATACCTTGCGTGTATTTTCTTAGGGGCCTTTGCTGGCTCTGTGCATCTGCAGATGTTTGTATTTGTCCAGAAATGAGCCACATCTCTGTCTTCCACGGGGGAGCGCCACGGTAGGTAATGCCTGGCACCAGCTCTCTCCGTCACGGCTGCCCCAGAACCCAGTGCAGCCTTCGTGACCAGCTCTCCACCACTTTCTGGCAGAGTGTCTTGGCTCAAGAGAGTAAGATTGGTTGGAGTCGACTGTGGAGGAGAATCCAGAAAGTATCAGGTGAAGTTGTCATTTGTACAGTTTCCCTCTACTCTCATACCTAACTACATGTATTTTATTATATGCTTAGTCTATACGATACCTATTTTAGAGTAAGACAGTAATCTTTTGAGGCCTTACAGAGCAGATTCCGTGTCACATTACTGCAGTTATTTGGTGTAGAGGATAAATAAATTCACATATTCCTTAATCAATTTACTGAAGTGAATGATCTTTACAACATGGTGTGGAACACAGTTAAGGAAACCAGAGCAGAGGGATATTTCATTTCAATTCTGCAGCATCTTTTGCTGATTCGAAATGATTATTTTATAAGGTAAGAGGAAACTATATTCTAATAATTTCTTTCACTAATAAAATTATATTGTGAAATTCACCAGCTGTTTGATTTGAGCATGCACATATTTTTAAGATTTCTTTCTTTAATAGTATTAATTCATAGTATACAGTGTTTCCTATGGGCATATATTTAGACAGATGATGGTATAAAATGATACTACTGTTACTTTTTAAGCTCTAGCAGATTCTTGGTTACAACTTTTCATCTGAATAAAAATAAGAACTAGCAACAAATTTACTTATTACTAATTTATTGCATGATGTATAATATTTTCTGGTTAGTCCTTAAGCGTAGGAATGGTGTTGATAAGTTTCTTTTCATAAGTTATAAGAAAGATACTAAAACATCACTGTTATTAGGTTTAAGTAGCTAGAATGGAGAAGGCAATGGGACCCCACTTCAGTACTCTTGCTTGGAACATCCCATGGACGGAGTAGCCTGGTGGGCTGCAGTCCATGGGGTCACAAAGTCAGACAACGACTGAGTGACTGAGCACCACCATCTGTATTTATATATGGATAGTAGCACCGAAGCTGCTTTATTGTTAAGATTGAAATGGTAACATGAGTGAATCTCCTAGCCAGATACGGTGTATGCTCAATAAATAATCTCTATAGCCTCTTTCCTTTTTTATTACTGTTTTATGAAGGAAGTTAAGATCTTTTGAGTATGAAGCCATTTTGGCCACCTTTAACTTTGCTGAAATATTTTTCTCAAAAACTATGGATAGTATGTCTTTTCTTACTCTGATTTCAAATAGGAGTTGTTAGTTTCATTCAGGCTGTGTCCTCTGGGTGATGTCAGAGGGAGTAATTTAGGTTTTTGATGTACCTAACAAGTGAACCGGAGAAGGCAATGGCACCCCACTCCAGTACTCTTGCCTGGAAAATCCCATGGACAGAGGAGCCTGGTGGGCTACAGTCCCATGGGGTCGCTAAGAGTCGGGTACGACTGAAGCGACTTAGCAGCAGCAGCAGCAGCAGCAAGTGAACAGAAATGTAAAACTTTAGGTTGAGATGAGTATGACCACCTGCCCTACCTCATTCTTTTGTAGAACTGGCAAGTCCCAAGATCTTCTAAAATATGTCTCAGGAACCTGTTTGAGGCTTCATTTGCTTGTTTCTCATATTTTATTAAAATAAGACAGTTTATTGAACCACTTTATAAATGCTAGATAAAAAATACTAATACTTGATTAAATAAGATTTTTGAGAATCATGCTGCTGCTAAGTCGCTTCAGTCGTGTCAGACTCTGTGCGACCCCATAGATGGCAGCCTACCAGGCTCCCCTGTCCCTAGGATTCTGCAGGCAAGAATACTGGAGTGGGTTGCCATTTCCTTTCCAATGCATGCTAAGTCGCTTCAGTTGTGTCCGACTCTGGCGACCCCATGGATAGCAGCCCACCAGGCTCCTCTTTCCATGGAATTCTCTAGGCAAGAGTACTAGAGTGGGTTGCCATTTCTTAGGTACCCTAATTGTAACATTGTACTCTTCTGAGAATTTAAAAGTAAACTTGAAACTCTTACTCATTCTAAAGTAACCCCATCCTTTTCTTGATCTCTGTATTTTCCAAGAGTTAAGACTGTTCATTGCTTTTGAAGGTTTGAATGTGTCTGTAGTGTGGAAAAGGGCTTCTCTGGTGGCTTAGTGGTAAAGAATCTGCCAGCAATGCAGGACACTCACAAATTGTGGGTTTGATCCCTGGGTCGGGAAGATCCCTTGGAGGAGGGTTTGGCAACTCACCTCAATATTCTTGGCTGGAGAATTCCATGGATGGGAGCCTGGCAGGCTCCATAGTCCACAGGGTCGCAAAGAGTTGGACAACCCCTGAAGCGACTTAGCACACACGCATAGTGCTGCAAAGGAAGTTATTTCTTACTTAGGATCCTAGTCCCTTATATCTGTGCTCCAGGGGACATGTGGTTTTTAAACCTCAGAACAGATTAAAAAGCACAACTCTTGTGGGGCATGCTCAGGCAAGCCTATCACTTTAGTAGAATCAACTGTCTAGAGAAATATTACATTGTAGTGTTACTGAAAATACAAGTCTGTGTGCCTGTCTCACAGTGAGACCAAACAACACTAAGACATTGGAGTCTGGAACAGAGAAAAGTTTACTGCAGAGCCAGACAAGAAGATGGGTAGCTCATGCTTTAAAAATCCCAAAAATAAAGCTTTCAACAAACCCCTTTTATAGGAAAGGTGGACAGAGGTGTGGTTAGTTGGTACAGACTTCCTGGTGTGAAATCCTTGTTCTTGAAGTCAGGTCACAGTCAGGTGACGATGTTCCTGTAAATCTCTACCAAACAAATGTTCTTCTTGGTCCTAACAACAAAGCACCAAGTCCCAGGGCACAACTCTCACCCTCCAAAGCCCAGGTCCTGGCCAAGAGGAGGCCCACTCAGTTGGCAGCCCGCGCAGGGCCAGGTTCCCAGACTCTGTCCAGCCGTCATCACTGAGGAATCTGGCACCCAGGACCCTCCATTCCTCAGGCCCCCAAAAGGGGGCAGGGGGCAGGGCTCACAGCCTGTGGCCCAGGCGGACGGCCGTTGCTCTCTGCTCACGGAGACAGAGGTTGCAGAGCGGTTCCCCAGCGCCTCAAGGCCCCGGCTCATGGGTGGCCATTGGGAAGGCTCTGGAGCCTCCATGACGCACCTCCAGCTTCCTCCCTGGGTGCCCAGCTCACCCGCTGGTCCCAGGCCAGGGAACGGGCTGGAGGGCCCCTGGAGGAGCCCAGGGTCTGCTCTTCCCTGACTCCCCCTCATGGCCGTGCCCCACTCTTGGTTGACCACCCCAGCCCCCCACCCACCGTGGCTTCCTGACAGATGGTCGCCTGTGGGTGGGGCCCACTGTAGCACCGACCAATGACTGAGTGGTATCTGTTGCCAGGTAACGGGCAAAGTAGTGTTGCCCAGCAATGGCTCCATGCTCAGGGCTGTCGTAGTAGCATTATCAGAGTGATATTAGTGAGCCATAGAAGTTCCCCTCCTTTGCTCAGTTTTTCGGTATTACCTTTGAAGTTTGATAATCATCTGTGTTCCCTTCTTCCTTAGCTCTTTCAGCCCAAGGCCCTTGGTATTCATTCCAGGTGTGGTTGCTATGAAGGCAGAGTTCTTCCTGTGACTGTTTAGTAAAGATCCCATTGGTTCTTTCCCATGGACCAAAATTCTCATTTATTACTGTTTGTTTTTGTTTATTCTTTTTTTGAAAATTAGTTATAATTAAAGGATAATTGCTTTATAGAATTTTGTTGTTTTCCATTAAACCTCAACAAGAATCAGCCATCAGTTCAGTTCAGTTCAGTTCAGTCACTCAGTCATGTCCAACTCTGCGACCCCATGAATCACAGCATGCCAGGCCTCCCTGTCCATCACCAATTCTCGGAGTTCACTCAGACTCACGTCCATTGAGTCCATGATGCCATCAGCCATGTCATCCTTGGTTGTCCCCTTCTCCTGCCCCCAATCCCTCCCAGCATCAGGGTCTTTTCCAATGAGTCAACTCTTCGCATGAGGTGGCCAAAGTACTGGAGCTTCAGCTTTAGCATCATTCCTTCCAAAGAAATCCCAGGGTTGATCTCCTTCCGAATGGATTGGTTGAATCTCCTTGCAGTCCAAGGGACTCTCAAGAGTCTTCTCCAACACCACAGTTCAAAAGCATCAATTCTTCAGTGCTCAGCCTTCTTCACAGTCCAACTGTCACATCCATGCATGAACAGAGGAAAAACCATAGCCTTGACTAGAGGGACCTTAGTTGGCAAAGTAATGTCTCTGCTTTTGAATATACTATCTAGGTTGGTCATAGCTTTTCTTCCAAGGAGTAAGCGCCTTTTAATTTCATGGCTACAGTCACCATCTGCAGTGATTTTGGAGCCCCCAAAAACAAAGTCTGACACTGTTTCTACAGTTTCCCCATCTATTTCCCATGAAGTGATGGGGCCAGATGCCATGATCTTTGTTTTCTGAATGTTGAGCTTTAAGCCAACTTTTTCACTCTCTTCTTTCACTTTCATCAAGAGGGTTTTTAGCTCCTCTTCACTTTCTGTCATAAGGGTGGTGTCATCTGCATATCTGAGGTGATTGATATTTCTCCCAGCAATCTTGATTCCAGCTTGTGTTTCTTCCAATCCAGCGTTTCTTATGATGTACTCTGCATATAAGTTAAATAAGCAGGGTGACAATATACAGCCTTGACATACTGCTTTTCATATTTGGAATCAGCCATAGGTGTACATATACACCCTCGCTTTTGAATCTCCCTCCCATCTCCCTCCCCGTCCCACCCCCTAGGTTGTTTATTCTTATAGTGGGAATATATTTATTATAGGATAGAGTCAGAATTATGGTCATTTACATAATACTTTTGCTATATATTCTTTAAAATTTTTTTTGTGATTTACCTTTTCGTTCACATACAGTAAATTTTACTTTCTGTTGTGCAGTCCTAGTACCTTGTTCTTTTGGGTTTACCTCTTCAATATTTTTGGTTTTGCTGTCTCAGATGGACCTGGATTTTACCTTTCAGAGGTCTTCATTTATAATTAATATTGATAATTAATAAAATTTTTAAAGCTTTTAATAAGTTATTTTTCATTGTAGACTGCAACATATTCTCACTTAAAAGAATTCAATCTATCAATTTAAATCTTTGCTCACTTTTGCTTTTGGGGCAAAAGGAAATTTTACAGAAATGGAACTCAGTTGGAAAATATACAGCAAAGGCCCCATGAAAAATCAAATGCAGCAAGATAATTGGAAGGTGAATAGAAGATCAAATTCAATTCTGTAGCAAATTATTGATGGCTTATTGTGTGCAAAATAGTGTGTGAGTTGAATGTGCTTCGAGATAATTTCTAATTTTGGTAAAAAAACTACAGAGAAAGTGAAGGTGACTTCAAAATAGTCTCCAACAAAAGTGACATTTTGTTAGTGAAGTAATGACATTTATATTTGTTCCTTAATTAGGTTGTTTATATATTCCTCTGACATATTCACTATCTTACTAATATCTCACATCAAGATTATTTTCTAGATTTATGTTTATGGAATCCATAAGTATACTGTTCTTTACTTGTGTTGCTTTGCTGAGTTTCTGCATCAGTTTTCATCTGCATTATAAATGAGCTCATGATTTAGAATGGTGGAACTGAGAAAGCATTTAATGAAATTATGGTTTTAAAAAAATGACACAAAGTAACTTGTGTTAATTTAAGAAATGTTTTATTAAAACAACATCAAGATGACATTAAAGAAGAGTAAAAAAGGGACAGAATGTGTCATCTCAATTTTTGAATGTGATAGAAATATGTGCAATTTATATACTAATACCTCAAGTGTAAATGTGGTTATTATAGCTAACATATTAACTAGGAGATTATTTCTTTGAAAAAAGTTGAGAAAATTGAGGAACGCAATGATTATGGTTTCTTGCCTTGATCTGTACCTAAGAATACTCTCTTGAATACTGTTCACTGTGACAGTTAATGAACATTTTCTTATTTGCTAATGTTGAACTGTAGTTTAGTTTATTCAGTGTACTGCTGCTAAGTCGCTTCAGTCGTGTCTGACTCTGTGCCACCCCATAGACAGCGTCCCACCAGGCTCCTCCGTCCCTGGGATTCTCCAGGCAAGAATACTGGAGTGGGTTGCCATTTACTTCTCCAATGCATAAAAGTGAAAGTGAAGTCGCTCAGTTGTGTCCGACTCCTAGGGACCCCATGGACTGCAGCCTACCAGGCTCCTCCGTCCATGGGATCGTCCAGGCAAGAGTACTGGAGTTGGTTGCCATTGCCATCTCCTTATTCAGTGTAATGAATGATTTATTGGGTGTAAGTAAGTAGGTCCAGAGTAGCAGATCATAGCTTATAGGGATGGAAAGCTGATAGTGAGAAGGAGGTAGAGAGGAAAAACTGTGCAAAATGTCATTGAGAAGAAGTAAGTCTTCCTGGGTGGTTGGAATGGAGGCCTGTGCCCCCTGCCCCTGCCCATAACTGTAGTTTGGTTTTGTTTATAGAATCTTCTGGATACTTTTTTGCATTTGTTGGCTTGAGTTGTTTCAAAGGATGTTCTTTAATTTGTTACTCATATAGGTGGACTGAACTTAATTGTAGTACAAATGAAACCTGCTTGAGGATTTTAATTAAATTTAAACTTTGGAGAAAAATTGTTAAACTGAATTTTTCTAGCTTTCTTTTAAGTAAAAAAATATTCTTTTGATACTGTTTATAATTCACAGTATCCCCAAAATTGCAAAAACAGTGAACTGTATGGTTTTAAGAACCTTCCAGATAATTTTTTAGAAAATATGTCTTCTGATTTGTAAAATAAAATGAGTTAATGGTAATTCTTTTACTACAGTATAGTGATAGGCTGATGATCTCTGCAGAGGACTGTGTTTAAGCATGTATCAGTATCATTTCATTTGAATATTCTCTTTTTCACTGCCTACTAATTAAGTCAAGGTTCTGACTTTCATAAGAAAATGATCTTTACGCATACTGTATTTATAACTAAAAGATTATGAAAACATTAATGTGTTAAAATAATTAGAAGGAAAGTGACATTTGTATTTATTCTCACTCCCATGTGAAGTCTGTCATATCAACTGTTAAAACTTGTGCAGTAGTATATTATTGAACTGGAAATCAAGCTACTGAATCAAATAGCTTTGTTTTGATGTAAAGTTACACTGATAAATTGAGTGTACCTTTATTCTTTTCCTTGGTTCTAGGCAACAGTACTTCAGATTAATTGATGAGTGTGTATCTCAGATTGTACTGCATAGAGATGGGATGGATCCAGACTTCACATATCGAAAAAGACTAGATTTAGATTTAAGTCAGTTTGTTGGTGAGTGTGTCTCTGTTATTTAAATGGGAATATTTTCTGTCTCTTACCCATGGCTTAGGGCTAGAATGTTGTTTCTTGCAATGTGGACTCTGGAGGGTCCTGGATACCCTTTCAGAAGGTCCTACTAGTCAAATCTATTTTCACAATAGTACTGAAACATTATTTGCCTTTTCACTGTCCTAATATTTGCAGAACAATGTTGAGAAAACTGCTGGCCCGTTGTTGTGAAGCCGGGCTGTGGCACCCAACTCCAGTAGCCCTGAGCTTCTTTGATAAAACAAAAGAAATGAAATGAAACTGCTATTATTTACTCAAGAATGTCCTTGATAAAGAACTAAAAAATAATAATTTTGTTAGACATTTACCTTTGTGTATACAGTGTGAATATATTCTGTGTGAAAATATTCAAAATTCAATATATTCTATGTGTGAGTCACTTGTGCTGCAAACCAGAGTCCACAAGGAAGTCTTGTATAATTGTCTGAGGTGCCAGCTGAGATACCTGCCTTTTTTTTTTTAATCCTTGAAAAAATGATTGTTATATAAATTGTGGCCACTTAGATGTGAGTGTTTGGCACACACTTTGCTAAAAATGAAATGAAGATGATAGACTACGTTACCAATGATAAAATCCAAGCATTTACGTAAAAATTTGAGTTTGGAAACTTGTATTTGCTACTGTCATCTTGGCAGCTTTGCAGTCCTAAATTTTTTCTGATGAGATTAGTGGTGACATTACCGGTATATGATTATTTTGACATTGTATGATGTATCACCATTTGAAGGATCTGTATGACTCTGTAAACCACTCTTTCCTAGATGATCAGGGCTTGATGTGTCTAAATGATTTAAAAGTACCAGAGTGCAAAACAGTGTTTGAAATGATACGTGATTCCACATGGTAACTAATGTTTAAGAAGTTACCATATGTCAAATCTTGATTTAATATTCAAAGAGTATTATTTGCATGAAGTTGTTTTTTTCCTTATAAAATATTTGAGTTTAGGAAGAAGTGTGGGATGTATAGAATGAGAAAGTAGTAGACAATAGTAATGACAGTGATAAAGCAAATACTTGTTTCTCTCCCTAAGAGAGAAGAAGTTAGAAGTTCCTGGGGGTAGGAGGGACATAGAAATAAAGGAAAATATTCTCTAAATAGGTAGCAAACTAAAATATGGAATGATTTTGAATAGTGTCTGAAGAGAAAGGTTTTTCTACCTGGACATTAGGAATACTTTTCTTGAGTAGGTGAGAAGTTTTGACATTGAATTCTTGAGAAGGAAATAAAATCTTTGAATACTTCTTGGCTATATAAGTGCAATTAGTTACATAGTTAAATCAATTTATTGTTTATTGATTATAAATGTTTCAAATAAACTTATAGACACAATGCTGAAGACTTAAATACAGAAGAGAGTGTCACTGTGTTAACATGCTTAGATGGGAGACAGATGTTGGAAAGTATAGGGCACAGACAACATATTAAGGTGGTAATATCAACATATTAACATGCTGTCTGTGCAGCAGGCATCAGAGGATTAAGTATTAATTTAGTGCTACAGAGCCAGCCAAATGAACAAAAAATTATAGAGAATTGGGATTATATAGGAAAGTGTTTTCTTAAGAGGTTATCCATAATGCCCTATATAGTTAAATCAAGAAATAATTGTGTACACACTGTATTTAAGTTAAGAAGCTAACCACCAAAGTAATCTAATATAGAAAGAGCAGAGTGGTCCCACTTAGGAAGCAGGACTAGTTTTGGATATAGTGATTTGGTTGATTCTTGCTTCTCGTAAGTTGTTTTGTAGTATGTTTTATTAAACAATGTTCATTATTACTTTCATTAAAAAAGAAAGAAGGGATATAGTACATCATGAGACATACATATGAATTACTTCTCCTGTGAAGTATTCTGTCAGGTGGATTCCTATCAGAGTTTTTAAATCTATTATTAGTGGATATTTAAGTTATTTGCAGTTTCTTGCCAACAGCATTTTAATGAATATTAAAAGCAAAGTCCTAGAAATAGAATTACTGGGTGAAAGAAAGTATTTATTTTAAATTTTTATACATATTGCATAGTTTCTTATTAGCAAAGTTCCTTAATTATACTTCCAACTGCTTTTAGCAGAGTTGGGTTCCCCATGCTATCTCCAGTACTTGGCATTAGGGATTATTTAATCTTTGTTTATTTCTAATTAAATATTTTAATATTTTCATATTATTAGGAAAATTCAATTATCTGTTCTTATGGCTTATAAATTTTTAGATTTTTATTCCCAATTTTATGCTTATTGCTATTGTACATTTTCCCCATTTGTATTGGCTATCATCTTCTCCTTTTCCTTCAAAATATGAATGGAGGATAGCAACCTTTGGGTATTATATGTACAGTTGAACTCTCTTCCTTTTGCTTAACAAAAGGTTAAAATTGTAGTTGGGTTTATCTTTCCTCTTATATTTTATGACCTTGGTATCATGCTTAGAAAATCATTCTCCATTCCAACATTATATATTTCTCCATTTTGTTTATTACTGATATTATTTCTAATTTTTCTCTGATTTTTTTTTCTTTGTAAACATTTAAAGTAACTGAATTTAAGAAAAATGTTGTCATTGCAATTTTAGATATTTGCGTAAATGAAGCAAAACTAGAAGGGTTTGAAGAGAAAGCATCAGAACTTAACAAGAAAGTAAGTAGTTTGCTAACTTTGCAAGACTATAGAGGGGCTCCTGCAGCTATATTTCTGCCTCAGGGACTCTGTGTTCTTCCAATTTCCTTATTTCCTTGGGGTGTTTGCACAAATGCTATCCTCTGAGGACTTCCTATTTAAACATTTAAACTCCTTACTCCCAACTCTGGCCCTCCCTATGCTTCTGTCCTTGTTTTTCTACTGTTTTTATCACCATTTGACATGCTACCCCATTTATGTATCTGTGTGAGTATATGCAAATATCTTGTCTGTTTCTCCCTCTGTAATAAAATTTATGAAGGATTTTTGTTAGCTTTATTCACTATCGTGGCACCTAAAACAATTCCTGGACTGAAAACTAAACATATTTTTTGAATGAGTGAATAAATAAATGATTGACAGTATATAGAATCAGAATTTTAAGGTTGGAGTATTTTTCAAGGCCTCAGATAATTTAGGCCCTTAAGATTGAAATTATATCTAAAAAATTTAAGGGAAGGTTTAACTTGGTTTTGGTTTTGATTAAAGTTGCTTCATAAGACTGAGTGGAACCAGTTAAAGTTGTCTTTTTCATAGGTCGTAAGCATAGGGTGTCAGCGGTTCCATGTGTTTCTGTCCCAGGAGTGTTGTTGACCATCCAGCCATCCCCCACTTTTCTTTAAGTTAGTGTATTATGCTTTTGTCTTTACTTAGTTGGTACTTATTACACTTGTTCTTTGATCTTAAAATTTTTTTTCTTAATTTTATTATCTTTTGTTGTTGGATTCTTCACATTTTAAGTAGTTTACTCTGATTTGAATTCTTGGGGCTGGTTCCTTTCGTTGGAGGAATCATGGTAGTAACTGCTACCACTGCCTCAATGAACATTGTACTCAAGAAACATTTAGACTGAGTTAGGCACCATGCCAGTGAGTCTACATTTTTGATGTGTCAAGCCCTAAATGCACCTTAAGAGAATTGTACATTTTTAATAGACTTTTAAGATAGATAGAACCTCTCAGGGCTTCTCTAATAGCTCAGTTGGTAAAGAACCCCCTGCAATGCAGGAGAGGCCAGTTCAGTTCCTGGGTCAGGAAGATCCACTGAAGAAGCGATAAGCTACCCACTCCAGTATTCTTGGGCTTCCCTTGTGGCTCAGCTGGTAAAGAATCTGCCTACATTGTGTGAGACCTGAGTTCCATTCCTGGGTTGGGAAGATCTCCTGGAGAAGCAAAATACCCACTCCAGTATTCTGGCCTAGAGAATTCCATGGACTGTATAGTCCACAGGATTGCAGAGTTGTACGTAACTGACTGACTTTAACTTTCACTTTCACGTGGAGAACTTTGTAAGTGCCCTATCTAAGAAGTCCTATGTTTCGCCAAATACTTAGAGGTATTATCTCCCAGGTCTTTGGCTGCAGGCTCAGATTACAGCTGAGGATATTAACATTGCCATTTTTGCAAAGTGACTTAGTTAATGGGGGAAACAAAGTAATAGATACTTTAAATTACGTGTCATAAGTGTTCTAGTTGGTAGATGTTTGTGTTATATGGTGACCTCTCACCCACTGGCTCTGTATTCCAAGCTCAGTGAATAATACTTCCATTCACTGTAGGAAAGGAGTAGCACGCTTCCAAGTTACTTGGTTTGAATGAATCTCAGATAGTTTAAATTGGCTTTTATAATTTTTTTTTGGTTTACAGTATTTGAATATGATAACTTTCTCAAAACACTGTTTTAAAATTGTAAGCTTTTAATGTAAATAGAAGAAAGACCTTGTTCAAGGTTAGTTGTCTCCTTTTAGTCAGCAGTTATGTGTCTTAGGTATATTCAGAAAATATTGTTCACTCCGTAAAAGATTTCTATTGCCATACCATTTTGTATGTGTCAGCAAGAATTTTTTCTGATAGCTTTATAAGGACACATGTAAATACTTTGCTTTAGGCAGGAAGCTATCATGGTTGCTAGACACATTCTTTATTTTAATGCATAAATTTGAAAAATGAAGACTAGAAATGTCAGAAAGTACATAGAGAGGATTGAGTTATCAACCTTCCTGTATAGATTCACTTACTGAGGGAATGAAATTAAGTAGAGCCTCAACCTTAACTGTGTTTCTTGACATTTTTGCATGTAATTTTGTAAGTGTAAGATTGCTCTACTGACTCCTTTTGGAGAGGAAGCCTATCATTTCAGTTTTTGTAAAGTGCGTCTTTAATGGAGATTCATTTTATCCTCAAGGCTACTGTGATTTGACTATGGATATTATAAAAATGCTAAAGCAAAGTTTATATTTCTTCTGATCCTTTTATAGGGGAGGATGTAGAAATTTATCTCTCTTGTAAGTAATACAGATACTCTCAGTATGGTAAAGTTAATTTAGTAAGCTTTCTTTGAGTGTAGTAACTATGATACTGGTTGTTTTGATAGTTTTATTTTTGTTCCTATAAATAATTCTTTTTTCCTTCTGTATCTTATTCTAAGACCTAAGATAGGACAGTGTACATATTGATATTATGAGAAAGGTTTCTTCATTCTTACTCTCATAAGAATTTAGTTTTCTATTTCTTGCTAAGCAGCAGTAAACATCGACTGAGCAGTCATAAAGAGGAGAATAGAGAAAATGACCTCATAGAGATTTTTGAGACTAGGAGATTGAGGACCTTTATGATATTGACATGGTATTCTTGCCTGGAGAATCCCAGGGACTGGGGAGCCTGGTGGGCTGCCGTCTATGGGGTCGCACAGAGTCGGACACGACTGAAGTGACTTAGCAGCAGCAGCATTCAACATAAAAAGGAAAGTTTGACAGGAATTGGCTGATGATTTCACTCAACAAATGAGTTTAATTTATAAATATAAAGCTTTTGGAAAGGTGATGAATAAAGCAGAAAGAACCTCATTATTAGTGAGCTTCCAGGTTGGTGAGCATTACCGAGGTGTATGATACTACATTTTGATAGTTTAATAATACAGGATGGTAATTGTTTTAGGAAAACCTTGTGTGGTGTGTAAGCCTGTAGGAAGGATCTCGGGTGGCCAGGGAACACTTGCCCTAGGAAGTGATGACTAATGTGAGCCCTGATGGATAGTGGGGGCAGAAGGGTGACTGTCCGAGGAGGAGGCACAAGTACATTTATTTTGAATTTCTTATATTAAGCTTAGCATGTTCAAAACCAAATTCTTCATTCTTGTCTCTAAAAATGTCATTCCCTCAAATTATAATCCTTTTTTGCCAGCTTGCAAAGCAACAGAACAACGTAGTTATCTTAGTTATAGACCCCTCGCTCATTTCCTCTGTTCAGTCAGATGCTAATATTTGATTCTGTTTAAATATATATATATATATATATATATATATATATATATATCACCCCCCCTTTTCTTTCCCTGTTTTCTGATGTACTCCAGCAGGGCTTGTGTCCTTGCTTGGATAGCTGCAGCGCCTTGTTTCTGTGACTAAATGGCAACCCACTCCAGTGTCCTTGCCTGGAGAATCCCAGGGACGGGGGAGCCTGGTGGGCTGCCGTCTCTGGGGTCGCACAGAGTTGGACTCGACTGAAGCGACTTAGCAGCAGTAGCAGCAGCAGTCTGTGTTCAGTCCATTGTCTGTGCTGCTGCTGGTTGGGTTTTCCAAAGTGCAGATCTTATTACTTTGCTTTCCTGTGATAAATACTCTTAAAAATTGTCTGTAGTTATTAGGGAAAAGAAAAGCTTTTTGGTTTACTGTAAACTTCGCTCTGGTGTAGCTCTAGCTTCATCCTCTGCAGTTTGTTCTCAGACCTCACTTTGTGGCCCTTACAAGGGATGGCTTGTCATTCATGTATGCACTGTACTAGTCACTCTATCTGAAATGCAGGCTACGCTTCTCAGCTAGTGATTCAAGATCTTCAGACCTTAGATCAAGCATCATTGCTCCAAGAATGACACACATGCCTCCTGTCCTTTCTCTATTGTGAGTAATTTTCATAGATTTTGGATGGTTGGTTTGTTTTGATTTTGCCACCAGACACTATGCTTACTAAACACAATGATCATATTCTTTTAAGCTTTGTACCCCTAGTCCCTGCCATTCTGAGAAACACATAATAGTCATGCTGTTAATATTTGTTGAATAAGGAAAGAGGTAGAATGGGACCAGATATCAGGTGGTTCTTAAGTATTAGGTTAATAAGTGTGGTTTTTATAATGAAGCCACTAAAGATTTAAGACAAAGGAGTCATGATATATGAGCTATCTTTTGGATGAAACAGCAGTATTAAAAAAACAAAGTTTGTAGAGAGAAAGACAATATTGGTTTTGAAAATACTGGAATGCTTCCTTACTCTTGAAAAACCTTCCTTAAGTTGGAAATATATTTATAGACTGCTTTGCAGTCTGGAATGCAGGTGTGAATCTGGAGCTGGTGATGGGGACTTGGAAGGAATATGGAGACCCTATTCCTAATCCAAAGCTAAGCTCATTTAACTGTGTTTTAAAGTCTCAAGGCTACATTTGTAAGCTATTTGTATTTTTTAGTGATTACTTTTTTCTTTTTTTTTTTAAAAGGGAGTCAAGTACGTGTTCTTGATCATGAGACAGAACTCATGTTCATCTCTGCTAGCAGAGAGATTTTAGTGAAGATGATGGCCAGGTGAAACTGTGTTGAGTGCAGGATGGTGACTTGTGATAAGTGGCTATATCAATTAGAAGACTCATTGGATTTACCAGATTTTATCATTTGCTTTCTTCCTTCAAAGTGTTGCACTAAGGTCTTTGAAAGATTAATTTATCATTAATTTTCCAAAGATTAATGATGAAGAAGATGGAGTTTATCCTCTTAAACTTTTGTTGAAGGTTAGAACCTCTATTGGATCCTTAAGTTTCTGATGTTATTTTACAAAAAAAGGAAATAATTGATGTATTTACAAAGTGGAGTTATTTATTAATAAAAAATATTAAAATGGAATTCTTCTAAATCATGTTGATAAACTTGGGACGTTTCAAGTATAATTTTTCACAGGTAAGGGTCAGGGAATTCAGTACAGTGCCTTGCTCTCCATTATTTTATACAAAATTGCAATATTTTGGGACTCTTAAGAAAAATGCCAGCATTCTGGATAACTGTAAGCCCAGTTTGTTCTGATGAGAGGAGAAGGTCCAGATTTCATTTCTGGCTTTGTCTGCTCCTTTGCAAATGAATGATTTTGGTGGGACCTTGAGAGACCTAGAGAAAAGTTGTGGGCGACTTAGCAGAAACCTACCACCACTCCTTTCGGAAAAGTTATGTGCCACTAACAGAGCATTAGAATCAAATTTCTTTATGAAAAATAGTGCTTTTTATTTTCAGCTTTCTCTGTGTCTTGTATGTTTTTCTTTTCTTTTTTTTTTTTTTTTTCAGTTTGAAAAAGAGTTTACTGACCACCAAGAAACTCAGGCTCAACTGCAGAAAAAAGAGGCAGAGATTAATGAGCTTCAAGCAGAGTTACAAGCTTTTAAATCACAGGTAAAATACTGTCTACCTGGAGTGAATTTGGGTATTGAAAACTCACAGGGTAACAAAGGTTGTCTCACGTCTTCACAGCATCAAAATGTTGAAACTTTAATTTTTCTCGTATGTTTTCATATTTTTGTTTATATATATTTCTATTCTGCTGTGTTTAAATTTTTTAAATTACTTTGCCTCTGTTTTTTTAATTTGCATTTTTTAAAATGTCTAATGTCTTCCTTGTGTTTTATTTGGGTTTTGTTCCTGATGTCATGTGTTTGCTAGGTAATTAAGCACTAAGGATAAGAAAGTCTTTTATTATTAGATTTGTTATTCATCACTGATCTTTATCCCACTACAGAAAATTATTGCTCAAGCTATTTATTTTTCAAAACCTTCATCCTATGGCTGCCTTGCAGTGAAAGATAAACTCTAGCTGAATGAGAACATTTTCTGATAATTTTTCAATTTCCAAAAGTAAACAGATTTAAAACATAACAAAAAAGGGAGCAAATCTGGATTTTGAAGTAGATAGCTCACATATAGTGTCTGCACACAAAACAGGTAGCAAGAAATACATTATCTACATGTTTTACATGGATGAATGTAAGGAAGTAGAATATTCATAGCTAAATTCCTTCATGTAGATTTACATGCAAGATAATGAGCAATAAGTATAGTTTTGCTATCTTCCTTCATCCTAATTTATGTTTATGTTGAAATAATGTTAAGCATACTTTTTCCTATGTTATTTGCAATTTTGTTCTCTTTTTTAGTTAGTGTATAGTTTTGTTGCAGAGTCTGTCTGAAGATACTCTCGGAATTATATGTTAGTGTTCAATTTTTGGGGAAAAAAATAGAATCTATCTATAAGAAAATTCTCAAGTGTTCATCTTTCTCTAGTGCTGCAAGAGAAGGTACCACAATTTGTTGAAAGTTTTCAACTTTCTTATGTGGTTCCCTCTCCCTCATATTAAATAAACATTTGGCTGTGTTTTCTATATTTCAGATTGAGCTTTAGACACTGAAATATTCATGACAATTTTTTCCTGGTCCAGGCTAGTATAAATTTAGACTTTCCTTTCTTTTAATTTTTCCCAATTGAAGCATTTCTTGTAAATCTATGCTAGAAAATTTTAGTTTATAGAAAACATATTCACTGCGTTTGAATATGTTATTGCTGCATATGATTTTATATAAAATGGGAATATATTTACATTTTGAAACAGATTAAATCAAGCAGTCTCCTATGTTGTTTTAGATTGTGTACAGTGATAACCTCTGTTTATGTCTATCAGAAGAAAGCCTGTTATTAGAGACTTGACATTGACCACATACTCAGTTTTGAAGAACAATTGACAAATCCTTTCTTTGGATTAGTTTGTATTTCTCATGGAATATTTGCATTTGTCTTAATGTACTTCTCTTTGATCAAAGCTGTGCTGATTATAAAGGTTATGAATAAAATGTGTTCTGTTATCCGTGATTTAATTCCTTGTGTCACTTAACAGCCAAGCACTGTTAGACGCTGAGGACAGACTGGGGGCAAGGTGATCATAGTGTCTGGCCTCATCAGTGACATACTCAAGTTAATCACACTCATCAAAGTCTAGAGCAGAAATTTAACTATACCTTTAAGACATTAATTGTTAACTATAAATGTCTATTGAATGTGAGTATGATATACATACATCCTTAACGTTCCAAGGGCTGTGGTTCCATTATCACAGTAACCCAGCCCAGCACTAAAGTGATTCTTTCTTTATACGTAATGTTTTTGATAAGGCATGTTTTTTGATTGTGGTCTCAATTTCTCTTAAATACTTTTTGCTGATTTTGGATGTTGATTTCAAGCCTTTGTACATAATCTATTTTCCATAATTTTACCATAAAACTTTTAAATGATTTATTAATACTTATATAGCTATATGGCTTAGAGCTGAAGTTAGTTTCAGGAAATCATCATCACAGAAATTATTTATCAACTCCTATCACCTTCATGGTAGTAAAAATGCATCTATTTTTATTAAGCAACAGAAGCATAAGGATAGAAATGCCTGATAACCAGGTCGTGTCTTGCTTTTGCAGGTCTTACTAAGAATCTTAGTTAATTTTTCCTCAAGGGCAAAGGTGTGATGTGGCAATATCATTTCCCTCTCTTTTTCTGGATTTTTTTTTTTTTTTAATTTTTTCCTAACTTAAATGCTGGTGTCCCGCAGAATTCTGTATATAAACCTTTGTTCATGCTCCGTCCTCTGGGTGAACTTACCTGCACAAATGGCTTCTTCAGCTGTCCTGTTGAGACTGCTAACTTGCAGATCTTTTAGACCTGGGTCACTATTCGCCTCTTGGACATCTCCACCCACATGACCATAACTACCTTAAAATGGGGAGTAATATTTCTGATAGTTACATTTTTATGAAAATAAAAGCTATAATAGTACTCTTAAGTTGGAAAAAATTTGTTGAAATTTTGTAGGTTAAACCACATGGCATTACTGAAATTCAGTTGTTTTTGGTTTAAAACAAAATTTTTGAGAANCAGGAATTCTTTTAAGAAAAGTGTTGAGTTTAAAGCCCTTTAATGGCAACCCACTCCAGTATTCTTGCCTGGACAATCCCATGGACAGAGGAGCCTGGTGGGCTACAGTACACGGTAGCAAAGAGTTGGACACAACTGAGCGACTTCACTTTCACTTTAAAGCCCTTTACTATTGACTAAAGCTTTCTAGTTTATAAATTGAGTAGGAGTCTATGATAATTATACTGGGATTTGGTTATAATCAAATGCATACATAACATTTAGATTACATACATAACATAATTTTATATTATCATGATTATACCATGTATTTTGAAATGTTTTTTAAAAGTACAGAAAAGTTAGTATTCTTAGGAACTTTTTTATGTTGGTAGCTACTGCAAAAATTATTACTTGCTGTTGGAGGTGGATATTTAGTTGAGACACAGGAATTCTGAATCCTGCAGAAAGATGGTTTCACGGGTCACATAAACTGAGCATTGCTAAAGATTAGGAGAAGTATAACTGAGAAAGAACAAACTTCATTGCATTCAGCTTCAGTCCTCAACTATTTGAGAGTGGAACCTTTTTTTTTTTTTCCTTTTCCCTAATAACACCTTAACTTTCTGTAGAACTTGTATTTCATTTAACACACTTTGTAAAAAATCTTACGGAGATTATCCATAAATATCAGCTGGCAGCTCTAGGGTACTGGGTGTTAGATGGTGACTGGGTGTGGGCAGATGATACACTCAACGATTTGTGAATCTGTCTTCTCTCTGCAGATCAGACCTCAGGAAATGACTGAAGACTGTTTCTGGGTAAAAGCAAATGAAAATAAGTATGAAAGTGTGGATTTGCTTTGTAAACTTGAGAATATATTTTGTTGCCAGCCAAAAGGTAAGTTTAATAGCTTGGTTTTTTGTTACTTTTAGTATTTTAACATTGCAACTCTTTAGATGCTTTCAATAGTATTATTTGTATCCTATAAATGATGTTTTTACATTACTAATGGATAAATGAAGTTAGTTTTTTTAATGTAGAGTATCAACCAAGCAATTTTTAAAATGCAAATGATTAATACCAGAGTTAAAAAATTTTTACATGATACCTTCTTTGAAGATATTCTAAGTTAGACTTTCATAAAGGAGGATATTTTCAGAGAAAATTTTGATATGAAAATTCCCTCTAGTCAATGAGAAATAGAAAAACAAAATCAAAATGTGAGTCTTCCTCTAGTCATAATTTTCTCACTCTTTAATGTTGCAGTGACTACCATGTAATTAATTAGTATAACTCATATGGAATAGAAATGATCAGATTTATAGATTATCTTGAAAGGTAGCTTGAAATACAGTCTGTGAGTAGATTATATCATCTTTTCATTATGAACAATGAAATTCATTTTCAAGAGCTACCCACAGAAAGCTTTTACCTATGCACTGTGGATTTTCTCTTTTTAACAGTTATATTTAGGAATTACTCTTGTCTGAAATTTGATTTTGTCATGGGCCTACCATTTATGTTTCAGAGTTGATACTCACATAGACTGTTTATTTCATTTATGAGTAACACATTTTAGATTTGTAGTACAAACCACTTACATCAGGCATTATCTTTTAATTTTCAGAAAGGAACCTTTAGCAGACTTATGCCACTTATATCCCTGGGCTCATCAAACAAGAGAGGTGGTAGGGAGAGATTGCATTGGACAGAGTTGGGAATATGCTTGGCGTAGACTAAGAGCTGACTTCTTAAAGTGCCTACTGCATGCTAGGTGCCATGCCAGAGGCTTTATGTACCTGATTTACTTGATCATCACAGCAGCCAAGGGATTCTGGCAGATACCAAAAACATCATCTGCATTCCTTTTAATGCTTTCTAAAATATAAATTAGAAACTGTTTCTAAAAAATAATATAAGTTAGAAACTCTAACAAGTAATTGTAAATTAGATTTCTAGAATTTGTTTTAAATCCAAAGCCTTTATCAGATATATTGGAACACCATTTTTCCTGACTAAAATAGTAAAAATAATATATTTTCATCTTTGAAAACCAGGGGAATTTCTTAGTAAGCTAACCCTAGTAAAACTTGTGAAGTAAGCAGATTTTAATTTTACCTTTTGATTATGGAGAATCAAAATTTTCTTTGAAAAAGATTAGTGCACTCTTCAGGCAATCAAGGAAAATATATGGCAGTTAAAATGTGTATTTGCATGTAAAACACTTCAGAATTTCAGATTTCATAACCTGGAATTGATTAGTTTTCCCTTTGCTTTTCTTGTAGGTGGAAAGGGTGATATCTAAAAGCTGTTTAAGTAATACTGCCATCCAGCTACTCTTTTTTTTCCTCTCTGTACTCTGATTACTTTCTTAATTAATGAGGCTCAAAAGGGAAACTTGTTAGCATGCCTTCAATTTAGCTGTAGTGTTAGCCTTAAATGAAATAATTGGACCTTTAAAAAATTCTTAAGTCATCTAACTTTAGCCTTATGCTTTAAGGTTGAAAAAAATAGACATTAGCTCAATCTAATACCAGTTGTAACGGTTAAGGTGAGGAAATGATGATCTTTTTCTGAATATTCCATATTTCAGTATCTTTCTGACTCTGAGTGTATCCCCAGTGCCCCAAATCTCTCTTCAGTTTGACTTAGAGGCTGGCAGAGGTCTACGACATCTTTTCTTTCAACTCAAATGCAGCTTCCTCTTTTCTGTGACACTATATAATATCTCCACGATCATTGGAAAAATGAGGAAGCCCAAGTCATAACGCTGGGCAATGCCAACATCTTACAATGCCAACAGGAGGCAAGCTGTGAGGGCGACTGTTTTTTTGGTCGGGATTTTAAAGAATAATTCTTAGAAAGCATTAGTTGAAGAGCCTTAAGTGTGGTTTTTGGCCCAATTAGTATTTTGTTAGAAAAGGTCATTTGTTACTGCTTTCAAGGACTTTGTGTAAGATATCTTATAGGAAAGATCAGAAAGGAAGGCAAGACAAAGGTGCCTGGAAAGCTTAGACAAGACACAGGGGTGTTGGATAGGTTTCTCCTTGTTCCTTTATTCATGGCCTGACTGCAACTTTTGCCTATTTGCCATGATGCCAAAGTTTTCTTTGAATCAGTTTTGTCCTTTCCGCAGAATTCACAATGGAAATGTGGTTGCTCTCCCCTCTCTAGCGGGCAGGGGGCGATAGAGGCATGGACATGTGTTGATTGTCGTTGGCTTGCATCACAGTTTGGCAGGAAGGACACAGGATTTAGATTACTGAAAAATTATAGGTTTTTAGAGAAAAGGTGTATATATTTTTTTTTAATCATAGTACCTCCATGGACTAAGAACCAAGGCTCTTTCTCTGATTACAAAGGTGAATATTCCATTCCAGGCATTTTAAATGGTAGACACCAATCTTTGTGCATTTGAAATTGGCAGAAAGGAAAAAGAAAAAAACGAAAAACAAAAAACAGAACTGATGCCATTAATTTAAAAAGAACCTTGGAATTCTCTCTCATATTCTTTATTTTTTTGTTACCAAGTATGGTTCTTTGTCTTATAATGCTTTAGGTTTATGAGGGATTTAGGTTAAGATAATTGGGTTTCAGAGGTCTCATACCCAGAAAAGGAAGAGGAACTAATCTTTACTATTGAGCACCTGTGGTATGCCAGCCCTGAACTGGGTCTTCTTCATGTGACCTTGTTTACTCTTTACTGCATCTCTTCTGGGAGAAGGCAATGGCACCCCACTCCAGTACTCTTGCTTGGAAAATCCTATGGACGGAGGAGCCTGGTAGGCTGTAGTCCATGGGGTCACTAAGAGTTGGACATGACTGAGTGACTTCACTTTCACTTTTCACTTTCATGCATTGGAGAAGGAAATGGCAACCCACTCCAGTGTTCTTGATTCTCCAGTGGAGAATGCCAGGGACGGGGGAGCCTGGTGGACTGCCGTCTGTGGGGTCGCACAGAGTTGGACACGACTGAAGTGACTTAGCAGCAGCAGCAGCAGCAGCAGCAGCATCTCTTCTGAGGTTTTCTCTTGGTCTGCTGATTGAAACAATTGTAACTCCACACACTTTACTGCATCTCTTCTGGGAGAAGGCAATGGCACCCCACTCCAGTACTCTTGCTTGGAAAATCCTATGGACGGAGGAGCCTGGTAGGCTGTAGTCCATGGGGTCACTAAGAGTTGGACATGACTGAGTGACTTCACTTTCACTTTTCACTTTCATGCATTGGAGAAGGAAATGGCAACCCACTCCAGTGTTCTTGATTCTCCAGTGGAGAATGCCAGGGACGGGGGAGCCTGGTGGACTGCCGTCTGTGGGGTCGCACAGAGTGGACACGACTGAAGTGACTTAGCAGCAGCAGCAGCAGCAGCAGCAGCATCTCTTCTGAGGTTTTCTCTTGGTCTGCTGATTGAAACAATTGTAACTCCACACATTACCACCCTGCCCCATCAACTCACAGATGGAGCAAGATGTTCTTGAGAGAGCTAAGCCTTTCCTCTTAACTCATGTTGCTCTTTATTATTTTTCTTCTCTTTTTTTCCCAGTTAGACTTTACTTATTTTGCTTTTTAAACTAATCTCCTTCTTATGACTTTTATAACATTGCTTCAATGGGAACGTGTCTTGTGTCATAAGGAGTACAGGAACTCCTAAGTCATTTCCTGTGAAATCAAATTTTTTTCTGATTCAGTTATATCATTTTCTTTTTTATACTTTATTTCCCTAGTAAGTATCTCACTTTAGTTTCCTTGCTTCTCTCCATCCTAAACTTTTGAGATGAATCTTTAGTTTTCCGTAGTTTAGATTCTTTTGAAAATAACATGTTGGCATTATTCCTAATTGTATATTTTCTTCTCATCTGCCTCATTGATTTCTCCTGCCTTTTCTCTATCCTATTTATCTATAGTTGTTCACATCGAGTATTTACAGGTGACATATTGTATGTGAAGACTTGTGTTTGGCACTGGGGATACGGTGGTGAGCAGGTGGACATGGCCCTAGAATCACATTGCCTTATGGCCTCGGTGATGTGCAGTCAGGTTTGCAGGTGAAGTCTAATAACCAGGAGTGAGATACCAGTGCTCATGTTTTACTGTTTCAGGCTTCTGTTAAGACTTAACAAGGTTATAAAAGAGCATTGTTTATATATCTCTCGGAAATTTAATCACAATATTCATATACTGAACATTTGGTATCATCAAAATAATGCTAATGACCTGTGTATTTTTTACCAGATTGGAAGCATCTGTTGGTTAATTTTTACAGGCTCTTGGCAAATGGATTAATGTATACTAACAGGTTATTGGTGTTGGATTTATCAAGTAAAATTAATATTAATTATGTTAATCATTACAAACTGTTAATAGGGATTAACGGGCTTCCTGAAAGTATATGAATGGTCTAATTCGCTTAGACTGATTAATTATGAAAATGTGATTCCACAATTGTTAGATTTCTGAAGTAATCACATTTTATAACAGGTGTGTCATATTTGCCAGATAGAGTCAATAAACTGGTTTATAAATAATTTCTCAACTGAACAGTTATGGCATATGGAAACAGTTAATGGATTATGTACTTAAAAACAAATCAAGCTTAGATTTCTGACATCATAGCTCAGTGGACAAAGTATTGAGGTAGAAAGTGATAAACCATGGATTATCCCAGTGACTTGGCTGTGTTCAGGATGTGTCTTTGTGTTTGAAACACAGTTTATTACTCTGTACAGATCAAAATGTATAAAAATCCTGAACTACCTCTGAAGCCTACATTAAGATGAACAATATAATTTGTAACAGAGAAATATGGTTCTTGATAGCATGTTAATATGATGCCAACATCTTGCAGATTTCTGAGAAGACATTTGACAAACACTAATTTAGGAAGATTGGGGAGGAAGTTTGTGGAGAATTAAATATTTTTCTAGGGATCTATTTTGGTTTTTATCTGTTACTGAATATGAAAAACCTTTAAGGAAATTATGAGGTAGGTCAGGAATGTCATGCTTGTTTCACCATTAGGGAGTATCTCATTGTTACCAATTATATTCTCTGTTGTATTGCAAAAGAAACCAGAATTTATTCTGAAAGCTTTAGTGAGGTAAAACCTAGAGAGAGAAGATAAAGAAAGGGGTTGTTTAGGTTAGAGGCACAGGCAACTTTCAGGTCCACAGAATGCGTCAGTCACATGCTTAGTTACCCAGCATGCCTTTGGCAGGTTGTGATAGAAGCTTTGAAAGTTCCTATAAGTAGACATGTTTCTTATATACTGTGGTGGTGCTGTAAACAGAAAGGAAGGAGGCTTGGGTTTGCTTATATCGTATTGGGGAGTGTGTTCCCATAAACGCAGACTTTTCCCCCTTTCCTTTTTTGACTTTTTGTTTCTTCTTCATCAGAGAAAGGAATGGCATTAGGGCATTGGATTCGACTGGAGTCTTTTAACTAGTAGCAGATTGGGCAATGCCGTCTCCTGTTTTACAAGTAATTCATCTTGGTATTTTATTTCTGGTAGCAGTTTTCTGTGGTGCACCTGTAGCTATCAAACCTTAACAAAATTGTAAATTTGTTACATTCTGTCCTCATCTGTTAGGATTTTTTCTCTTAGGATTTCTCTTCCATTTCCTGCATTTTCTGCCTTCTTCCTCATTTACACTGGCATCTCTTAATACCCTCTGATTGCTCAATGTACACTTTGCAGTTGCCTTGTCTGCAGTATGTTCTTATTACTCAGGATTCCCACATAATAAATGCCCAGCGTTATTCTCCAGAAAATAAAAATGAGGCTCTTCCTTCTGAGTGTGTTATTTTAATCTAAAGCAATATTTTGTAAATCTGGCCATTCACCACTTCCCCTCTTCTCTTCTCTCTCCTGCCCCTCCCCACCCCCGGGCCCACCTCCACACAAACCACTTGCCAGGCTTGGCAGACTGAAAATCAGGTGGAGTTAGCACTGTACCCGATCCATCTCTGGAGCACAGGCAGGGAGTGGGCTTGTGGTCGGAGGGTCATAGGAGATGGGTGCTCCTTGCTGAATTCCAAGCTATAGGAATTCGATAAGAAACTGTAGTAAGTTTATTTGTAAGAGGAAAAAAAAAAAGAAAAATTCTCATGAAAATAACTTTATTTATAATTGTATAACCTTGAATTTCCTAAGTTAGATTTGGATTATATATTCGTGTGTTTAGTTAAGTTGGGTGTTTCCTCCGCCCCTGTTCAAGGTTAGGTCATTTGGGCATATACTTTCAAACTTTGATCATATTCTATGTATAGAATAAGCTTTCATGAATGTCATGGCATCTGAGGAGAATGCCAATTTAGAGACCTTTGTTTATCACACGTCAGACTTGTCCAAGTGTGTGTCTGTGCCTTAAAAGACCGGATATTTCAAAGTTAGACAGCTGTATCCTGGGAGTTCTTAACTTGGAGTCTTAAGAATTTTGATAAAGAAAAATAAAAGTAACATGATTACTTTCACTAACCTCTAAACAATATTTAGTTTTTCCTTCAGTTATAAATATAAACAGAGCAGTGGCTATTCCATTTCTGTCTCTAAGGCTCGTGTGTACTTTGCATCTTGCGTGGGTGCATTCACTCTGTCACGTCCGACTCTTTGTGACCCCATGGACTGTAGCCCGTGAGGCTCCTCTGTCCATGGGATTCTCCTGAGAGGAATACTGCAGTGGGTAGCCATTTCCTCCTCCAGGGCATATTCCTAATCCAGATATCGAACCTATGTTTTCTGCACCTCCTGCATTGTAGGCAGATTCTCTGCTGCCAAGCCATCAGGGGAAGCCCGTGTACTTTTATATCACGTGAGAATTGTTTCAGGTACATTGTAGTATTGAGACTTATCACTACTTCAACCTTAACATACAAATTTTTAGACTTTCAGCTAGACTTTGTTACTTAAGACTTGAATGAAAAAATTATTTTGTCAGTTGGGTCCTCCTGGAAACAAATGCTGAGATGTGGAAGTGCAGGAGGGATTTTTAAGAGTTAAGCAGTGGGTAATGGGTGTGAAGGGTAAAAGATGGTGAGAGCAGGACTAGGCAGGAAGAACTGGGAGGGACTGTCCTGCAAATCTGAGAAGTTCTCAGCCCTGGGGCCCAGGATGCGTGTTGGAGGTGGGGTTCCGGGTTGGAGCCTGCTGGCCGGCCTGGGCACTCCTGCCACACTCGGGCCTTGGCTGGGGCTCCAGCTGTGGAGGGGCCGGGAGGGCTCGTGGCTCGTAGCCTGTCAGCTCAGGGTGCTCTTTCTGTAGCCGACTGGAAAATTCTTTTCTGAAGGGAGATCTGAGCATCTCATCTCCATGGTTGCAGGTGTGTATGTGATTGGTCCACAAACTGGCATTCAGTCGTTTTAATAACTGCATTTGAGAACAGTTTACTCCTTTTGAACTAGTATGTACTTTTTATGCATTAAAATCAAGAGAAAGGGTCTACCTCTCTGATCACAGTGCAGGTCTGTGCCCACAGACGTTGCAGGCCCTCCTGTAGAGGTGAGACTGAGGTCAGGGGCCTGCCCTCACCTGCCGCCTCTTCACATGTATGTGGCTTTTGGGCTTGCTTGTTTCGTAATTGAAGGACCCAGTGTGTTATTTGTAATGAGATATTTCATCCAACTTAGAATAATTTTTATGATGGTTCCAAAATCTGGACATAAATTTATTAAATAATTCATTTGTTAATAAAAGCATATATCAAATGTGGAACAAATATAAAACTTACTGCCTAATTAGACAATAAGAAAGCGACAATATTAATAGTGTGTCCTTTTTAAAAGTAATATTTACTTCATTTATGTCATTTTATTTGCTCCCCAAAGCAATCCTGTGAAGCACCCCAGGCAAATGTTCTATACATTTTATCTTTAAGAAAAAGTTGTGCTCTGCAAGTGAAGTTCAGCTAAAAGGAGCTGCCACTCTGAATGGAATACAGATCTGAGTGTAAAGTCATTGCTCCTTCTTCTATGCCATGCTGCTTCTCTGATTAAAAGAAATCCTATTATGTTTTATTTAAAGTGCTCTTCTTTGATTTAAAATAATTTTCCTCTCATCTCCTGCCACCTTACCACTGCCCCACAGCAGTTCATCCTCATCCCACGATTTATATTAAAGGCTTTAAAAACCTGCCGTTTTTTATTAAGACCATCTTTCATCATTCGGTACCTCTTTTCACTTCTATAAGTATTTGAGCTGTAAATACTAACATCACGCTGTGGAGTGTGTGGAAGAAGTGAAAGACTGGAGTTCAGCTACAAGTGTATGACCCCAGCCGTTATATTTGTAGGTCTTTCCTCTCTAAAATATAGGCGATAAGATCCAGCTCATAAAGTTATTGTGAGGATTGTATAATGAATATTTTAGGACATCTTTTGCAATGCCCAGTTCATTGTAGTTGCTCAAGAAATATTAGCTGAACGTAGATTCTGAGAATGCAGGCCATCTTTACTTGCCTTGTTTTGTGTATCATTCTCTGAATCTTCCACAGTAGTAACAAGTTAAATATCTCCTTCCACCTTGACCTCACTTTCAAATGAAGCTTCTAAACTGCTCTGTTCATGGACCTCTGGTAGTAGTCACTTATGACTTCCACTAAAGTGACTACTTTAGTAGTCACTTCTAAAATACTGGCCGATATATCTTGTTTCTTTCATTTTTGTGTACATCTTCACTGTCAAATACTTTATTAAGATTCTGTGGAGAAAGATCTGTTGAATCAATGTAAAGACCTTTATTTCCCTATTTAAAAAATTTTTTCTGTGTTGTTTTCTCAGTTTTGGAGTGATTAATGGACCTGGTGCCCAACAATGTATAATTTTAATAACTGAAAATTTTAACTTTGGTTTTCTTGATGTGATTGTGTTTTAGATTATAGAGTTGATGAAAATGATCTTGGAAAGCTCATTCAGTTCTTTATAAAACCTTACTGGATCTTGTTAATTCATTATGTTTGATGGTTATTTATAGTTTCAGCCTAATGAGGGTGATATGAATGGCTTAATGTCTCTGTGGAACTGGGATGCATTAAGGTACCAGTCCTCAACCTTGTTGGGACCAGGGACCAATTTTGTGGAAAACAGTTTTTCTGTGGACCAGGGGCCGGGGGGATGGTTTCGGGATGATCCAGTTCAGTTCAGTTGCTCAGTCGTGTCTGACTCTTTGCGACCCCATGAATCGCAGCACGCCAGGCCTCCCTGTCCATCACCAACTCCCGGAGTTCACTCAGACTTACGTCCATCGAGTCCGTGATGCGATCCAGCCATCTCATCCTCGGTCGTCACATTCTTCTCCTGCCCCCAATCCCTCCCAGCATCAGAGTCTTTTCCAATGAGTCAACTCTTCACATGAGGTGGCTAAAGTGCTGGAGCTTCAGCTTTAACATCATTCCTTCCAAAGTAACCCCGGGGTTGATCTCCTTCAGAATGGACTGGTTGGATCTCCTTGCAGTCCAAGGGACTCTCAAAGAAATAGATGTTTTTCTGGAACTTTCTTGCTTTTTCCATGATCCAGTGGATGTTGGCAATTTGATCTCTGGTTCCTCTACCTTTTCCTAAAACCGGCTTGAACATCTGGAAGTTTATGGTTCATGTATTACTTAAGCCAGGCTTGGAGAATTTTGAGCATTACTTTACTAGCACGTGAGATGAGTGCAATTGTGATGTAGTTTGGCATTATTTGGCATTGCCTTTCTTTGGGATTGGAATGAAAACTGACCTTTTCCAGTCTTGTGGCCACTGCTGAGTTTTCCAAATTTGCTGGCAAATTGAGTGCAGCACTTTCTCAGCATTCTCTTTCAGGATTTGAAATAGCTCAACTGGAATTTCATCACCTCCACTAGCTTTGTTCATAGTGATGTTTCCTAGGCCCACTTGACTTCACATTCCAGGATGTCTGGCTGTAGGTAAGTGATCACACCAACGTGATTATCTGGGTCATGAAGGTCATTTTTGAACAGTTTTTCTGTGTATTCTTGCCACCTCTTCTTAATATCTTTTGCTTCTGTTAGGTCCATACCATTTCTGTCCTTTATTGAGCCCATCTTTGCATGAAATGTTCCCTTGGTATCTCTAATTTTCTTGAAGAGATCTCCAGTCTGACTGTATAGAGCTTCTCCATCTTCGGCTGCAAAGAATATAGTCAATCAGCCCACTTGACTTCACATTCCAGGATGTCTGGCTGTAGGTGAGTGATCACACCAACGTGATTATCTGGGTCATGAAGGTCATTTTTGAACAGTTTTTCTGTGTATTCTTGCCACCTCTTCTTAATATCTTTTGCTTCTGTTAGGTCCATACCATTTCTGTCCTTTATTGAGCCCATCTTTGCATGAAATGTTCCCTTGGTATCTCTAATTTTCTTGAAGAGATCTCCAGTCTGACTGTATAGAGCTTCTCCATCTTCGGCTGCAAAGAATATAGTCAATCTGATTTAGAATCACAGAATTTTAGATCTGGATGGACCATTAATGATGGAGCCCAGTCATCCTTATTGTACTTAAGTCTACTGTACCAGAGAATCACCTACAGAGCTTAAGAAAAAATGAGATAGATAGATACATAATAGGTATATAAGTAGACTGATGACAGATGGATACATAAATGATGGTGAATATATATATATAGAGAGAGGCTGTGCCCCCCATTTCCCATCACAAAATTCTGATGGATTTGAGCTAGGGTAGGGCTAAGGCATGAGACTTCCCAGGTGGCTCTGTGGTAAAGAGCATGCCTACAAATGCAAGAAGCACAAGAGATGCAGGCCCAATCCCTGGGTCTGGAAGACCCCCGGGAGAAGGAAACGGCAACACATCCCAGTGTTCTTGCCAGGAAAATTCCATGGACAGAGGAGCATGGTAGGCTACAATCCACAGGGTTGCAACGAGTCGGACACAACTGAACAACTGAGCACACACAAACAGGAGTAAGGCATAGGTATATTTTAAGCTCGTGAGTAGAGGCTTCTCTAGTAATTTCAGGGTTAATAAGCACTAATTGTTTATTAACACCTTATTAATAAACACCCCCAGTGTGGGCAGGAATCCCTCAGAAGAAATGGAGTAGCCATGATGGTCAACAAGAGAGTCCGAAATGCAGTACTTGGATGCAGTCTCAAAAACGATAGAATGAGCTCTGTTCATTTCCAAGGCAAACCATTCAGTATCACAGTTATCCAAGTTTATGCCCCAACCAGTAATGCTGAAGAAGCTGAAGTTGAATGGTTCTATGAAGACCTACAAGATCTTTTAGAACTAACACCCAAAAAAGATGTCCTTTTCATTATAGGGGACTGGAATGCAAAAGTAGGAAGTCAAGAAACACCTGGAGTAACAGGCAAATTTGGCCTTGGAGTGCGGAATGAAGCAGGGCAAAGACTAATAGAGTTTTGCCAAGAAAATGCACTGGTCATAGCAAACACCCTCTTCCAACAACACAAGAGAAGACTCTACACATGGACATCACCAGATGGTCAGCACCGAAAACAGATTGATTATATTCTTTGCAGCCAAAGATGGAGAAGCTCTATACAGTCAACAAAAACAAGATCGGGATGATCCAAGCACATTAGATTTATTGTGCACTTTATTTCTGATCTAATGCCACCACTGATTTGACAGGAGGTACTCGTCTACAGCCCGGAAGTTGGAGACCCCTTTTTAAGGTAAAAGGAGCCTTTAGTTGATAGGCAAATCAGAGTGCCAAGTAGAGCTTATGGCCTAAATCCCCGCAGTGTTTGCAGGAAAGATGAGAACTGTTTATTTTCTTAGTTTCATAGAGTGCTAGCAGAAGGTTCAGAGGAACGAAATTTCTCAAGAACAGGCTCCTCCTCTTTTTCTTCAGCTCTGTGATGTAAGCTAAAGAAATTATTTAGGCCAATTATATAACACTGTCTTTTATACATATCATTTAGCCTAACTCTTATTTCCTAAACAGGTGACAAATTGAAGAAATACATAAAGAAATGTCTTTAGAATGTAATTGAAAATGGCTATTGTATTTCTTCTTCTTCTCCAGTAGCCTGTCTAGTAATAATAGGCGAGGCAAAACTTTGAAAAGTGTTTATCTCAGAATGATTTACAGCCTGGAAACGTGAGATTGGCAGATGAACTTGGAAATATACATGCTGCATTAGTGTATGTAGATTAGTCTTTTCTGATGAATCCAGAAAAGAAAGTTTGCCTGCAGGAGATAGTACTCAATTAAAAGTGATTTAAAAAAGAAGCCTGGTGGTTTGTCCCAGGGTTGGTATATTTGGTGACATTAGATTAACTTCTCCGTTTCCTGTCTTTCAGCCCAGTTTCAGCGTAGCCCAGCTGGCAAAGGGGGAGGGAATCATGATGCTCATGCTCACAGATGGGGCTTTGTGTTAGTTTTTTATTGATGCTTTAACAAATTTCTCCAAATTTAGTAGGTTAAACAACATAAAGTTACTGTCTTATGGTTCTGTAGGTTAGAGTCCTGTGGGGTCTCACTGGGCTAAAATCAAGGGCTGCATTCTGGAGGCTCTTCCAGAGGCTTCCCACATTTTTCAGTTTGTGGCTTCCTCTTCAGTTCCCCAAAGCCAGTAGCTGTGAGCTGAGCCTCCCTCACCGGATATCCTTTAGTACATATTTCTCAGACTCTGACCTAAATCAGGAAAGTTTCTTTAAAGACTTGTGATTAAATTGGGCCCATCTGGATAATCAGGGAGACTCTCCTAATCTTAAGGTTTTTAACCTTAACCACATCATCAAAGTTCTCTTTTCTTTGTAAGGTGACATATAAAACAGGCTCCAAGAATTAGGATTTGGAAATCTTTGACAGAGAAGAACAGGGCTTAGGATGCGTAAAATTACATTTCACAAGATACTTGACCCTGTTGATTCTACTCATTAAAATTATATGTCTCCTTTTAGCCCTGCCTTCCCTTAATAGGAATGCTATTTTTGGGTCCGGGGCCATTTTGACTTAATTGTTTAAATCATTTGTTCTGTTCACTAAATACTTATTGATCTGTGGATCTTTACTAATCACACCAACATGTTTTTGTTACCATAGCTAAGTGCCTTCCCAAAGCCTTAGGCAGAATCCTCATATCATGTCTTAAGAGCCAGGCATTATTTTTCCTCTTCTTTAATGTGCGACAGGTACCATAGCCTACTATATATTTTCCAGTTTGTAATATATACAATTAATTTCATTTTTTTCTAAGATGTTTAAAATTTTGCATATATATATTTATTTACTTTTTTCCCAAGTCAGAAATACCCTTCAGAAAGCTGTGGTAAAGAGCCACTGATATCTACAAACAAATTGGTTCTTGACTTTCAGTTGTTATCATTTAATTATTATCTAATTTAGAAAAAGAAATATGTTATATTGTTCAACTTATAAACTTTTATTGGGAGATAACTATTTCTGTATGCCTTCTTGAAAAACTTAATTCTCTCACCTTGAAGTTTAGTTATATTTTAAGGTACAGTTTGTTTTATGACATTTCACAACATATTTTTATCTGAAGAATATTTATACAATGCTCAAACCTAATATGCATCTACAAATGGATATGAACATATAAATGATTATAATTGCATATTTCACTGGATAATTTAAAATATAATATATAAAAAAGGTTTATTTTAATTTGGAAAATTTCATCACTGAGGGAAATCACATTTATCAAAAGATCTAATACAGCTACATTTCACACAGAATAAGCAATTTATTTTAATTTAATTGTTGTCTCTTAGTTACTTGCCAGTGTCCTCTTCTGTCATCATATTGCTTTAGACTCATTCCTCCTGAAATAGGGCTCTTCTCCCTTCTTTAATCTTCTTTTCTTTTTCAATTAGAGAGCCAATTATTTTTAGGGTTTCATAGGTCTCAGTGGGAGAGTTTGGCGCCCTTGGTCCCATTACTGTTAAGATTCAATCCAGAAGAGTTGAAATAGCCAGTGGGATCATTGTGTTTGTTTTTGAGTAAGGGACATTTGTTTTTGGAGCTTTTGTGTTTTTCTATTTAAAAATTATTCATTTTTTCAGTACTTTTTAACTTTCCTGAGTTTTATTTAGCTTCACTTAAAATCTTATCTAGCTATAAAAAAGTGAATGTGAACTTTTAAAATTGACCATTCATTTGTGTTTCCATTAAACTTAAGCAGATTTAGCAGTATTTTCAATACCAATAGGAAGGAAAATAGCAGTTTGTGTCAGCTTCAGTGTGGTAACAGTACTTTTGTAATAGATTTACCATATATGCATGTATATGTATATACACACACATGTATATATCTGAAAGTATGTTGTTCCATAGACTAGTCAGTCCAAAAATGACTAATCAGTGGATTACTGTTTTTGTTTTTTGAACCATCTTTTTTCCTCAGCTAGATTGTTGAGTGCAGATTAGGCAATGGATATGATGGTCCCAAGCCCGCTTTGTACCTCTGAGGTGTGCTTTATCAAAAGAGCTATTTTCGTGAATGTGTTCATGATGAATAGGCATAACCTACAACCTCAATAAATCACAATTTCTCATTATTCTTCATTATACTAGGATTGTAAGAAGGCCACACAGCTGCTAGCATCAAAAAGGAGTGAGAGAAAGGAGCTGACTTACAAGGAAAGGGGAAATAGGTGCTTGCTCAGCTCCTGAGTGGACCCAGGTCTCCCATCGTAAGAGTCAGGCATTTTTCTGTTCGTGTGAGAGGCTTAGGCCCTGAGCAGTTAGAAATCTAAGTCTCTAGGTTGCATCATTAGAAAGGCATTGAAAGTCAAAGGTTCATTTCTTCTTGACTTCATGCCTGGAGCTCGCACCTCTCTCTTGCTGAGACTCTGAAAGAAAGACGAGAGAGCATGCTGGGACCCTGGCTGGCAGTCCCTGCACACGGGCATGAAGTGAGCATGCTGGGGGCCTGGCTGACAGTCCCTGCACACGGGCGTGGAAGTGAGCATGCTGGGGGCCTGGCTGGCAGTCCCTGCACACGGGCGTGGAAGTGAGCATACTGCGGGCCTGGCTGGCAGCCTGGCTGGCAGTTCTTGCACACGGGTGTGGAAGTGAGCACGCTGGGGGCCTGGCTGGCAGTCCCTGCACACGGGCGTGGAAGTGAGCACACTGCGGGCCTGGCTGGCAGTCCTTGCACACGGGTGTGGAAGTGAGCACGCTGGGGGCCTGGCTAGCAGTCCCTACACACGGGTGTGGAAGTGAGCACACTGGGGGCCTGGCACACAGGGGTGGCAGTAACCCAATACCCGCTCCCTGACTGCAGTGCAGCATAAGGGCACCCTCTGATTCAGTCCTGTCAGTCTTAGAAGCTGTGATAGCCATTTCGTTCATTAGTCACCTTCTTACGGCGTTTTTTTTTTTTTTTCATATTGTTTTCTCATAGTCTTTCTATTCTCAAGACAGTAATGTAAACTATTGTCAGATTTATCATCTCTAGAGATATCACCGGAGAAGGCAATGGCAACCCACTCGAGTACTCTTGCCTGACAAATCCCATGGATGGAGGAGCCTGATGGGCTGCAGTCCATGGGGTCGCACAGAGTCGGACACGACTGAAGAGATTTAGCAGCAGCAGCAGCAGAGATGTCACATTAATCACCTCCCATGTGTGTACACATTCTAAGGGATTCAAAGAAAACAGCCTTCCCTGTCTCACATTTGTAGTTTTCTGCATTCAGGTTCAAACTGTGTTTCTAGCTGTATACTTCTCGCTGTTTTTCTGCTCTGCACACCACACTCCAGTACATTTGATCTACTTTTCCGTTAAATTTGGCTGTGCGTTTCATTGCCCCTTTCTGGGTCCTCATCACTTACTCTGAACTTTTTAATTTGCAGTCCCTACCCATTCTTTGGCTTCTAAGAAAATTCCCCATGGGAGCTGCTGCCGCCTTCTTGCCAGCGTGTCATTGACGGTTAGCACTGGAGAGCCCTCCTGGCCTCCTCTGTGCAGCTGCTATGCCTGCCATCACGGGGGCCAGCCAGTCCTTTCTACTTTGGAGTGCACCAGAGCTCTGGAGGCCTCGCTCCTGCCCCCCAGGTTTCTCACTCCCTCTGCTCCCACCTTCGTCTCAGTTCTTCCACTTCAGCCACACTGCACAGCCTCTGGGGTACACCTCAGACATGCCAGGGGCACTCCCACATGGTCTCTTTCCTACTTGGAATGCTCTTATTTCAGGTGACTGCTTGGGTCAGCCCCCACTGCCTCCATGTCTTGACTCAAGTGTCACCTTCTCAGTGAGTTTCTTACACTTACCTCCCAATTTGGTAATGTCAGCCTGTGTGTTCCTCTGTGACCTCCTCAATCCAATTCTCCCTACCTTATTTTTCATTTTTTTTTTCACTCATCACCTTTTAACAATTTATTTATTACTTATTTATGAGGTATATGTTTATCATTTTCTCTCTCTGCCCTCACTGGAAGTTAAAATCCTTTAGGAGAGCAATCTTTGTTTCATTTACTAATGTGTCCTGAGCACCTAGGAGACTTGCCTGGCACCTGTTCGGTTGCTAAGCTGTGTCTGACTCTGTGACCCCATGGGCTACACCATGCCACGCTCCCCTGCCCTTCACTGTCTCACACTCATGTCCACTGAGTCGGCAGTGCTATCTAACCATCTCATCCTCTGCCACCTGGCACCTAGTGGGCACCTAATTAATTTTGGCTGAAATGAATGGTTTTTCATTCCTTTAAAGAAGACATTTAATAATTTCAACTTCTTTAAATTCAAATTGTCTTTTTAAATTTTAAACAAATAGGAATTTTGGATCAGTAGATTTCTAAGTCGTGTCCGCCTCTTGCAACCCCATGTGCTATATAGCCTGCCAGGCTCCTCTGTCCATGGGATTCTCCAGGCATGAACATTGGAGTGTGTTGCCATTTCCTTCTCCAGGGGATCTTCCCGACCCGGGTTGAATTGAACCCAGGGGTCGATAAGGTCTCCTGCATTGCAGGCAGATTCTTTACCGAGTGAACCATGGGGATTTTTGCAAAGAGAGTAGAGCTGGTTAAATGATCTAGATTCCAGTTAACTCTACCACTGATGACTTTAGCTCTGCTGAGTGATAGACTATTTTGTAAATCAGGTAAAAAATTAAGAGAATAGAAGGTGGTTGAAAGAATGGTATAAGTTCAGGATCTAAATGCTAAAATGCTTCATATTTTTTCCTGTTTTAATTGCAAGACTGTATGTGAGAAGAAGGAAAGAGTTTAGGTAGATTCTGTTGTTGGATGAACCTTGATTCGAATCAACAGCCCCAAGAACAACTGTTAGCAAACAGATTGTCACAGTTCATTTATTTATTTTATCATTTATTTTTCCTGAAAATTGCTCCTTTGTTGCATGTTGTTTTTTTAGTTGTTGTTAATTGGGGTACAATTCACGTCATGTGAAATAAACCATTTTAAAGTATGCATTTCAGCGGCATTTAGTACTTTTACAGTGTTGTGCAACCACTGTCTCTGTCTAGTTACAGATGATTTCCATCAGGTCAAAGTAAAACCCTGTCTCTTTCAGCAGTTTCTCCCCATTGTCTCTTCCCCTTTATCCTGGCAACTACCAGTCTGTTTTCCGTGTCTAAATTGACCTTAGCTGGATGTTCCATTTAAATGGGGTTATGCCGTGTGTGACTTTTTTAATCCGGCGTCCCCCAGCATGATAGTTTTGAGGAGCATCCACACTGTAGGGTGAATCAACATTACATTCCTTTTGTTGTTGTTTAGTTGCTAAGTTGTATCCTTCTCTTTTGTGACCCCTGGAGCTGTAGCCCACTGGGCTCCTCTGTCAGTGGGATTTCCCTGGCAGGAACACTGGAGTGGATTGCTGTTTCCTTCTCCAGGGGATCTTCCCAACTCAGTATCGAACTAGTGTCTCCTGAATTGGCAGGTGGATTCTTTACCACTGAGCCATCAAGGAAGCCCAAAACGTTGGGTTTCTACCCCTGGGTGGGCTCAAACCGCAGCCTTTTTCTCCCCCCCCGATTTTATTTTATTTATTTATTTATTTTACTTTACAATATTGTATTGGTTTTGTTTAACGGCCAAATGCACTAACCGACTGCACTGCTGAGACAAATAGATTTCTTTTAGTGGCTGAATAATCCTCCTGTATGTGTTATACCTGCACTGCAATTCCTTCCTTGGAAGGAAAGCTGTGGCAATCCTAGACAGCCTATTAAAAAGCAGAGATATCACTTTGCCAACAAAAGTCCATATAGTTAAAGCTATGGTTTTTCCAGTAGTTATGTATGGATAAAGAAGGTTGAGCACCGAAGAATTGATGCCTTTGAGTTGTGGTGCTGGAGAAGACTCTTGAGAGCCCCCTGGTCTGCAAAGAGATCTAACCAGGCAATCTTAAAGGAAATCAGCCCTGAATATGCATTGGAAGGACTCATGCTGAAGCTGAAGCTCCAATACTTCGGCCACTTTATGTGAAGAGCTAACTCATTGGAAAAGAGCCTGATGCTGGAAAAGATTGAGTGTAGGAGAAGAAGGGGCTTACAGAGAGAGGATGGGATGGTTGAATAGCATCACTGACTCCACAAAAGTGAGTTTGAGCAAACTGCAGGAGATAAGTGAAGGACAGGGAAGGAAGCCTGATGCGCTGCAGGCCATGGGGTTGTGAAGAGTCACACACAATTTAGCAACTAAACAGCAAAAACGTGTTATGATTTGTTTACTTGTTCTTTGCTTGATTTGTGCTATTTCTTCCTTTTAGCTATTGTGAATAGTGCTACTATGAACATTTGTGTACATATATTTGAGTATAGGTTTTTGGCTCATTTTGACATTTTTGAGGAACATCCACCTGCTTTCTAAAGCAGCTGAATTGCTTTACATCCACACCAATAATGTACATGAGTTCCAGTTTATCCATATCCTTCCAATATTTATTATCATTTTTGATTGAAAAGTATTGATTTTGAGCTGTAAAAATATTAAAAGTTTACTGAAAACTGTCCTTTTATAAAGATTCAGGCAAGAAAAGAAAACAAATATGTTAACTTTTCTTATAGAGGCTAATGAAAGCTTTAATTACATAGAGAAACCTTAGGATACAAATAAAATTTAGTTATAACAAATTTATTGATTGAAATGTACAAGATTCAAATGGTTATAACTGGGAAGCTTGAGATTTTACATGAAAGATAAATGTTTTGTGGGTTATTTTGTATTATAACTGTGAACTAGTACATGTGTGTTAATAAGTAACAAAATATTACTTATGTCTTTATTAAAACTGTATAAAGATAATTACTCTTGACTATTTAAACTACTAACGTTTATTCATTATAAAACAAATAAGTTAGGGAATATTTAGAAGTGAATGGAAGAAAAGAATACCATCCTAAATACCACTACCCTTGAACTAATCATAAGGCTTGAGTATATGTCCTTTTATCCTTTTAATATTTGTATATGTAGTATAATTTTTTGTTACTTTCACACATGGTTTCTCTGCTAAGTAGCTTTTATCATATCTTGATTGACCATATTACATCAAATCATTATATTACAACTATGAGACATTTTAAAATCTATTGATTTATACTGGGGCAATTAGAGAAAACTTTATAAAGGAGGTAGCTTCACCTTACTGACTCCGTATATAATTCATTTTTTGGCTTTAGTGTCATTTTCTTAGAGAAATGCTTTCTGTGACTTTCCAAATTAGATTTGTAATTCAATCCCATATTGCTCATTGTTTTTCATTCATAACACTAGCTTGTGATTCAAACAAAATTCATATCTATTTTTTTAATATTCGCTTTTTGTATTTGATTTTAATCTTTACATGTAGGGCAGAATTTTGTCTTCTCCCCTCTGTTTTCCCTTTACTCAGGCCAGTCTTATATTAATTGAGCTTAATAAGCCAGGTGGATGGATGAGCAAATGAATACAGAGGGTGACGGAGCTGAGACTGTGAACATGTTTGCTGGGTATGTTTGGCAAATATGTGGGCTTGGAGGTTTGCATGCTGATGGAGTGAACTGTAGTCTCTGAGATGGGGAGATGGATGTAGAGAAAATTGTGTTTATATTATGGAGGTCTTTATGTGCAAATTTAAGGATTTAAATTTTGTTCTTCTCTTGTTTATATATAAGTGAATAATTTAAAATATTAAATATATTAAATTTTGTCACAAAGGTTGGAATGTTTTGAATAGAAGTATGGCATGATATAATCTATGCTTTAGCATGAAAATTTAGTATTGTGCTGGTCTGTGTCATAGTAGAAAGTCCATAGGCTGAGATATCAGTCAAGACACTAATATAATTAGTGGGGGATTAGTGATGAAGTTCTAAGTCTATAATACTTCCATGGGAATGCACAGACATGGGACAGATTTGTGGATTGTAGTAAACCATGTTTAGGTAAATTATTAGCTGATGGACTTTTGAAAGAATTGCAGAGCCATGAGGTGATTTAGGTTTATACCATGAATTCGGTTGATGTTTATAGATTTTTAGGCTGAAGACAAACACGTTTTTATCCAGTTGGCTTGGGATGCTATTATGGATCTCCAGCAAAGTATGGGAAAGCTTTTCTGTAAAAGGCAAGAATAATTATTTTAGTTTTTATGGGCTATATAGCAACTGTCATAGTTACGCAGCTGTGCTATTATAGTACAAAAGTAGCCACAGACTCTGTGTTTACGAGTAGTCATGGCTCTGTTCCAGTTAGTTCTTTGTGTACAAAACAGGTGGCAGATAGGCCTTAGCCCATGGGGCTGTAGTTTGCTGACCCCTGGGTTATGTTACTGAAGTTTTATTTCAGATTGTATCATTAATGCATGCTGCTGCCGCTGCTGCTAACTCGCTTCAGTTGTGTCCGACTCTGTGTGACCCCATAGATGGCAGCCCACCAGCCTCTGCCATCCCTGGGATTCTCCAGGCAAGAACACTGGAGTGGGTTGCCATTTCCTTCTCCAATGCATGAAAGTGAAAAGTGAAAGTGAAGTCACTCAGTCGTGTCTGACTCTTGGCGACCCCATGGACTGCAGCCCCCAGGCTCCCCCGTCCCTGGACTCTCCAGGCGAGAACGCTGGAGTGGGTGCCACTGGCTTCCCTGCATTAATGCATAGTGGATCCCAGTGGAGGTTATATGATATCCTTTAGCAGTGATCACTAACTGGAAATAGGACTAGTGAAATGGACATTGTATTTAAATGTCAAATAAACCCACCTCCCAGACATTTGTAATTAAATGTCGAATAAGTAAGACAGAGAAACAATATGATAGGAACCACCTTAAGTAGTTTGATCAGAAAATCTAAGCTGGGTAGTGAGAGAAATAAAGATTGATTGGATATCAGCAGGAAACTGGGTAGACGTACAGGTGTAGAGATTTTATAATTTTTTTTTCTTTTTTGCTTGTGTCGTGCATCTTGCAGGATCTTAGTTCCCTGATCAGGGATCAGACCTGTGCCCCCTGTAGTGCACGCATGGAGTCCTAACCACTGGACTGCCAGGGGTGTCCTGAGAGTTTATGAATGTTAAGAGCAAGTTTCTTGAACATGAGAAGAGTAGAAAACTGTGGAATTTTAAGTACAACATCTTGGAATAATAACCTTGCAGAGATACTTCTTATTCTAACAATTGTGCAAACAGAATGTTAGAATGAAATAAGGGGAACAGAAGCAAGATTCTAAGGTAGAAATTAACAGTGAAAAGCTTCAGCTTTGGAATCAGATTGCCCGGTTAGAAGGAATTCCGTCTCCCAGATTTTTCTTGACTTTGGATAAATTTTCACAATATTTTTCAGATTAATTTCAATTTTCTTGTTTGAAAAAGAGAGTTAATAGAAAAGATGCTTACTCCTTGGAAGAAAAGTTATGATCAGCCTAGATAGCATATTCAAAAGCAGAGACATTATTTTGCCAACTAAGGTCCGTCTAGTCAAGGCTATGGTTTTTCCTGTGGTCATGTATGGATGTGAGAGTTGGACTGTGAAGAAGGCTGAGAGTAGAAGAATTGATGCTTTTGAACTGTGGTGTTGGAGAAGAGTCTTGAGAGTCCCTTGGACTGCAAGGAGATCCAACCAGTCATTCTGAAGGAGATCGACCCTGGGATTTCTTTGGAAGGAATGATGCTAAAGCTGAAACTCCAGTACTTTGGCCACCTCATGCGAAGAGTTGACTCATTGGAAAAGACCCTGATGCTGGGAGGGATTGGGGGCAGGAGGAAAAGGGGACGACCGAGGATGAGATATGGCTGGATGGCATCACTGACTCGATGGACGTGAGTCTGAGTGAACTCTGGGAGTTGGTGATGGACAGGGAGGCCTGACATGCTGTGATTCATGGGGTCGCAAAGAGTTGGACACGACCGAGCGACTGAACTGAACTGAGAGGATTATTATGAAATTGTGTCTACTGAATGCCTAACGTGAACCCTGAGTCACATTACTTCAAAAATGGCAACATTTTTATCATTATCATATTAATTCATTTTATTTGTATTGCATCATAGCAAAGAAGTAGAATAGCTGTTGAAGCTTTAATGACTGGGAATTGGACTGGATATTCCAGTGACATTCTCATCTATATCCAAGAGTCCTTTTTTATTAATATCATTCCATGTTTCTTCAGTGATAACTAGTTTATTTCTCTGAGTTCCCATTTTTAAAGCATAGGATTTAGTCCCACTGTTTTGAATAATTACAATCTTGTGAAATTTATTATAAAAAATGTTATTAGAACAATGTGAAACTGTCCCTTTCTCTTGGTAGTCTTTAAATTAGATCATAGGTTTAAATTACATCTGATGTTGCTGCTAAGTCGGTTCAGTCGTGTCCGACTCTGTGCGACCCCATAGACGGCAGCCTACCAGGCTGCCCCGTCCCTGGGATTCTCCAGGCAAGAACACTGGAGTGGGTTGCCATTTCCTTCTCCAGTGTCTGATGTTACTGCATCAGAATTATTGCTTCTGTTGATGAAGTGGCACAGTAACTGGGGTCAATGCTTGCCATCAGTTTATTTCAAAACCATAAAGTGTTAAAAGAATCAAGGAGTGAACTATGCAGAGTTAAAGCTAGAATTGCTGTTTTTGCTAATGACATTTTCTTAATTTTTTTGAAAACTGTTGAACATGAGCATATGAGTCTTTATACTAATTGTAATGCATTACTGTACCCCATAATCTATGAGAGTGTTCACCTCTGCACTCTGCCTGTCCAGCTGTTGTCTTGAACAATTATCAGCAAGTTATTATTCCAGTATGAGCTGTGTCATGCTCGAAAGTGGGATAAAAAAAATGTTAATGAGTGTGCATGAATGTTGGTTGATGAAGGTTAAGTGGTTGCAGATACGCTCTCTGCATTCTTTCCTGTGAATGATCAGACTGAGGCAATGGATTCTGATGAAGGATTACAAACAAATGGTGCTGATTGACAGTTTTTGATTGAACATTAAAATGGTATCTAAAGGCAGATTCTGTGTTTCAGCTGAACAATAGACACTGTGTTGTTGACCCCCAGTGCAGCACCACACTTGAGCATCAGTTTTGTTTTACAGTTTTCATTTTTTTCTATTGTATGAGATTTTCACATTCTCTCCTTTTATATTATACATTATTTGAAAGATGTGCCTGGCAGTGGTGGTGTTATTTAAAATTTTTTTTTAAATATGTCTATTCGGAGAAGTTGATGGCACCCTACTCCAGTACTCTTGCCTGGAAAATCCCATGGACAGGGAAGCCTGATAGGCTGCAGTCCATGGGGTCCGAAGAGTCGGACACGACTGAGCGACTTCACTTTCACTTTTCACTTTGATGCATTGGAGAAGGAAATGGCAACCCACTCCAGGGACGGGGGAGCCTGGTGGGCTGCCGTCTACGGGGTCGCACAAAGTCGGACACGACTGAAGCGACCTAGCAGCAGCAGCATTAGGTACTTAGGTTTTTTAGACTAACAGCTGCAATTTTAAGGATGATCAAATTATTGTATCCAGTAGCTAGCTGTTCATGTTGATAAGCATGGGCCAGTATTTATCAGCAACATGTTCTTTCTCTTTGTGTCAGTTTGCACGTATTTTGAAATGATGACTGAAATAATTTTTAGCATTTGTTATTTGTATGCTAATTAAAATTAGTGTGTATATATTCCCTAGGAATCTTTTGAGTTGATTTTTGTGAACATTGCATTTCACATGCTGTATATTGACCAAAAACTTTAAATACAGCCTTTTTTTTTTTTTAAAGAAATGACTGCATGGAACAATATTAAGTAGTGTTGATAAGGCTTTCTTATTTTCTTCATAATTAATAAACCAGAACTTGATTTTCAGCTTTTATGTTTTGTAAAGTGTAAAACGTTACACAGATGTTTGTTTTTAACCTTTTTAGTTGAAAGGACAATGCATAATGATCCAAGTGCTTTGCATCTTGTAACAGAAATAGAAAAAGTGGGAATGTTTGTTAAGTGAACATTAAATTATAAAGTTAGTAGGGTCTATAGTGATCATTTTATCATTTGATAGGTGAAAATTTGTTAGCTAAGCAGAGTTGACTTAAACTGTTTGCCACTTGAACCGTTATTGGATGCATTTGGGTTATTTGTGGACCATTGAGAAATGTTTTCTTTCCTTTTTATGTGCTTTATAGAGACAATACCCTGTAATTCATTGTCTATTTAATGTAAGGGTTTTTAATGATAACCCATATGTTATTTTTAATTTTTATATAGACATATTTTAATGTGTGAAGTTGGCTTTTAAAAATTTATAGTTTAAAATTTTCTTCAATAAAATTAATTAATGATTATTATAGAAAATACTTATGCATGCACCCTGAGTTCTGAAGGAAATAGGACTGGAACACCCACCCACAGCTTTGGCAATGGTTCCCACATCTATTCTGTAGATCAATCTTCCTCTGAAGAAGAGGGCCTTATCTCCTAGCCCAGCAGCTTTGTGCTTAAGGACTATTTCTCCTCAGAGCTCTGTAATCCCTATTGTATTAAGTGCTTAAGTTTTCATGCTCCTGTGGCTTTTTTTTCTGTCAGTGAGTGAAATTGGATATACAAATCATACTCCCTCAAGGCTAGCTACTTGTTAATACTATGCCTACGATTGCAGTTATCTGCCATCAGCAAGCAGAGGCTCTGGTTTTGGTTTTGAATAAATCACGGCAAATCATGGAACTTAGCTGACCATCCAGTCAGCCAAACAACAAATAATATCGGATGCCTCCCCTATGAAAGGTAGTGTCCTTTGTCCTGGGATGTGGTGCTGAGCAAGACAGATATAAATTCTGCTTTGATGTAATCTATTTTCAAATGGAGAAGATAGAAAATGAATAGGTAGATAAGGAAAAATAACTGTGGTGTTGGAATGTGCTCTGAAAGTAATGAGCAAGTTGTGATGGTGCTGGATTGGAGAGGATGGTCATGGAAAGGCTCTGAGATCGTGACGTTTAAAGGGAGACTTAAAGAAGTAGAAATTTGCCTGCCAAGGGATCGAGGTGCAAAGTCTTCAGGTAAAGGAAGCTGCATGTTCAAAACTGCTCAGGTTGGAAAGAGTCTGGTACCCAGGAGCTGTCAAGTTCAGTATGGCTTGAGCATATTTTGTGAAGGAGAGAATGGCAGAAGATGAAGTTTGAAGCCTTCTCTGGAAAATCTGAGCTGTCCTGAAGGATGGCTGTGCTTTTTGAAAGCAGGGAGGACGCATGAGGCTAATCCTGAGGAAGGAATGGTGGGGACAGAGGAAGAGCTGACACACTGTTGAGCTGCCTGCTCCCTTAGGGCGCAGGAAGATAGGTGATGGTGGTGATGGCACTGATGGCCAGGGTGAGGGGGTGGGGGAGGTTACAGAGCTAGGCTGAGGCCTGCTTCCAGCCTAGAAAGATAGGTGATGGTGATGATGGTGGTGATGGCACTGATGGCCAGCTGAGGGGGTGGGGGAGGTTACAGAGCTAGGCTGAGGCCTGCTTCCAGCCTAGAAAGATAGGTGATGGTGATGATGGTGGTGATGGCACTGATGGCCAGCTGAGGGGGTGGGGGAGGTTACAGAGCTAGGCTGAGGCCTGCTTCCAGCCTAGAAAGATAGGTGATGGTGATGATGGTGGTGATGGCACTGATGGCCAGCTGAGGGGGTGGGGGAGGTTACAGAGCTAGGCTGAGGCCTGCTTCCAGCCTAGAAGATAGGTGATGGTGATGATGGTGGTGATGGCACTGATGGCCAGCTGAGGGGGTGGGGGAGGTTACAGAGCTAGGCTGAGGCCTGCTTCCAGCCTAGAAAGATAGGTGATGGTGATGATGGTGGTGATGGCACTGATGGCCAGCTGAGGGGGTGGGGGAGGTTACAGAGCTAGGCTGAGGCCTGCTTCCAGCCTAGAAAGATAGGTGATGGTGATGATGGTGGTGATGGCACTGATGGCCAGGTGAGGGGGTGGGGGAGGTTACAGAGCTAGGCTGAGGCCTGCTTCCAGCCTAGAAAGATTGTGCCAAGGGAAAATTCTTTTTAAAGAATTTGCTTCTCTAAAAAAGAGGTAAAAGAATCTATAGCTCTTTTATTTCTAACAGACAGAAAAGCTTTTTTGAAATAAATTAGTTCTTTTACTCAAGTATGCATTAAGAAATGAATATATTTGAATAAATAAATAATCAAAAATCCCACTGAATCCAAATCATGGGTGTCCATCATTTAATTCAGCTTCCCTTTTAAGGGTTGGTTTCTCTTCTGTCTGAGATTCACAGTGAATTCATGGGTGATGATTATTCCATAAATTAAGCCCTCCTGTTCTTCAGCTACCTTAAGTGGAATAAGATGAAATGATTGAAGCTCTTGCCCTTTGGATTTGGTTTTTACTCAGCTTTCCTTCTACATTCTATAGAAAACTTAGTGAGAAGTATTATTTTATTATAATGTGTATGTATACAAATATATATATTTATGTATATACAGAAAGTGACTTTTCATGGAGATGAGAGAAACAGAATGCATTCAAGTCTTGTCTTGTCTGTCCATCTTTAAGGCCCACGTCTGCGATACCCTTTTCTCTATGAAGATTTCCCTTAACAGTCTAGCCATACATTATTTTTTTTGTTTGTTTTGCTCATGCATCTTTTTTCTTGATAGACCTCATTCCCTTTAGTCATTCAAAATTTTACTCATTTTTCAATAAACTCTTTTACTGGGCTTTTTATTGGACATGTATCAATGGTGCCTACTTCTCTAAAACTTTTCACTTGATATAAATGATTATATCATTCTGTATTTTATCTCTGTGCATCTTACTGCTATAACTTTAAAATTCTTTAAGGAGAAGGACTGTGTTACTTTCTGTGTCCTGTGGATAGCCTCAGTGCCTTCTGAGTGAGTGAGACTTCAGATTTTCTTTATAGTGACAAAGGTGTCCCTGGGGAGCTGCACACTGACGTCTGTCACAGGTCTCATTGTTGGCACTGCTCTGACCGGGCTCTCTTCCCTGGGTGTCCTCCTGCAGGAAGTGGAGGGTGATAACAATGAGAATGGCCTGGGATCAAGCTGGATTCCAGTCCTGAATCTGCCATTAGTAGTTGTTGGCCTTGAAGAGGTCAGTTCTCCTAACCATAGTTATATATCAACAAACCAGAGTTCATTTTAGTTTAACATTTATTAATTACCAAAATAAATTTTTTAAATAATCTGTTTTTAAATAAAATAATAATCTGATTATAATTTTATCTAGAATTATAATTTTATCTAGTTCTAGTTACTAGAACTGCTGCTGCTACTGCTGCTAAGTCGCCACAGTCATGTCTGACTCTGTGCAACCCCATAGGCGGCAGCCCACCAGGCTCCCCCGTCCCTGAGATTCTCCAGGCAAGAACACTGGAGTGGGTTGCCATTTCCTTCTCCAATGCATGAAAGTGAAAAGTGAAAGTGAAGTCACTCAGTCGTGTCTGACTCTATGCGACCCCACAGACTGCAGCCCACCAGGCACCCCCGTTCATGGGATTGTCCAGGCAAGAGTACTAGAGTGGGGTGCCATTGCCTTCTCCAATGCATCTGCTACTGCTGCTAAGTCGCTTCAGTCATGTCCGACTCTGTGCCACCCCATAGACGGCAGCCCACCAGGCTGCCCCGTCCCTGGGATTCTCCAGGCAAGAACACTGGAGTGGGTTGCCATTTCCTTCTCCAATGCATGAAAGTGAAAAGTGAAAGAGAAGTTGCTCAGTCATGTTTGATTCTTAGCGACCCATGGACTGCAGCCCACCAGGCTCCTCCATCCATGGGATTTTCCAGGCAAGGGTACTGGAGTGGAGTGCCATTGGTGGTAAACTGATCAAACTTTTTTTTTTCCCCTCGTAAGGGAATAGATGATCACTTGGCACAATTAAAAGTAGACACAACAAATCTTATATGTGTGTAAGGATGTTCATTGTAATGAGAGTTTCGATAGCAGAAGTTTATAAACAAATACTCACCAATAAGGAAAATAGTTAAATTGGGATATTGCTGAATTACCATACCTAGGAGTATGCTATGAAGCTGTTAAAAAGAATGTGGTCAAATCCATAAATATCAATATGAAAAAGTATTAAGGGTTTATTGCTTTGTGAAATGGGTGAAATAAAAAATATGGGGTAAAATCTAATTCAGTTAAAAAGGAAAAAAGAATTCTAAAGTATATTTTGTGTGTATGTGTATACATCTGTCTGTGTTTATACTTAGACACATTTTATATGTTGCCTTTTAGAAGACAACCAGTGGCAGTTTTTTGTTACTAGTTATTATCATCACCAGTACTAGTTTTCTTTGGGGAATATTTGTAGTAACATGCAGTAAGGTAAAGCAACCTTCACTTTTTGTACTTTTATACTGTTTGAGTTGCCTTATAATGAAGTTTTAAAATTTATTTTTCCTAGAGAACAGTTCCAATATAAATGGACAGTTAGCTGGAATAGTATGTTTAGTTTTTCTTTTCTTTTTTTTTTTTTTAAGTTCTTATATATTTTTAATGTGTATTGTTTAACTGGAAAGTAAAAAAGTGACTTATCTTACTCAAATAAATCTCCCCAATTGTAGCAGGATATATAGGTCATTTGTTTTATTTTTAAACAGGAATCACTTTAGCTTTTTGAAGTGAAAGAAATTTTTCTCAAGTGTATAACATAAGCAAGGTTCCATTAATTCAGTAAACTGCATTCAGAAAGCAATATATTTGATAGTTAATTATTCCAAATGGTGCCAGTGATCAAAAGGGACACCCATTTGTAACGAGGGGATCTGTGTAATGGTTGTTCCTGAAGAAGGTTTGCTCAAGTGTGAGGACAGCCGTAATTGATGAAGTGAAAAGTTGCATGTATCTTTCTCAGGCTTGGCCTCCCTGGTGGCTCAGAAGGTAAAGCATCTGCCTGCAATGCGGGAGACCTGGGTTTGATCCCTGGGTCAGGAAGATCCCCTGAAGAAGGAAATTGCAACCTACTCCAGTACCCTTGCCTGAAAAATTCCATGGACTGAGGAGCCTGGTAGGCTACAGTCCACAGGGTCACAAAGAGTCGGACACAACTAAGTGAATTCACTTCACTTATCAGGCTTGGAAGGAGCAGCTTGTGAAAAGCTGTGAAAGAATTGTGTATATTCAAATAAACTAGGAGGACCGTGTATTGGGATAAGATTTTAAATTTGATAATTTTGAGGTCTAATATTGTATTTCCCTGGTGATGGTACTTCCCTGGTGGCTCAGATGGTGAAGCAACTGCCTACAATGCAGAAGACCTGGGTTCAGTCCCTGGATCAGGAAGATCTCCTGGAGAAGGAATTAGCACCCCATTCCAGTGTTCTTGCCTGGAAAATCCCATGGACGGAGAAGCCTGGTGGGCTGCAGTCCATGGGGTCGCAAAGAGTCGGACACAACTGAGCAACTTCACTTTCTCACTTTCACATTGTATTTCACATTGTATTGTCGCTCAGTGGTAAAGAATCTGCCTGCAGAGCAAGAAACCCAGGTTCGATCCCAGCAGGAAAATCCCCTGGAGAAGGATAGCAACCCACTCCAGTATTCTTGCCTGGGAAATCCTATGGATAGAGGAGCCTGATGGGTCACAGAAAGCTGGGCACAATTGAGTGACTGAACAACCACAACACGATAAGGCTTTGTGCTTCCCTTACATTCTGCATCTTTCTTTTCAGCTGCTGATAGTGGGATCTTGTCCTTAGTTTTACGCAGTTAAAGAAAGATTCTATAAATGCATTAAATCTTTTTCTGAACACTCAGTTCTTGCAATTGAACTACATAGCTTTAAGACTTTTGTCTCACTGTCAGTATTAACAGTAATCTAATTTTATACTTAGAGTTGAGGGATGGCCTCCTATTCTAAGTGTTATCTTTCCCCCCAGAGGAAATAAATGCCATTGATCCTGAAATGACAAGTCTCTGGGAAAAATCTCAGGAAAGAAAGAAATTAATCTTCAGTAATCATCTCCAATTATTATCGGACTGTACTTTCTCTGCAGAGTAGAATGACTCTCCGCCTTTAATTCTGTTTAATTATCGTCACATTTGCAGTTTCTTCTGATGGGCAGACTAGATAGGCTTGAAGTGGCCAGGACAGTAAAATTTCCCGAGTGGAATAAGCACAAGAACAGGAGTCCAGAAGCCTGATTTGCACTCACCAGATTCTTAAACTCCTCTGCCTTAGTTTTTTGTTATAAATTGAGATTTCTTATTACATGGTTTTTTACTGTCCATTTTAATTGGGAGAAAAAGAGTTTGAAACTTTCAGAAATTCAAGTAATCATTTGATATATGGATTTGATGTTTTGAGCATGAAGTTAGGTTGTCTTAAGAATAGAAATACGATTTATTTCAACATTTTAAAGATTAGGAATTTTGACATGCACCAGAGAGTCACAATTAATAGGTGTTCCTAGGTGTCAAAAGTGTTGTTCTGTTTCGTATTTCATTTCCTTTTCTTCATTGGCTTGCTGGTATATGCCTTTTGATCAGTAACTTTTACTGTCTGACATTTTCATGAAGCATTTAAACTGGAAATAGTTTTTAATTAGTAAGGTTAGATAGTTTATACAGTTCCTGTAAAGAGTCTTCTCAACTAAGATGTTAATGCTTCTCTTCTGAAGTGTTCGGTGGCCCAACATAATTGTGAAGTAATTGAGTTTATAGTGAGATTCTCTAATAGATTTAAGCTACTGCATTCCCATTAATGAAAGGTTTCTTCCTTTCCCCTTCACAGAACGGTTCTGTTAAGTACTTTCTTCTTTTTTTCATTTTAATAACACATTTGGTTAGTCTGCTAAAGGTAGATGTTTTTTGGGAGGCAGGCTGGGAGACAAATTCTAAGAAATGTGTTGGATGTTGGCGATTATGAAGCATAAGGGATTCCGAATTCAGTTTTGACTCAGCTCTCTTTTTTCCTTGATATGATACACCTTGATATGATAGGGACGCACAGCACAGAAGGGTGAGACCATTTTTTATAGTGACTTCTGTCTGAGTGCATGAACAGGACTGTGAGTCTCGGGTAGTAATCTGAGGCTGAGGACCCATGCAGCAGCTGTCTAGATGGAGCAGTGACCAAGCAGATGAGAGGGTCAACGCCAGCGCTAGGAAGTGCCTGACCCTCCTACCTGCTGTCGGCTCTTTAGCAAGGGAGGGGTTTAAAAGGGAAAAGATTGCAGTCTGTGCCTCATCTCTTAGAGTGGAGGGATAGAAGAAAGGAAGCAGAGCCATTAGATCTCCTTTTGTATAAAAAGCTACCCGTGCTTTTTTATCTATTATCTTTGATTACAAAGTAGTTGATAACAGACTACCATATTTTTAGATATCTGAGAGCTAGGTTGGGACGTTGAAGAAAATGGAAATGTGATTAGGTACTTAAACACCCAAGAATTAAGTTCCTTGTCCAGTTAGGAGAGAGAATCCAGAGTAGGGGTGAGAGGGAAGGACTGTTTGGTAGCAGTGTTTCTGTGTCAGCTGGGGAGGAGTTAAGCCATTGTGCCTGTGGGGCACTGAGCAGGCAGGAAAGGGGTTACACCCCACCCCTGTGGGCCATGTGCAGGCAGGAGAAGGGTTACACCCTAACCCCTGTGGGGCATGTGCAGGCAGGAGAGGGGTTACACCCTCACCCCTGTGGGGCATGTGCAGGCAGGAGAGGGGTTACACCCTCACCCCTGTGGGGCGTGTGCAGGCAGGAGAGGGGTTACACTCTCACCCCTGTGGGGCATGTGCAGGCAGGAGAGGGGTTACACCCTCACCCCTGTGGGGGATGTGCAGGCAGGAGAGGGGTTACACTCTCACCCTGTGGGGCATGTGCAGGCAGGAGAGGGTTACACCCTCACCCCTGTGGGGGATATGCAGGCAGGAGAGGGGTTACACCTCACCCCTGTGGGGCATATGCAGGCAGGAGAGGGGTTACATCGTCACACCTGTTTGGCACTTTGCAGGCAGGAGCACCGTTGTGGTCTCACCAGTTCTTAGGAAACGAGGAGGAACAATCTGTGTTACAAGTGGTCTTAGCCTGGTCCGGTTCAAGAGTTTTGAAATCACTTAGATTTCTGTCCTTTCATTCAGATAGCAAAAAAAAATGTTTTGACTGTAATCATTCCTACATACATCTTCAAATCAAGAAGTGGTCAAATTTACATCATTTAAAAAAAACTAATGATTTGAAATCCAGGCTAAATATTTTTTCCTATTTTAAAAAATTGTGTTTAATTTACATAACAGAATTTTACAATGAAAATGTTTCAAAATGTATAGTCTGTGGCATTAAATACATTCACATTGCTTCATGGCCATTACTGCCATCCAGCTTTAGAACTTTGTCATCTTCTCCATCTGACACTCTGTACCCATTAAGCGCTAACCCCCTCCATTTTCTTGTCTTTCTCAAGTAGAAATCTTGTTTTGAAACATTTCCTCATTCACAGTATAGTATGTTCCTCCCTAGTGCTCCGTTAAGAACTTCCCTGTAGTGGGATGGTGTGTGTGGGACCTTTGAGCTGCCTCTAGGGCAGCGATGTGTACATGCACTGGATTTTTACATGGCTGTGTTGCATTTACACAGTATGAGATCAAGCTTGAGGGGACACTATCATAGATATACAACTATCTAAAGCCCATATTAAAAAAAAATAGTGCACAGTTCAGGTGGTTATGGGAAAGCAATTAGCACATAATAGTTGATTATAGAAAACAGGACAAATAATGGAGTTCCATTTAGGTAGGGCAGCTGGAGGCCAGTATGATCTAGAACCTTGGCAGCATCCTGGAACATAGAGGAATAAAGATGCAGTAACTGAGAAATCAAGGAAATAACTTGCATTTTCAACTGAGCTATCAGAGATCGTACATACAGTCAGGACAGCGTAATTGCATATCAGAAAGGCTGTGTGACTGAGGTTGCATTGAGCTGAATCAGCACCCAGGCATTACCTCCATCTCTTCTTCCCCATAACTGGCTCCTGTGTGTGCCCATGCACACAGACACACATGCGCATGCATTCTTTTTATCAGGGATGACACTGATACCCCTTTCCTAGGGCAATGCCAAGTCCAAGGTTGGAGACAAGTCCAAGGTTCTTATGATAGAGTACCAGAGCTTCAGTTTTCTAACACTGAAATGTGAAATTCATGTTGATGCTCTATACTGATTAGTTTTTTGCAAAAATGCAAGATCCTAAAGAATGTAAGCATGCTGTTACTGAATAGAATTATGTTCATTGTAAAACTCTGCTTCTTAAACCTGAAATTCTTTCTCAGTGTTTTGGAGTAATCGCTTTTATGTCTGATCACATTTCTCCTGAGTTTTGTAGTCTTGCAGGCCATTTTGATGAAACTCTGTGTCATGTTTTTCCTGCACACTGATACATCAGGAATGATTTGCTCCCTATTTAATACGGCATTGCTTGTTGTCTTTAGTTAATATAATTTATTGTTACTTTTCCTATTCCCAGGTTGCTTAGCATTGTGTATACAAATACTAATAAGTTGGCTTATTTAGTCTCTCCATTCTACACCATGCTAGATATCCAGAATTATCTCTGTCCTCATTTGGATTTAATCCTTCTTTTAAATTAAGAATGTACACTAAGTTCTCATTCTTTTCATAATAGGTTGTTTTTTTCCCTTTAGTAGATTCTCTTCTTATACATTAGCATGTCAAGTATTAACTTTTAGTCTTCGATGTGTAATTTCTTTAGCAGAGGGATATATGGGGGTAGCTTGTACTGGCAAAAACCATAGTTAGAAAAAATATTTTTTTATGAATACATGTAATAATCCATGACTGGGAAACAACAAAATTCAGAAGGAATTCATAGGGGTAAGGACTGGAAAGATTCCTTGTAGTGGGGAGATTTTGAGGATAAATTTAGGGATGTTTTTATGAGAAGTCGTGATGGAGCCAAGAAAAATTGTGTGAGGATAAACTTCAATTGTCTTGTAGCTGAGCGTTTAACTTTCTCATGATTCCTTTTATTTTTTTCCCTCATAACGTATGGTTTATTCAGTCAGAAGTCATCTTAATTTGAAATTAATTTAATTAAAACAGTTAACATTAAGACATAACCTGATACATAGGCTTACTGTCTTGAAAGTGAAAGTCGCTCAGTTGTGTCTGACTCTTTGCTACCCCATGGACTGTAGTCCATGGAATTCTCCAGGCCAGAATACCAGAGTGGGTAACCTTTCCCTTCTCCAAGGGGTCTTCCCAACCCAGGGGTCGAACCCAGGTCTCCCACATTGCAGGCAAATTCTTTACCAGTTGAGCTACAAAGGAAGCCCAAGAATATTGGAGTGGGTAGCCTATCCCTTCTTCAGCAGATCTTCCTGACCCAAGAATCAAACCAGGGTCTCCTGCATTGCAGATGGATTGTTTTACCAACTGAGCTATGAGGGAGGAGGGTTATTTTTCTCCCTAGCACGGCTTATTTAATTTAAAAAAGCTGTGGAATGTGTGATTTAGAAGGGCTTGATGTGTTTTTTGGTTTGAACTCTTGTTTTTCTGTTAAGTCTTTGGTCATGAAGGGGTGTTTTACAACAAGGGAACCTGCAGGAAGTGGTTCTTTTAGTTTGCAATGGCAATCCTTTTCAGATGAGCAAAATAGCTCATTTCTGTGATTGCAGAGGTCCTCAGGATCAAGCACTTCTATAACATTTATTTTGAAAAGTTTGTATTTTCATATAGGAAAAAAAGATGGGGAAGACAAGTGCTTTTAGTTAAGTGGGTAGAAATCATTATTATTTTGAAGTATAGGTGTTAAATTCCTTATAAAGTGTATTCCCAGTGCCTTAATAATCCTTTTGTACATGGTTTTAAAAAAAGTCTAGCTATGACTATAGTTAAAGGCTTGATAAATAGTGAAATCTTTCTCCATATCCATATAGGACTGAGTTGCAGAGGGAAGTCCTTTAAGAAAATTTGTTTTATGCCCTTGTCTTCTAATCACATAAAGAGAAATGCATTTACTTGCTATACTTTTGATGGTTGCTGTTGTTGAATCATTCATTCTATAAGGTTTTATTTAGTGCGTTAGCTACTCTCTTATATATTATATAATTCTTAAGCCTTGAATTACCAGATAGACAGCTTTTTGCTAGTAAAATGCTCTTATTAGTTATGGCAGTCATATATAAATGTTTGAACAGAAAAATAACCTGTTTCTCCTCTATTTATTTTCTTTGTATTTAGATACATAGCCATATATCTTTGTGCCTAGAAATACTAAAACTGAGTTTAACAGATCAGGTGTGACTGAAGCTATTTTTACAATTATAGTTTTCAGTACCAAAGTGTTTACTTTGATATTTTGCCAAAGGGGTATTGCCAATGAAAAAATAACTAATTTATTCCAGGTTTTCACTTTTTTTTATGTATTCTGTATCTTCTGCCTCTGAGCTGCCTAAATCTTTTTTGAAACCATATCGTCTTCTCACAGTCTCCAATGTTAGTAACTTTCAGAAATCTTTCTTTTCTCAGCCTTTCATCTGTTGTCAGTTCACACCCCTGAGTCTCACTGATCCATTCCATTCACCCCTTTTGGCTGAATAACTGAGCCTGCCCCTAAGGGAGCCGCCATGTGAGAGCAGTGATGAGTGAACTCTTGATTCTCCCTTTGGAACTATATAGTTTTCCCATAGCCCTAAATCCTGCTCATTGTTTTCAAGAGACCAAGCATTCCTCCTTCCCTGGTCCACTTCCACTGCGTGTCTCCCATCGCCTGGAACCGTGAAGCCTGGGGTCCCCTTCCCCATGCTCGGCTGGTTGCAGACTGTTCTCCTGCTGCAGGTCCCCTGCCCCAGAACTGATCTGGGCCTGTGGTGTGGGACCAGGGTTCTTGTCTGGGATCTGGTGACAACTGAGGCCTTTTTGTGACCACGGGCAAGTAACTCATATTTTCTGTACATGACACGAAAAACCTGGGCTTGATACATGTTTCCTCATTGATAGAATGAGATGGTTAAACTTCATATTCAAGAGCCTATAAATGTGGATGCTGTAAATTTTTGACACTCTTTATTGGACTCTTAGAACGCCAATAGTTAGAGAAGCTGGAAGGAAAAGCAACCACAGTTACAGAGATGATGTCTGGCTTATAGCTGTCTGCCCGCACCTTCCACCCCGCCCGAAGGCTGTGGTCGGCTTCAGTGGTCATATACTTTACGTTCACTTTACTTCTGTAGTTGAGATGATTCTTACTGGCTTCTCTCAGTGTCACCGAGAATGGTTATTCAGTCGGGGCACTTCCTTTTATCCTCTGAAGGCTAATGGCATGATAATCTAATGAACAAAAAAATGGTAATTTAAACATATAACGTAAACTTTAATAGCAGTTGTACTAAATGAAAACTAGAAAAAAATTAAAATGCTTAGTATTTTAAAGACATATTGTTGTAAGATACAATAACCAGAAAACACTAACGAATAAAGATTTCTATAGATATATATAGAATAAAAAATTATTAGTAGCATTTAGTGTTTAAAATATTCAATTATGGAAGTAGAAAACTGTTACATTTTGTGCCTCTACTAGCTACTTACACATTTAGAGCTGCATCTTCTAGAATTTTTTGCAGTCCTTAAATTATACCTTAAATAAATGAACCTTAAAATTTATGTGGAATCTTACTCCACATAAAGAAAAAGGTCACATTTTTAATCAATCTGATTAGAACATAATGTAAAATGAACTAGAATAAATTGTATAACCATGTACCATGGAACTATGATTTTTAACGGAAAATGTAGTATGAAAGAAGAGATTTTGAAAGGAGATTCTTTATATACTTTTGCAGCTATTTTTGAAACTTTGAAAATAGGAAAAGAATAAAGAGAAAATGTAATTAAAAAAGACTTTCTCAGTTCATGGCTCTCGGCAACAAAGAAAGCTTTGTCGTCCTTGACTTAATTCTGACATAAACCCTTATGAAAGGTGAGTAGGTCGTGTTAGTGATCAGAAGCATTCGTCAACAGGATTAGTTTTCTCGGAAAAATTCAGCCTTACTCGACATCTCTAGGAAGTGAGAGCAAACACAGACTTCGAATGGCAAAAAAGCGACATCACAAGTGTAGATGGCACTGATAATCTGGCGTCCTGACTCATGCTTGAGGAAAGCCAGTGTTTTAGTGAAAGGGTGTTGGTCCTGGCTTCAGAAGGCGCGCTGGCAGTGGGCGGGGAGCGTCTAAAGGTGCGCTCCTCTGGGCTCCTGAGCTGTGCTCAGGCATTCTGTTTCTTGCCCTTCATTTCTCTGTCACTGCAGGGGTTAGGGGATGGTTTCGGGAAGGTAACGATTATTTCCCTTCATTCTCACAAGTCCTTAGAGGGACGGTGCCCGTAGGGCAGGGGTGTAAGCCACAGTGGGCTTCTTGTCTGGCCCTCGGGGGCCAGGTTTCAGGGTGTGGCACTGGGATCCCAAGCTCAAGTTCGATGCAGAACCCTGCACTTTCCTGGCTAGTATTCGACAGAAGTACCATCAGCATGGGTAACTGGATTTTGTGAAAATTTTCATTCTTACTATAGCCTCCTTTATTCTTATTTGTCTTTGTGTGTTAGTCGCTCAGTCGTGCCTGACTCTTTATGATCCCATATTTCTCTTTAACGCATCCTTATTGTTGGCAGCATGTATATCTTGCTTTATCAGTGACCTTTGCATAAACATTTTCACTGGTTTTATTCTCATTTGAGGCAGTTCATGATATGGCTGTTTTTTTTTTTTTTTTTCCCTCCGCAGCAGTACTTCTCATTATTTCTCAGCATGAAAGATTTTAACCAAATCAGTCTGTTTGGATAATAGACTTGATTATCTGGTTTCATAACTATGTAATCGTGTTCCTATCTTTTTTTTAATCCTGTTTTTTTTTTTTTTTCCTGAATTTCCTTTTAGTTTAGAAACACTTCCTGTCTCTTTACTCTATTTCCATTCCATCTTTCCCCAGCCGTCCTTTGACTATCTGGTGCAGAGAAGAGAGGAGAAAGCTATAGTGTCCGTTGCATGGCGTATGCTGATACATTAAACTCCACAAGAGTCTAATTTATCGTTTTATTAAAAAAAAAATCAATTGAAGTTTCGGTTTCTGATTTGCAGGTTGAAGTAGTGATGATTGCTAGATAAACTTTTTTTAATGTGACATCTAACATATTTTGCAGCTAGTAGAAAGGTTGAGACAAAGTGTAGTGACCTTCATTCTTTCATTAGATCTGTTGCGTAAAGATACTTACCTCAAGCATTATTTTTCTCACAATGATTATGATGATGATGGCAGTAGTCACAGAAGTAGTATTACTCTTATGTAAGTTATATAAGCAAGAGCATCAGGAAGTGTTCAGTGTAATGCCTAGCAGATATTCAGTCAATATTATTTTAAATTTAGGGTTATTTGACTTTTTTCTTCACGTAGACCAGAAGATATTTCAGAATTTGACAGGTTACTGCTGTTGAGAAATAAATGGATTTTTCAAAATGTAGAGACAAGCCTTTTAATTGAGGATCAAGGTAGGAAGATAAAATGTATACATTTTCTAAAAAGTAAAGGATTATCTTGGGTTCAGGTAAGGAAAGGCACTCCACTAATAAAATTTTTACTATCCTTCATCTGAAAATTTTAACCAATACAGAAAGACAAGGAAAAGACTTCTATACTAGGAATAAGGAGATGAATGTGCCGTTATTTGCTGATAACCTGGATAACTTACGACAACCAGTAAAATAATTACTAGGACTGATACATTTTATCTCTTGACATGTGGAAGTACAAGAGCTCCTCAAACTGCACGTTTAAAACTGAACTGGGTCAGAAGTGTCCCTCATTTGTTGCTCAATTAAGTAAACAACACCATCATCTGCCTGATTGCTTAAACCTGAGGGTCCCCTTCTTTCTCCATTAGTCTGCAGGTACACAGGTACATGCGCATATACATACAACAGCTATACTGAGGTCCTGCTCTGTTCTAGGCTTGGGGCTAAGCATATACTGGTGACAAAGTAACTGCCTCTAACAGCTTGCTTTCTCATGTGGGAGAGAGCCAATATCAAATTCATGGTGTGGGAGTAAGGGCTTTAGAGGCGAACCGGGCAGAGCGCTGGTGAAGGGGCACGCCAGGCGGGAACGGCATGCTGGTCTGCGTGAGGGAGCACACCTGTGCTGCTGGGCTTTAACAGGAGTCTTCTGCTCTGTGTGTTGAAGAGACTGCAGCTGGTCAGACTTGGAAGTGGGGAGACTAGCTAGAAAGCAGTTGTGATACAGGTGAGAAAGGGTAGTAGCCACAAGCAGTGGCGAGGTGTGTAGTAGCCAGGGATCCAGTAAGGGGTGCTTATTTTAGTGAATATTTTGAGTTAGAATTGACAGGATTCACTCTTGGCCTAGATGTAGTTAGGGGTTAGTGAAAAGAAGGGTGACTTTAAGCTTTGTGAGTTGAGCAGTCGCAATAAGAGCATTCCCATTTCTCATGGATTGCTGCCACTCCCCTCTGTCTTGCCCTTCTACCATTACTTTGTGCCAGTCTTTCAGTTCACCTTCGGCGGCCTGCATTTTTTCTAAAATGCAGTTCTTTTGATGTCTCTTTCATACTTAAGACTTCAGTCGCTTCACGTTGCTCTAAGAAGAAAAGCCAGAATTCTTCAGTCAGTCAGTTCAGTTGCTCATTTGTGTCCGACTCTTTGCAACCCCTTGGACTGCAGCACGTCAGCCCTCCCTGTCCATTGCCAACTCCCAGAGTCCACCCAAACTCATGTCCATTGAGTCAGTGATGCCTTCCAACCATCTCATGCTCTGTTGTCCCCTTCTCCTCTTGTCTTCAATGTTTCCTAGCATCGGGGTCTTTTCAAATGAGTCAGCTCTTTGCATCAGGTGGTCAAAGTATTCGAGTTTCAACATCAGTCCTTCCAGTGAACACCCATAACTGATCTCTTTTAAGATTGACTGGTTGGATCTCCTTGCAGTCCAAGGGACTCTCAAGAGTCTTCTCCAACACCACAGTTCAAAACCATCAATTCTTCTGTGTCAGCTTTCTTTATAGTCCGTCTCTCACATCCATACATGACTACTGGAAAAACAGTAACTTTGACTAGGTGGACCTTTGTTGACAAAGTAATGCTTAAAAGGTCTCATATATTCTGGTGTCATTTATTTCCACCCAATATTCTTTGTTCATATTATCTTACTTGTTTCTGTGACCTCACAGAACCTGAAACACTCCTTCTGTAATCTGTGTCCTTCCTTTTCCCACCCCAAACATTTCTCTCTTGGCTAACTCCTTTTCTCTTTCTAGCTTTTGCTTAGGTATCATTCATTCCATAGAGACTACCCCTTACAAGCATGAGTTAGTCTTCCTTAGTCTCCTGTGGTGCCTACCCAAACACTGTAGATATATCTATGTATGTACTTTGATTGGATTGGTTCTTAAATTTTTTGAGGCCAAGACATGTCCATTTTGTCTAGCATGTTCTTTTTTAGTTGGTGCTTAATAGATACTTATTTGAATGAAAGAATAAATAACTAAAGTGAATGACTATAAAACATACATGCAAAATTCAACAAAATTTCTGTATTCTACCAGTAACTAGTAACAAAGTATAGTGGGGAAAGGTTGAGTTAATCAGTATGTCCAGAGACCTAGGAGTGTAATACTTAGGGCACCTGACATGAACGATAAATATGCAGGATGCCTATGCAGAATGCTGTGTTAAGTTGAAAAATTATAGACAGATGTCATGTTCATGATTAGGAAGTTTGGAAATTGTCAACATACCAAATTTACTTGAGTCTGTTCACGAATGCCTTACAATTCAAATACAATTCAAATGGATTTTATTTTTAGAAATTTGGACTTGCTTTTAGGTTCATGTGAAAAAAGTGAAGAATGTTTAACGAAAAAGAAAAATAATTTGAACAGCCAATTAGTAAGATACAAATCATACAGTGCTGAAGGTGGAATGATAGTAGCCCAAGAGTAGTACATGGAACTTTGGAGCAGAATTAGATGTCCAGGAAAGCAAATATAGAATAAAAGTGCAATGTAAAATAGTTGAGAAAGATGGTTGATTATTCATAAAATGATAGAGATAATTAGTTAATAAAGATTTTGAAAAATATAAAATTTGATCCCTATTTCACACTATGTACCCAAACATGTAATTATAATGCTTTTCTGCTACACAAAAAATTTAATTATAATGTGCTATCTTATATATGAAGATTGTTTTTGAAGTCTCTTCAACATTAGTGATTTATTTATACATATCTAGCTAAATGATTTGCTCTGTTCTTTGTTTTTGATATCCTGATTTTGTCTAGATAAATGACTTTCGTCAGAAATGCTGTCCATGTGTACAAAGAAGAGGAACCAGGACAGGATCACTTTACTGGTTACAGCTGTTAACCTTGACTATCATGCACTGTGCTGTAATCACAATCCATATATTGTTCATTAGGATGTATTTATTCTCTTATTTTTTAGCAAGGACAGAGAACTTAAATGCATTTGTTGATTTTTAAAAGCTCAGATAAAGTAGGCTGAATATTAAAATTTGAGTATTTTTCAAGTATTTGGAAAACAAATTATAAACATTCTACTGTCCAGTTTTATATGTCTTTTTAAACAAATAAGGTATATCAAACATAAAACCGTTGGGTGTTTGTTTAGCACTCTTAGAGCTAACTCTTTAACCTATGCCAAGTGTCAGTACATTTATTTTTCTGATCACGTACTGTACATTGTTGAGATGAACTCACCATGCTTATTCTTCACCTGATGGCTTTGGTTTCCATAGCGAACAACAACTTTGGTTTTGTTTTTTCTGTTAGATTTTTAAATATTTACTCTTAGTTGTTTTTTAGGGAAAGAGCTGCCAGACCCTATATGAAATAGTTTGGGTCTTGGGATATCTACTATTCTATTTTTTTTGTAACTGATTTAAACTATTTATGTCTTTTTTAAGATTACTTTATGGCAAAGTTTATATCTTCTCTTTTGACAGTTCAGTGCCTAACATGGATCTATCCTTGGTTTTACAGAGAAAAGAGAAGAGGAAGATTTTGAAGAGAAAAAGCTGTTAAGAAACGAATTAAGGAACTTAAATTTCTAGATTCTAAAACTGCTCAGAACCTTTGTAAGTATATTTCAATGTAATTAAATTAGCAAAACACACCACTGAACACACTGGTTCCTTTAAATTATGTCATTTTCTTTTTGACTCTTTTTTCTTTTTATGTTAATTTTATTATTATCACTTATAATAGACTCAGAGATAACTTTGCTTTCCTTTAACTCATAATTCCTGAAGGAATTATAAGTTAAATTCTTCAAGAGATTAATGCATATTAGAAAATAAAGCAAGGAAAGGGATTTAAAATAAAAATATATTTCCCATTCTTGAAAATAGACCTACTCTTTAAAGTCTTTAAGTATAACAATAAAGAATTATGGAATTTAGGTGATGACATCATATTTTGAAAAAAAAAATTGGTAGTGGATTATTTCTTCTGTACCTCGAAATCTCTGTTATTTGTGATACTTGATCAGACACAAAGGAGTTTGGAATATTAATGGGAATAAAGATGTTGATTAAAATGAATTCTCTTGTCCCATCTGAGCAGTTCAAAGCCTTTCCTCAAAAGTACTTCCTGGAAATGTTTTAGATTTAATTACTGTTATTGGAGCTAAATACTTAGTATTGAATTGTCTTCCTGGCTGAATTACTGTGGGAGAAGAGGGCAAATGGGTTTGCTTCTGACTCATTTCAGCTGCATCTTAAATGCGTCAAAGAGAGTTCTGTTTGGAACTGAGATAATGTGATCTGGCTATATTACTTTCTGATGCTACAAGATGGATAAAACGTGGATAATCTAGAGGCATGAAGAGCTAATGTAGTCTGCTGTTCAATTATTAAATGCCTCAGGTGAGCTTTTCTCAATCACTTGGACAAAACAGTCCTTGGCAAGAGGATGAGCCTCCATGCTGTTGATGCAGGAGGGAGTTAGAGCAGTGTCCGGAGAAGGTGGGGTTGACACTCTTTTGTGAAAGCTCTGGAAGCCTCGTCTTACCCTGCTCACTTTTGGCAGAGAGCTTCTCTTTTCTGCATTTTACGCCTGACAGGATGTCAGTTTGACAAGACCCTGTGGATAGTGTGAAGAAATTAGTGTTCTGGCCAAAGCAGTGTTTTTGTTTCTGGGCACTCGCGGATTGTGCATAGCTGCCACTTTGCAGTGGAGCCTTGTGGCCCGGTTCGACCCAGGAAGGTGCCAGCAGGGATGCGGTGTGGAGGTCTTAACCTGGTGTGGGAGCAGCTCCAGGGTGTTCTGCCTGCACTCAGAGCACTGTCCTCCCAACATGAGAACTGTAAGGCAGGGAGCCTGTCTTCTTGGTGTCTGCTGAACATGTGGTCTGAAGTAGAAAGGTGTTGGGGCCGGGAGGTTAGACCAGTGAAAATTTGATATTTGTTATTTCAGGAAACTTCCCTCTTAAAGGAAGGGAAAAGCATCGGTAACTTAAATATTGTCAAAAAGTTCTATACTCTGTGATTTGAAGAATGATTTTTGTCTTGAAAAATGTTAATGGCTTCCATTACAAATTGTATTGTTCAGGGTCCTAAAGAAATATTATCTTGAATATGATTCTTTTTAGGTGGGTTAGCTATGGTAAGATAGCCTGAATAGCCATCTCAAAGTTGAATGATTGGTCTTTTGAGCAGTGTTCTTTAGTATTAGTTATGTATTACACACACGTACTAAACAGGATTTCAGGTTTAAGTGTAGTAATTGATGTGCTGGTTCAGGATGTGCTTGCTTAGCCTTTATTGCAGTCTCTCCTCAGAGAAGGCAATGGCAGCCCACTCCAGTACTCCTGCCTGGAAAATCCCATGGATGGAGGAGCCTGGTAGCCTGCAGTCCATGGGGTCGCTAGGAGTCGGACACGACTGAGCGACTTCAATCTCACTTTTCACTTTTATGCACTGGAGAAGGAAATGGCAACTCACTCCAGGGTTCTTGCCTGGAGAATCCCAGGGATGGGGGAGCCTGGTGGGCTGCCGTCTACGAGGTCGCACAGAGTCGGACACTCCTGAAGCGACTTAGCAGCTGCAGCAGTCTCTCTTGTCAGTAGTTGTGTTGACAGTGTATGTAGGTTGTTGGTAGCATGGCAGTTGAGTGACTTGAAAAAGATTGCTGATTTTGAAAATGGCTCTTTAGAGAAAACAAAATAAAGATGGATACTGTTTGTCTGGGTCGCTGTAGCTGAGCATATGAATCCATTCATTTAATTATTAGACATATTTTAAAGTATAAGATCAAAAGGTCAGAATTTATACCAGGTCATCATATTATGATGTAATCTATCTCAGATCATTCTTACCCTCTCTGAGTGTAGCAAGTGTTATGCTTTAAGCTTTAAGAGGCTTTAGCAGCCTATAATCTTTACTGTAATTACAGTCTGATTCACAGCTGGTTTTTGTCTATGAAATTCAGTCTTCTGAGATACTGAATTTTGAGAAGAGTCACATGATGGTGACAAGACTCTGTCTTATCACTTAGAAGCCTAAGATACTTTCTCTTAAATTTCTCTTAACTGAAACATTTCACAGAGTTTTGAGGAAGGATCTAAAATCTATTGATTTATTTACCTATGTATTTAAAAATGGGTTGTGTGTGTTAGTCACTCAGTTATGTCCAACTCTTTGGGACTCCATGGACTGCAGTCTGCCAGGCTCCTCTGTCAATGGAATTGTCCAGGCAAGAATACTGGAGTAAATATATTTTGAGTTTCTGAAGTTTGTTTGAGTCTGGGTTCAGGGTAAAAGAATTCTAGCCATTCTAGGATGAAGAGATGGCTTGGGAGTTTTACAAGGTTCCTATGCTTTACTAGATAATTTTTTGGAGTGGATATTAGAGCTATAAAGGGGGGAAACCTGGAACCTAGAAATTAGTATAAAGGTTTAAATATTTATAAGTTCCCTTGCAGAAAACATGTGTGACTGGTTCTAGTATCTGCACATTCTACACTCCTTTACTGCACTCAAAACTTCTGACTGGGATCAATATAATCAAATTTTAAAGGATAAGATGCATGTTAATAAAAATATTTAGTTTAATGTGTCTTTTGGAGGCTTTAAATAAGATCTTATTCTCAATAACTTTTAAAAACAGTGTTTTAAAGATCTGTGCTTCTCTTTTGATTTGTGTATTATGCATTAGTCCATTTTCAACTCTTCTGTAATTTACTTGCCTTTCAGTTCAGTTCAGTTGCTCAGTTGTGTCCGACTATTGCGATCCCATGAACCACAACAGGGCAGGCCTCCTTGTTCATCACCAGCTACTGGAGTTTACCCAAACTCAAGTCCATTCTACCATATTTGCCCTTAGTTATGGCAAATGTTTTCCCAAAAGGTTATTCATAAGCAAAAAACCCTCCACATTTCAGTCTTTATAAATATATGTTAATCATGGAATAGTACCTGAAAGTAGTGGATGAATTACAAATATAGAAGAAAGTTAAGTAAGTTATATCTATCTGCTAAGTTGATTTTTCTATTCAAATTTAACTTTTCTTTCATATATTATTGTTAAACATGTATTATTAGTTATAAGTAGTGTGGGTAACTAATGTTGCTTATATTTATATGATTAGATAACTGTGTGAGATCATGGAGGTATTTCATCTGCAAAGTTAGGGCATTCCCAGGGCTACTGTCACTGCTGAAACCAGTGGCAAGTTTAGGGGTCCCCAGGACCACTCTTAAGGTTGATAATTTGAAGGACTCATAGAATTGACTGACAGCTGTTTTACTCATGGTTATTACAGCAAAATCATACAGATTGTAACTGGCAAAGGGAAGAGGCCCGTGGGGCAGAGTCCAGGAGAGCTGTGCGCATGGCATCGCCATGGTCCTCACCCAGCGGTGACAAGGGCAGCGCTGCCTTCTCCCGGCAGTGGTGGGGGACGCTTTTCACAGGTTACTGCAGCAGAGATCCAAGCCTTGGTATTTAGTTTGCACTGGATCTTGATATAGCTGACCCCCATTTTTTTGACCTTAATTTTCGACCCTCCACAGTTCAGGCTAATACACTGTGGCCCAATACTCCTAGTAAACAAAGACACTCTTATTATGTAGGACATCCCAAGGGCTTACAGAGTACCTCTAGGAGCCAGGCCTCCCTTGGGTAAACTTAATCATTTACCACACAGTAAGAATCTGCCTGCAGTCGACCGGGGTTCGATCCCTGGGTTGGGAAGATCCCCTGGAGAAGGGAATGGCAACCCACTCCAGTATTCTGGCCTGTAGAATTCCATGGACAGAGGGCCATGGTGGGCTACAGTTCATGAGGTTGCAAATGGTTGGACATGACTGAGCTACTAACACTTACATTACTACTATGGCTGCTTTGGGGCTGCAATAGTAGAGTTGAGTAGTTGTAACAGATTGTATAGGCTCATAAAACCTAAAATATTTACCAATGTGGCCATTTATAGAAAAAGTTTGATAACCTCTACTTTGAGTATAGCGCTTCCCTGGAGTGGTAAAGAATTTGCTTGCTAATATAGGAGAAATGGGTTTGATCCCTGGGTTGGGAAGATCCCCTGGAGAAGGAAATGGCCAACCAATCTTGCCTGGGAAATCTCATGGGCACAGGAGCCTGGCAGGCTGTAGTCTGCCGGAGTCCAGCTTCAGCAGCCAGGGATTCAACCTGAAAGGATGGGCGGTGTTGGCGAGAGAAACTGAGGCAGCCTCTCAATTTTCTTGGACTGCCTGTTTATTTCAAGCTTATGATTCTCTTTTATACTTTTACAAAAGCATTAGGTCAGAGGTTTGATTTTTTCCCCATGGACTCAGGTTTATTTTTCTCCAAAAATCATTGTTGCCCCTCAAAAGGATTTCCTTCCTCAGTGATTCTCTTATCTACTTTTTCTCATGTGTCCTTGTGAATACACTGTAACTCATGCTAATGTCTGGGCTGCATACCACATTCCTGTTTATTTCTTATCTTTCTAAGTCCTGTTTGCCCCTAGTATCCTAAGTTCACTATTTCTTAGAAAGGGCTTCCAGCTAATAATATCTCTAAAGTCCCTAATTTTTATAAGCTATAGTAGAATATTGTAACATTACAGCAATCCTTAAATCTTTAGCTTCTAACTAATTTAATTATTCCTAAGCCCTAAATTCGCAAACTCCTTTGCCATAAACACTTTTCTCACAAATAAGCTTCAGATAGGAATCCCTCCCATGGTCTCAAGCTGCGGCCTCTGTGCTCACCCTGGAATACTCTTTTGTAAAAGTCCTTGAAAAAATGTCAGTGATTAACTTTATGAATCATTCTTTGAGCACAGCTGCAAAAGGTTTTATGCCTTCTCATGCTCCTCTCAAAAACAATAAGCACCTTAATACTCTCTTCAGTCAACTTAGCTGAGGAAAGGAAAACACAAGTCAGAATCACAAAGCCTAACTCCTTCATTCCGGGTCTGTGCCTACGGAACAAAAGGAGGGGGTTTAGGGCCATGGCTCTATTTTGTCAGTAATGCCTCATGCGGCTCCTGACAGTAGTCTATCGGACATGACCTAGCAACTGAACAACAACAACTGCTGCTATAAGTATATAGCGGTTCTGCATTTGTACCAGTTTTCTCTTCCAGTATCAGAGCTTTTGAGTGTTCCCATTCTACTACCCCTCTAACACTTGGAGTTTTACAAGAAGCTGCTGCTAAGTCACTTCAGTCGTGTCCGACTCTGTGTGACCCCATAGACGGCAGCCAACCAGGGTCCCCTGTCCCTGGGATTCTCCAGGCAAGAACACTGGAGTGGGTTGCCATTTCCTTCTCCAGTGCATGAAAGTGAACAGTGAAAGGGAAGTTGCTCAGTCATGTCCGACTCTTTGTGACCCCACGGACTGCAGCCTACCAGGCTACAAGAAGCTAGTGTAGCTTTAAAGAAAAAAAATACTGTGTTTAGGACTTGTTCAGCTTCCTTGTTCTGATGATTTGTCTCTCTCTAAAATTTTGGAAAGTGACATTTTCTCTTTAAATATGCTTCTTCCCTGGGGGGTGTGTGTGTGTGTTCCTTTTAGAACTCCCAAGACAACATTTTTAGGTATCCTTACTCATATTCCATGTCTCTTAACTTAGTATTTTTGCATCTCTTTGTCTTTGTGGTTTGGAGAGCATCTCTGCTTCAGTTCAGTCACTCAATCGGTCTGACTCTTTGCGACCCCATGAATCGCAGCACGGCAGGCCTCCCTGTCCATTACCAACTCCCAGAGTTCACTCAGACTCACGTCCATCGAGTTGGTGATGCCATCCAGCCATCTCATCCTCTGTCATCCCCTTTTCCTCCTGCCCTGTTTTCTTTTATCTGATGTCTAATCCATATGAATTTTCTACTTCAGAAGCTAGGTATGCATATTTTTATTTTTAAAGATTTTTTTTTCTCCTTCAAATATTTGTTTCTTTATAATACAGTTCTTTTGTTTCCTGCTCAGTGTTTCAAACTTTTGTTTCATTTCTTTAAGTAATTTTTTCACTTTCTCCAGGTTTTCTAATTTCCTTTCTTTTGGGATAGATTAGAAAAGGATTTAAAGATTAAAATAAAAATAACTTTTAAAAAACATTTCAAAGTTCTCTCTCCACTTTGCCATGCCACCTGAAGTAAAAAACTGTGATTTCTTTCTCCCTCAATTATTATGTTATGCTTCCATGTAATTCTTTCCTTTTAATCTTTTTTTAAAAGATACTCTTTATTTTATTTTTTATTGGAGGATAATTGCTTTACAGTTTTGTGGTGGTCTCTGCTGTACATCATCACAAATCAGTCACAATTTTATATATATATAAAATAAAGAGTTTTATATTATGAAATTTAAAAGTATTATTGAGAATTCAACATTTTTTACATTTTTTATGCCTCGTATGGGCTTCCCTGGTGGCTCAGATGGTAAAGACTCTGCCTGCAGTGCAGGAGACCCAGGTTTGATCTCTGGGTTCAGAAGATCCCATGGGGATGGGATCTGTCTGCTCTGTCCATGAAATTCTCCAGGCAAGCCTCAGTATTCTTTTCTGGAGAATTCCATGGGCAGAGGAGCCTGGCAGGCTACAGTCCATGGGGTCAGAAAGAATAGGACACATAAAATAAAAACTATACACACATAAAATAAAAAACTCCCTCTTGAGCCTCTCTCATTTCCACGCCTCTAGGTCATCACAGAGCGCCAGGCCGGCTCCCTGTGTTACATAGCAGCTTCCTTCTGCTGCTGCTGCTAAGTCACTTCAGTTGTGTCCGACTCTGTGCGACCCCATAGACAGCAGCCCATCAGGCTCCCCCGTCCCTGGGATTCTCTAGGCAAGAGTACTGGAGTGGGCTGCCATTTCCTTCTAGTTATCCATTTTATTAGATAGGAGTGTATATATGTTAATGCTACTTTCTCAGTTTATTCTACCCTCCCTTTTCCCCACTGCAACCACCAGACTATTCTCTATGAATGCTTCTCCATTTCTTCTCTGTAAATAGTACTGTTTTTCTAGATTCCATATTATGCATTAATATACAATATTTGTTTTTCTATTTCTAACTTATTTCATTCTGTATAACAGGCTCTAGGTTTATCCACCTCCATGCAACTGACTCAGATTCATCCCTCCATAGACATGGGTTTGGGTGGACTCTGGGAGTTGTTGATGGACAGGGAGGCCTGGCATGCTGCGATTCATGGGATCGCAAGAGTCAGACGCAACTGAGCTGAACTGAACTGAACCACAACTTCCTTATCCATTTATCTGTTGATCCTTTTAATCTTCTTAGTTAATATTATAACCTTTTCTACAATTTGTTATTGTGTCCATAGTTAGGTTTCAAATAGAATTTATTTTTTCTCAAAGGGAATTTTAAGGATTGTGATTAATCTTACTAATCTTTCTAAACTTGCAATCCAGATATCTTATCAGTTTGCCTTCTTAGTTTGCTTATTTCTGATGTTTAACAAATTACATATTATTTTTTGGTCATTTTTTCTTACTGTTTTGAGTTTTCATACATTTTTCTATTTGGCCCTTACTGTATTCTGAATGAACTGGGGAAAAGCCTTCTGAATTTTGAGGCATATTCATCCCATTGTTTTAGGTGATTTGACATTAGTGTTTTCTTTTTATTTTGTCAGATATAAGTCTTTTCATATGTTTTTTCATTGATTATTATGAGTAAGTTCTATAATCATAAATGAGGTAATTTGCCGTGTTCAATTTCTTTAGTATTCCTCTGTGTTAATATTTGGACTTCTCTTGTGGCTCAACTGGTAAAGAATCTGCCTGCAATGTGGCAGACCTGGGTTCGATCCCTGGGTTGGGAAGATCCCCTGGATAAGGGAACGGCTACCCAGTCTAATTCTCTGGCCTGGAGAATTCTGGCCTGGGTCACAACGAGTTGGACACAACTGGGCGACTTTCACTTCACTTCACATTAATGTTTACATTTAATCCTAGGATCATATGCAACTTGCTTTATACATGATGTACAGATTTAGATTTTATTCCCTCTCAGCTATTCATTAATTATCTCTTTAAAATCATATAAGTATTATATTTTTGTGCTATATAGTATCTACTGAGGAGAAGGCAATGGCAACCCACTCCATTACTCTTGCCTGGAAAATCCCATGGACAGAGGAGCCTGGTGGGCTGCAGTCCATGGGGTCGCTAAGAGTCGGGCACGACTGAGCGACTTCTCTTTCACTTTTCACTTTCATGCATTGGAGAAGGAAATGGCAACCCACTCCAGTGTTCTTGCCTGGAGAATCCTGGGGACGGGTAGCCTGATGGGCTGCCGTCTATGGGGTCGCACAGAGTCGGACATGACTGAAGTGACTTAGCAGCAGCAGCAGCAGCAGCAGTGTCTACTGATGGGTTATCCTTTAGTAATTCCAGAAATCTCTTTTGGCAGTATCATTTAGCTCATTTGTTCCTTCTTCTTCTTGCATTATTGAAGATTGTACATATTATTATTTCTAGCAGCATATCCCACATTTATAACTGTTGAGTTCAATATGTGTGAATAAAGCTGATGATAAGAACACAAATGATGTTCTTATTATTCATCTCTAGTTGATCCATGGTATCCTCAGGAGTATAGTTTTACTCTAAGAAAAAAGGATCATGTTTTCTCAATCTCATGAAAAATAGTGTTACTAGATGAAAATACCTATAAATAAAATGATCCACGTTTGGTATATAAAAGTAGCTGGTAGTGGTAATGAGGTCTGCGTGTGTTCAGAAGTAACATCTGTCACTGGAGATAAGAAACAATAGTAGCAGAATAAGGGGGAACCAGTAAAACATTCAATCTAATGCTCTGAAGATATTCTCATACACTTCAGTAACTTTTGAGAAGATCATTGGGTTTGAACATTAGATGTATGAGATAAGAGTGTGTTAGTTGATCAGTCGTGTCCGATTCTTTCTGACCCCATGGACTGTAACCCACCAGGCTCCTCTGTCCATGGAATTAGTGGATGTATATGGAAGTGGATAGTGGAAGAATACTGGAGTGGATAGCTGCTGGTATTCTTGCCTGGAGAATTCCGTGGACAGAGGAGCCAGATCCCTTCTCCAGGAAATCTTCTCCACCCAGAGATCAAACCTAGGTCTCCTGTGACAGTCAGATTATCATCTGAGCCACAGGGAAGCCCATGTGAGGTATAAAAAATGTAGATAATGTTGAATTCTCAATAATAGCGTTTTATCCCTTCTAGTCCATTTGGATAGTTTCCATTAAAATTTGTGTTCTAATATTGCATATTTAAGCATTAGTTACATGCAGAATGTATTTCTCTGGCATATTGTCTGAACTTGAGGGTGCTCTCATGACTTGTAAAAATGTTGTGGACTGCTTAGCAGCTTTTTGTTTTAATTTTGTTTTTAATTGGAGGATGATTGCTTTACAATATCATGATTGTTTCTGCCATACGTCAGCATGAATCGGCCATAGGTGTACATCTGTCCCCTCCCTCCTGAGCCTCCCTCTGCCTCCCTCCCACCCCACCCCTCGAGGTTCTCACGGAGCACTGACTTTGGGCTCCCTGAGTCACACAGCAGATTCCCACTAGCTACTACTTATATCTGAAAATGTGTGTTTCAGTGTTACTCTCTCAAATTGTCTCACCCTCTCCTTCCCCGCAGTGTGCAAAAGTCTGTCCTTTATGCCTGCATCTCCTTTGTTTCCCTGAAAATAGGATCATCAGTACCAGCTTTCTAGATTCCATAGATATGCATTAATGTGTAATATTTCTCATTCTCGTCTGACTAACTTCACTCTGTATAATAGGCTATAGGTTCAGCCACCTAATTAGGACTGACTCACATGCATTTCTTTTTATAGCTGAGGAATATGCCATTGTGCATATGTACCACAACTTCTTTATACATTCATCTGTCAGTGGACATGTAAGTTGCTTCCATGTCCTGGCTATTGTAGATAGTGCTGTGGTGAACATTGGGGTACATGTGTCTTTTTCCATTATGGTTTTCTGAGCATATATGCCCAGTAGTGGGGTTGCTGGGTCATATGTTAAGCAATTTTCTGAAAAAAATTTTTTAACTATTTAGTAAGGGCAGAAGATGTTATGTAGACTAATAACACACACGTCTAGATAAATATATATACATATTGGGGTTTTATGGTTCTTTTCATTACAATATGATACCTCTGTAGTGTACTAAGCCATTTCAGTTTTTAAAAAATCATATCAAAATTGGCACCATTCCTATATTAGACTAATAACTAAACATTAAAAATCATCCTCAGAACCAACATAATAATATAGAACTGTTGTTTAAATGTAGTTCTAAAACTGAGAAAGATTAAGAAATGTGTTACTGAAAGATTCCTCCACAGTAATTATATTGAGTATTTAAAATTTCTCTTTTTATGAATCATTTTTTATTTTATATATAGAAGTATATTTCAGATTCTTTTCTTACATCTATAAAGCAGTTATCCTTCAATTAAAAATAAATAAATTTATACAGCTGTGTCTCTTTTGCTGTCTCGCACACAGGGGAAATTTATATTAAAAAATATAAAAAAATGAATAAATTAAAAAAATATTATTTTCTTACCTTCTGTACTATGGCTCTTTTTTTTTTTCCCTCCTCTTAGCTATCTTCCTGAGCTCTTTCCGGGTGCCGTATGAGGAAATCAAAATGATGATATTGGAAGTGGATGAAACACAGTTGGCAGAGTCTATGATTCAGGTAAACAAACAGAGAGCTTAAATTCCTATATTTCATTGCAGGCTTCTCATTAAGCAGAAATCTGAAGTGAAGCAAAATTATTAAACCAAATCATTCAACTGGAAAATCTTTGCTGCATAATTACTTTTAGCATAACTTTTGCGTTGCCAGGAGATAGAGCTTTGCATGTTCTCTTAACTACAAACTAAATATAATGCTATCAAATGATTACATTTCAGTTATTTTAAATGACTGTTTCTGAAAGGCAGATTGTTTACTTTTACATGTATGTTTATTTTTTTACAGTTAAGTCTAACAATATACTAATTTAAATTTATTTGTATGATCCTTATAGAATATGGTTTTCTTGGGTTTGTATGTCTTATAAAGTTGTATTTTTGTTTGGTAAAGAAGATTGAGAGAGTTTTCTCTTTATTTATAGTTACTGTTACTAACAACCCTTACTTGAGTCATTTGTGTTTCCATGAATACTAGAAATTGTTTGCATAGTATTCTGAGTCATTCAGAAGGCTGGAACTTCTTGGTTTTCTCTGTCCTGTCTTGTAAATGTGGTAAGAATATATAATCCCATCAGTGACTTGTGCTAAGTCTCAGACTCTTTAAACTATCTAACTCAACAACCTTTCTTCAAGCGTGTTTTTCCTCCAGCAGTTTCTCATAGTTTTTCTCTTTATTCCTTTTGATTGTGAATGTGCTTTGTTCCTGGGAGTAGATTTCCAAGTTCTTTCACTAAAGTGTTTCTACTTAATGCATATGTAGTTTTTATAATGCATTTGTAAATATTATAAACATATAAATATTTAGACAGTAACTTTTAACTTGATTATATGAATATTTTGCATGATCATGTCTTTTGTTGCTTGAGTGGAAAAAAGTTTGGATTTTAAAATTCATGTCGGAAGAACATTCAGTTCCACATAATTTATTAACATATTACTTCTCTATTACTGTTTTAACAATTTACCACAAATTTAGTGGCTTAGTATAAAACAAATACATTGCATTTTTGTAGAACAGAAGTCTAGTGTGGCCTTATTGTGCCAGAGTCCAGGTGTTAGCCGACTTGCATTCCTCTCTGGAGGCTTCAGCTGTTTTTGTTTTCCAGCCCCTTGTGACTGCCCGCATTCCTTGGCTGGTAGACACACTCTCCTTCAGTTTCTCAGCCAGTGACTTTGAAGCTCGGTTCCTCCGTTCACAGAAACCTTGTAGAGGTGTCCTCTGTTTACATCTCCCTCTTACTATTGTGCTCTCCCTCTTCCACGTTTTAAGACCTTTGTGATTCCATTGGGCACATCCGGATAATCCAGGTTTGGGGTCAGCTGATAGCAACTTAATTCCATTTTAAATCCTGATTCCCTTTGTTGTGTAAGTTAATATTTAATAAGTTCTGGGAATTAAATGTAGAGCTCTTAGTGGGGTTGGGTCATCATTCTGCTTATCATACTTGCTAAATATAAAACCAATCTTAAGAATTGAAAATCTAAAAATTTACTTTGGGCATATGTAAAATCTTTATATATTCATTAAAAAATAAGAATTTCATGCTGTTTGAAGTCTTATTTTTAATTTTAAAAATACTTTCTAATTGTAAAGTGAAGAACTTGCCTATTTTGAACAGAGCATAGAAAAAGCAATACTTTGTTAATAATCATTAATTACTTGAGCACATATTTTATAGTGCCTACCATATGACGAGATGGTATTAGGCTCACTCAGGTATAGGCTTGATCAGACACAAACTTTACCTTTGTGGAGTTTATAGTGTGGCAAGGGAGATGGCATTTATATGTATATATATATATAATTATAATTTTATATATATGATTATAATACAAGGTAAACCTGGCTGTATTGAGATTGTTAGACCTAGATAATATATGAGGTGTGTGAATGTGTGTGTGTGTGTGTGTGTGTGTGTGTGTGTGTGTTAGTTGCTCAGTCATTTCCAGGTCTGTGACCCCATGGACTGTAGCCCGCCAGGCTCCTCTGTTCATGGGATTCTCCAGGCAAGAATACGGAGTGGGTTGCTGTTCTCTTCTCCAGGGGATTTTCCCGACCTAGGGATCGAACTCAGGTCTCCCGCATTGCAGGCAGATTCTTTATTGTCTAGCCACCAGGGAAGCTTAAATGTATGAAGGTGTATGAAGTGTATGAAGGTCTTTACAGGTTGAATTAGTTCAGTTCAGTCACTCAGTCGTGTCTGACTCTTTGGGACCCCAGGGACTGCAGCATGCCAGGCCTCCCTGTCCATCACCAACTCCCCAGAGTTCACTCAAACTCGTGTCCATCGAGTTGGTGATGTCATCCAACCGTCTCATTCTCTTTCGTCCCCTTCTCCTCCTGCCCTCAGTCTTTCCCAGCATCAGGGTCTTTTCACATGCGTCAGCTCTTCACATCAGGTGGCCAAAGTATTGGAGTCTCAGCTTCAGCATCAGTCCTTCCAGTGAATATGGCATGTATATAGGCAGAGGGATCCTGTGAGAGAAAAGCTGTGTGGGGCAACTTTGAAGACTTTATTTTGAAAGGAACTTGGGATTGGAAATATGATAAGGGGAATGTTGGAATGTTGGGCCTGTAATTTTACAAATCTAATAGTTTTATTACTTTAGAAAACAAAAATAATGAAGTGAAAAAGTAATGAATTTGTGATGAAAGATTAAAATTTAAGTGTATATTAACTAAAAATATTCAAGGTGATTTTATGGTTATCTAAAAAGATGCTGAAGAAATTCAGTGTAATAAATAGGTCAGCTGTCAACTAGAACGATTAAAAGAAACCGAGTCTTTTATTAATAACTGAGTCTTCTGGTCTTAGGCAGTTTTACTGAGAGAAACTTCTATTTATAAGGGAAAATCATATTCCTTTATTTTTTTATTCAGTTTGGTAGTATTAATATTGAATTTTTTTTAGAGATAATCTTAAATTGCCACTTTTTTGTTTGTTTTTGGCCAATCAAGTTTTTGTCCAAAGGTACACAGTGGGTGAAATACTTATTCTTTGATCTCTTTGATATATAACATTCTCTAACATTATTTTTTTAACTAATAACACCATTGGTGATTTTTTTCCTTAAATATATATATTTTCCTTAAATATACTTCCTAAAATATATATATTTAAGCCTCACATATATAGGCTTAATTATAATTTGAATTTGACCTTGGGCTTGTACAGAGTTTACTTATGCTGTAATTTGGAATTGTGAGCACCAACCACTCTTTTTTTCTTAATTTTAATGTCAGTATACTAATTTGCTATAATACTATTATTGTCAATCATGTTTTGATACAGAGGATCTATATAGACTTTGTCAAAGGGATGGTTTAGTCATATATGTTCTAGAAAGGAAGCATAGTTACATGTTTTCCCTTTCTGAGCTGAAGATGATTGAGGCAGAGGGCCATTACAGCCATGGCACTTAAGTTCTCTCTCTTCTTTTGTCTGCAAGGTTCATCATCCTGTGTCTGCAGTGCCTTTTCAAGTTTTCTTTCACATCAGAAAACTTATGTTGTCTTGTTTTAGAGATATCTTCATTTTTATTATTAAAACTGTAATCATACTGGTTAAATCTTGCAAGTGCTGTCATTAAAATTCCCTTGATTTCTTTTCTATTCTTTCTCTTGCCTTAGAAGCAATATGATCTCTTTTATCCCCCTGGGTGAAGTGCTAAAATATGTTTGGCTTTGCCTGAAAATTTCTGACATTTAATTCCCAATAGCTGAAATGTAATTGATCACATTTATCCAGGTGAGAAAGCTATTCCTTTGGTATAGGTTGAATTCTCCTTTCTCAATTATATAGCTAATCAAATAAACATTGAGTAGTGCTTGATTTGAATATGTAATAATCCTGGATAGAGAAGAGGCAAATTAGTTGCTTTCAAGATACAGAGACTAAAGCTTAAGGCTTAGTATTTGGGAAGTTAACTAGAAATAAAACTGAAGATTAACTCGGTCAATGATTTCCTTCTCATAGTTTATTAACAAATTTTCCTAGAATTTAAGAAGCACATTAATGAAGATATTTTCCTTTGGTTGTAATTTTAGAACTTAATAAAGCATCTTCCTGATCAAGAACAGTTGAATTCACTTTCTCAGTACCAGAGTGAATATAGCAACTTATGTGAACCCGAGCAGTTTGCTGTTGTGGTGGTACCCTGTCAGCTCTCTTTGGAGGGGGCGTCTGTACTGTGCACAGAGAAAAAAGAATGCAAGGCTTTTCACATCATTAATATTCACAAACATTTAATGTCCACCTTGCTTTTTTTCTTAACCTGAGGATATTTATGAAAAATTATCTTGATTTTAAAATATATGTTGAAATTCTAACCATAAATGAAGTCCAAGGAGTTCTTTCAAAAGTACAAACATGATTTTTTATCTTTTCTATTTAATGTGAAAATGTAAAATGGAACCTGTACTCCTATGACTAGAATGGATTGTGTTTTATTCTGGAGCTGTGTGTTCCAACATATCTCAAGAGTAGCTTCACTTTCTCATTCTACTCAATCACTTCAGTTCCTCTCATGTTTTAGACTCTAAAATTAGAAATATAGTTTCTTTTTGGCAATGAGGATGAAAAAAATGAATGCATTTTAGAAAATCTTCAAGACACCTTGATAATCATCTTTTTCTAGTCTCCTATTTTATAGAAGTTGGTATCTAAAGAGATGAGAAAAGACTTTCCAGTGTTATATGTTAGCTCTATTGCAACTTGAATTTAAGATTTTTATCAAGTTTTCTTTTCTCCTGCTCTTACCTTCTACCATTAAATTATCATGTTGACGTTGGGTACCTCAGCCATCATGATGATGATTAAAGTACTATTTCATTTTTTTTTAATATATAAGATTTTTTCCCCTAGAGCCTTCAGCTATGTTATTACCAACCTCCAGGGATGTTGTAGTATATTTCTATAATTCTGAAAGGTTGGGTTGGATTACTAAAGGACTATGTTCGCATTCTATTATTTGGCGTGTTATTGACACTTGATTTTAAACTTCTTCTGTCTCTTCATAAATCCAATCTACTCAGCCTTCCGTGCAGTGACTCCCCTGCCCCCAAAGTTCACAGACTCAGATTAGAAAGAAAAAAAGACAGATTTTTCCTCTTAATAGCCCTGTAATTTTGATTTTAAAACTTTTAAACATTATTTTTAGGAAAATGCTATTTTTTTTAACATGAGTCTCTCCAGAGAGCTCTTTTATCCTCTTGTCTCTCTCTCTCTCTTTTTCTTTATTTTCTTGTTTATTTTTTGTCACCCGATCAGTCTTTCTCTTGATCCCTGTGTGACACAATATCTTCCATATGAGACAAAGGAGAATTTGCGTTACATTTTTAACAACAAGCTGCTTAGATTTCTGATGTTTGTCCATCTTTTTTGACTCTTGAATGAAAATCACAGCATGTAAAATTACAATTTTGAAACATTCCTATCCATGTTAAATATGAAACACAAACTTATATGAAAATATCTACTTACCAAGAAACTGTTTATTTTGCATATCATCACAGAGATTTAAAACTGTTCTCATGTTTTTCCTGCTGGTTGTCACAGAAGAATGAACTCTTGCAGATGTTTCAGGTTTATTTAAATAGCCAGGTTATGCCTGCCTTTGAAAAATGAGGGTTCACATCAAAAAGGCATGATTTACAAGTATTGTACTCAGAAGGGTCAGAAAGTTAAAATAAGTATATTCCCAGATACCAGGGCCTTAGACATGATAATTTTGATTTTAAGACACATGTCAATGTGAACTTGACCTTGACTCTACACATTCCATGCTGATCATACCTGACTACAAATGGACTATAAAGAGAACAAGAGTGATACTGTTGAAAATCATCTGCTATTATCTGTTTTTTATGAACATTTTTGAAAATATTGTTTCAAGTTCTGGTTTGTGTTACACTAACACCTTAAAATATATTTGTTTTGATGAAGAAAGGTGAAAGACAGTTGAAGAAAAATGAAAGTTTTATATGGAGTATTTTGGGGGCAGGGGGTAGCAAATAGTAATATTCTTCACTTCATCTTTTTTTCCATTACATTCAACCTGGCTCTCTACTTCTCAAGCCCCCACACATTGCCCAAAAGACAGGAAAACTTGCCTAAAGTTCTAAACAGTTGAGAGTTACCCCCAAAATGATGAACCATATGTGATGCCTGACATTTTCTGTTCTTTCTAATTTAAGACTCAGTGAGTTCACATGTTCATTAAAGAGTGATATCTTTTCAGTTTATCGACATTATATAAATGATACCATAATTTGTTGGTTTTAAGAAATTGATTATAATTACCATGTGTATCTTTTAAAGATTCTCATAATGCTGTTTCATTTTTAAAGTAATAAGCTTAGTATACTTGTGTATATATTGAAGATGGGCTGTTAACTAGAAGTAAACTAAACTGCAGATTCCTACAAGACTTTGCTCTTGTAGAAAAACCTTTACTTATTGACTAAACCTATATTTAAAGTGCTAATCATTTCTGGCTGAAAAATCTTCAGAGTCACAAACAAGAAAGAGTCAGAGGTGGTTGTTCCACCCCAAATAGGATCGAAACTTGCCGTTTTACTTATTTTCACCGTAGATAGACTGGTGTTAACTGTTTCATCTTCAGGTTCTGTGCACTGATACTGTCATTTCTAGCATTGTTTTCATTTTTATAGAAATCAGTTAAAACCCTGCAGTTATTTTCGTTGCCAGTTTACATTTTTCTTTTATCCAATTATGTAAATTCATTAATTTCATTCATGTGAATTACAGCTGTATTCTATTTAAATAAACACTCAAATTTGATACAGTGGACAAAGTCACTAAGGTTGTTTGCATTATATAATCTGCTTTATGTCCACACAAGAATTATGTAAAATAGCAAACAAACAAAATCCAGCTTACCTGTACATCAGTGTTTGTCTCCATTATTTCTGTTTCATAGAAAGGTGGTTTGTGAAAGTAACACATCCAAATTGCTCGTAATCAATGTCAATAAAGGCCAAATAGAAGAGACTTCCTTGGCCGTCCAAGGAGTGGACGTCTTGGAGTGGTTAAGACTCCAACCTTCCAATGCAGGGGGCGTGGATTTGATCCCTTGGGGCTTCCTTGGTGGCTCAGAGGTTAAAGTGTCTGCCTCCAATGCAGGAGACCCGGGTTCGATCCCTGGGTTGGGAAGATCCCCTGGAGAAAGAAATGTTAACCCACTCCAATATTCTTGCTGGAGAATCCCATGGACGGAGAAGCCTGGTAGGCTATAGTCCACGGGGTCGCAAAGAATCGGAGACGACTGAGCGACTTCATCTTCAGGTAACTAAGGTCCTACATGTTATGTGGTGTGTCACAAAATACCAAATAGAATATATAAAACACAACATCTAAATTAGAAGTATGTTCTACTTTTGTCATATATTACTTACATACAAGTATCTGGATCTTGGGAAAAGCAAGAAAGTTCCAGAAAAACATCTATTTCTGCTTTTTTGACTATGCCAAAGCCTTTGACTGTGTGGATCACAATAAACTGTGGAAAATTCTGAGAGAGATGGGAATACCAGACCACCTGACCTGCCCCTTGAGAAACCTATATGCAGGTCAGGAAGCAACAGTTAGAACTGGACATGGAGCAACAGACTGATTGCAAATAGGAAAAGGAGTACGTCAAGGCTGTATATTGTCACCCTGCTTATTTAACTTCTGTGAAGAGTACATCATGAGAAACACTGGGCTAGAAGAAGCCCAAGCTGGAATCAAGATTGCTGGGAGAAATATCAATAACCTCAGATATGCAGATGACGCCACCCTTATGATGCAGAAAGTGAAGAGGAACTAAAAATCCTCTTGATGAAAGTGAAAGAGGAGAGTGAAAAAGTTGGCTTAAAGCTCAACATTCAGAAAACGAAGATCATGGCATCTACTCATCAAAGACTGGTTTCTGTTGAAAGAACCTGATTGTAGTTGTATGACTATTTTTTTTTTTTATATCTGCAGTCATCTTTTGATCAGTAAGCCATTAGGTAAAATCACTGTGCTGACAGTGGTACAGTTGGTTAACTATGTGAGAAGTAAGATATGTAAATATTCAATGGGATCACAAGATTTAGCTGAAGCTTAGAAAGAGGCCTAAAATTTGCATTTGAAAGTTGGTATACTAGAATTTCTTTGATTAAAAATTCTAAGCTTTTGAATATTTGTCTCCACATTATTTAGTTCTGTTAAGCTGCCAATTCTTCAAAGGAATTGTGTGTTTATAGGAAATTGAATTGAACGAATGTTTTATTTGTGTACTGTAGTTTGATCTACCACCATTTGGTGTCACTGTAGGGCAGAGCTTTTAAACTTTGTGCAGTAGAGACTTATTTTTAACCAAAGCATGTTGTAAGAAGTTCATGTAAATTTCCTTCCATTAAAAATGCCTCATTTTAAAATACACCTAAATATTCTTGTTATAAAACATTTAAATAATGTATAAAAATACTGAATACAATGTAGAAGTTTCCTTGTATCTCACTACCCACTGCATTCCATATAAATGATCTTTTTAAATGTTTTGCTGGCTTTCCAATCCTGTTTCTTTGTATTTACAAATGTATGCATATTCATTTGCACATTGTTCTAAAACTTCACCGTGAAATATGTTTTGGAGATTTTGTTTTTATGATGTGATATTTTGAAATTCCTATATGGTATTTCATGCTGTGCTCAGTCATGTCTGACTCTTTGTAGCCTCATGGACTATAGCCTGCCAGCCTTTTCTTTCCATGAAATTTTCCAGGTAAGAATACTGGCGCAGGTTGCCATTTCCTACTTCAGGGGGCCTTCCTGACCCAAGGATTGAACCTTTGTCTCCTAAGTCTCCTGCATTGGTTGGCGGATTCTTTACCACTGTGCCACCTACTGATATTTTGACTTTTTCTATAACTATTTCCTCAGTGAAGGATGGTTAGTTTTTGTTTTCCCCCCAAGTTTAAAAAAAATAATTCTGCATACCTGATTTGCATATGTATTTGGAGGGAGTGTTTTATAGAGGTTATGTGCATGAACTCTGGGTTAAAATCCTACATCAAACTTACAAGTTTTGTGATCTTGGGTAGGTGTTCATTTTCCTGTACCTCACTTTCCTTATTTGTGAAACTTACATTAGTTTCCTGTTGCTGCTGTAACAAAGTACCACAGACTTAGTGGCTGGAAACAAAATACATTTATTGTCATAGAATCCTGGAGGTCAGGAGTTTGGAATGGGTTGTTAATATTGTGTTCCTCTGAAGCTCTGGAAAGGATTTCCTCCTGGCCCTCCCCGCGTTTGGCGGCTGCCCACATCCCTGGCTTACAGTCTGCCATCACACTCACTTCTCCTTTTGTCATTGTGTCACGCCTCCTTCCCTGGCTCTCTCCTCCACCCTCATCCAAAGGACCTTGGGTTTATACTCACTAATCTAGAATAATCAAGCATCTAAATGTAATCAAATCCACAATGTCTCTTCTGCCATGTAAGTTAACATATTCAGAAGTTTTGCGGATTAGTCTGTGACCCTATTTGAGGGAGTCACGATTCTGCCAGTCACAGGCGAGTGATCATGTCTGCCTTCTGTATTCTTCTGAGTATTAAATAGACGCAGTGACTCATTGGAAAAGACTCTGATGCTGGGAGGGATTGCGGACAGGAGGATAAGGGGACAACAGAGGATGAGATGGCTGGATGGCATCACCGACTCGATGAGTCTCACTCGGCCGTGAGTCTGAGTGAACTCCGGGACTTGGTGATGGACAGGGAGGTCTGGTTTACTGCAGTTCATGGGGTCGCAAAGAGTCGGACACGACTGAGCAAATGAACTGAACTGGTACGTGTAAATCAGCTTGTAATCCAAACTCTTTAAGGCTTAGCTTCTGTGATGAATATTATTATTTCTTTGTAAAAGTCACAGAATTTGAATTCCTAGGTGAAAACTTCTGTTAATCTTGGTCATTCTTGCCAAATTAACCTTCTAGAAATTATCTCAATTTATATTTTTATGAACAATACACATGAGGATTTTTTTTCTTGCACCATCACTAGTACTTAATATGATCTTTTTTATTCCACTTGTGTTTTTTTTTTTTTTTTTTCACTATATATTTCCAGGCTACTGAATGAGATTGATACACTTTATTTATTGGTTATTTATATTTCTTCCTGGATTTACTTTCTTACTATATTATCTTTCTTTCCTTATAGTTTGTAGAAGCTCCTTATATAACCTATGTGTTATTCCTTTGTAAATATTTAAAGATTTTCACTTGTCTTTCCAGTTTATTTATGATGTCTTCTGTATCCTGAATTGAAGAGTCATGTTCCTCACTCAAGGAGTATTCTGTGTTTTAGTACAACTTCAGTCCTTTGTACATAATGGAGTTCAGTTGCTCAGTCGTGTTTGACTCTGCGACCCCATGAATCCCAGCACGCCAGCCCTCCCTATCCATCACCAACTCCTGTCGTTCACCCAAACTCATGTGCATTGAATTGGTGATGCCATCCAGCCATCTATTCCTCTGTCATCCCCTTCTCTTCCTGCCCCCAATCCCTCCCAGCATCAGAGTCTTTTCCAATGAGTCAACTCTTTGCATGAGGTGGTCAAAGTATTGGAGTTTCAGCCTCAGCATCAGTCCTTCCAGTGAACACTCAGGACTGATCTCCTTGAGAATGGACTGGTTGGATCTCCTTGCAGTCCAAGGGACTCTCAAGAGTCTTTTCCAACACCACAGTTCATAAGCATCAATTTTTCGGCTCTCAGCTTTCTTCACAGTCCAACTCTCACATCCATACGTGACCACTGGAAAAACTATAGCCCTGACTAGATGGACCTTTGTTGGCAAATTAATATCTCTGCTTTTTAATATGCTGTCCCAGTTCAGTCGCTCAGTTGTGTCCGACTCTTTGCGACCCCATGAGTCTCAGCACACCAGGCCTCCCTGTCCGTCACCAAGTCCTGGAGTTCACTCAGACTCATGTCCATCGAGTCAGTGATGCCATCCAGTTATCTCATCCTCGGTCGTCCCCTTCTCCTCCTGCCCCAATCCCTCCCAGCATCAGAGTCTTTTCCAATGAGTCAACTCTTTGCATGAGGTGGCCAAAGTACGGGAGCTTCAGCTTTAGCATCATTCCTTTCAAAGAAATCCCAGGGTTGATCTCCTTCAGAATGGACTGATTGCATCTCCTTGCAGTCCAAGGGACTCTCAAGAGTCTTCTCCAACACCACAGTTCAAAAGCATCAATTCTTCGACGTTCAGCCTTCTTCACAGGCCAACTCTCACATCCATACATGACTACATGCTACTGGAAAAACCATAGCCTTGACTAGACGGATCTTAGTCAGCAAAGTAATGTCTCTGCTTTTGAATATGTTGTCTAGGTTGGTCATAACTTTTGTTCCAAGGAGTAGGTGTCTTTTAATTTCATGGCTGCAGTCACCATCTGCAGTGATTTTGGAGCTCCCCCAAAATAAAGTCTGACACCATTTCCACTGTTTCCCCATCTATTTCCCATGAAGTGATGGGACCAGATGCCATGATCTTAGTTTTGTGAATATTGAGCTTTAAGCCAACTTTTTACTCACCTCTTTCACTTTTATCAAGAGACTTTCCAGTTTCTCTTCACTTTCTGCTATAAGGATGGTATCATCTGCATATCTGAGGTTATTGATAATTTTCCTGGTGATCTTGATTCCAGCTTGTGCTTCTTCCAGCCCAGTGTTTCTCATGATTTACTCTGCATATAAGTTAAATCAGCCAGGTTACAATATACAGCCTTGACATATTCCTTTTCCTATTTGGAACCAGTGTGTTGTTCTACATCCAGTTTTAACTGTTGCTTCCTGGCCTGCATACAGATTTCTCAAGAGGCAGGTCAGGTGATCTGATACTCCCATCTCTTTCAGAATTTTCCACAGTTTATTGTGATCCACACAGTCAAAGGCTTTGGCATAGTCAATAAAGCAGAAGTAGATGTTTTTCTGAAACTCTCTTGCTTTTTCCATGATCCTGCGAATGTTGACAATTTGATCTCTGGTTCCTCTGCCTTTTCTAAAACCAGCTTGGACATCTGGAAGTTCACAGTTCAAGTATTGCTTAAGCCTGGCTTGGAGAATTTTGATCATCACTTTACTAGCATGTGAGATGAGTGCAATTGTGTGGTAGTTTGAGCATTCTTTGGCATTGCCTTTCTTTGAGATTGGAATGAAAACTGACCTTTTCCAGTCCTGCGGCCACTGCTGAGTTTTCCAAATTTAATGACATATTGAGTGCAGCACTTTCACAGCATCATCTTCCAGGATTTGAAATAGCTCAACTGGAATCCATCACCTCCATTAGCTTTGTTCGTAGTGATGCTTTCTAAGGCCCACTTGACTTCACATTCCAGGATGTCTGGCTCTAGTTGAGTGATCACACCATCGTGATTATCTGCGTCGTGAAGGTCTTCTGTCTGTTTTTGCCACCTCTTCTTAATATCTTCTGCTTCTATTAGGTCCATACCATTGCTGTACTTTATCAAGCGCATCTTTGCATGAAATGTTCCCTTGCTATCTCTAATTTTATTAACGAGATCTCTAGTCTTTCCCATTCTGTTGTTTTCTTCTATTTCTTTTCATTGATTGCTGAGAAAGGCTTTCTTAACTCTTCTTGCTATTCTTTAGAACTTTACATTCAAATGAAAATATCTTTCCTTTTCTCCTTTGCTTTTCCGCTTCTCTTGTTTTCACAGCTATTGTTAAGGCCTTCTCAGATAGCCATTTTGCTTTTTTGCATTTCTTTTTTGGGAGGATGGTCTTGATTCGTATCTCCTGTACAGTGTCATGAATCTCCATCCATAGTTCATCAGGCACTCTGTCTATCAGATCTAGTCCCTTAAATCTATTTCTCACTTCCACTGTATAATCATAAGGGATTTGATTTAGGTCATACCTGAAAGGTCTAGTGGTTTTATAGGTACGTGTAAATAGCAGTTGATTAAGTCTTTCCCTGGATGGTGTGGAACATCTTGTAAAGTTGTAGAATGAGGGAAATGCCACTTAGTATCCCTCACTGACTCCCTAAGCTACTTTGCTTGCTTCCTATAACTTTTACATGGATGTCTAAAATTCTTGAAATAGTATCCCTTAAAAACAACCTAGCAAAAAATCTTCATTGAAATATAATTAGTACACAGTAAAATGCATATATTTAAAACTTGTAGAATTTGATTCATTTTGATATAAGTACACTTGTGAAGCCATCACCATAATCAAGATAATGAACATGCTCATCAACCCTGAGTGCTTCCTCAGACTTCTCCGTGAGCCTCTCCTTCCTGCCCGCTCAGGCACCAGCCTTAGGTCTTTAGGATCAGCCACAGCCGCTCCTCCCGCTTCTTGTCTCGCCTGTTCTGTGCTTCATCTCCCAGACCACTTGCTGTGTTCTCAGGGCCCATGCCCAGGGCTGTCCACAGCCTGTTGCCCCTCTTCTCTGCTTTGGGAAACGCTCTCTGGAATTCTGTCTCTAGCACTCTGTTATTCCTTGCATAATTCAGGATTCTTTCTCTTTGCTATCATAATGCCGGGTACTTATCTCTAGATGATTCTTATTTCCCTGAAGTATAAGTATGTCACAGCTTTCATTTATGCTTGGGGATTTTTGACAGGCTGAATTACACCGTGCTCATCTTTGTATTCCTGACCCATGTCCATCTTGCACTACGTGGTGGCTACACCATACAGGCTAAGTGAATATGTGAAAAACGAAAGAGATAAACAGAAAGCAGGGAAAATATATATAGCAAGAATAGTAAAATAAAAATGAAGTTAAGAATTGTTTTTGATATTTTACATTTTAATTTATTTTCTGACTATAAAAATTTGTAATACTTTGAAATTATCAACAATTATTAGAAAACAGGTTCACAGAAAAATTGGGGGCAAGTTAGAGATTTTCTGTATTACATGCATAGCCTCCATCTTTATCAATATCTTTCACTAGAGTGATACATTTATCATACTTCATGAACTACACAAACACATCATAATTGCTCAGTGTCCATCGATCACCTTAGGGTTCATTCTTGGTGTTGTACATTCAGTGGATTAGGACAAATATATATCAGTCCTGAGTGGTCATTGGAAGGGCTGATGCTGAGGCTGAAACTCCAATACTTTGGCCACATCATGCGAAGAGCTGACTCATTGGAAAAGACTCTGATGCTGGGAGGGATTGGGGGCAGGAGGGGACGTGGATGACAGAGGATGAGATGGCTGAATGGCATAACTGACTCGATGCACATGAGTTTGGGTGAATTCCAGGAGTTGGTGATGGACAGTGAGGCCTGGTGTGCTGTGATTCATGGGGTCGCAAAGAGTCGAACTCAAGTAGTGACTGAACTGAACTGAACTGATAATGACATATATCCATCATTATGGTACTATACAGACAATCATTTCTAAAAATCACATATTGCAATGAAAATGTTGTGTACTTTTGAGATAGTGATTTTAATGTTTGTTAAAATAAGTCTCTGGCCCATTATTTCTTTGGTAAGAATGGATTAATTTAAAAGTATACCAAGTAGCCAACAATTTTGAGCATAAAAGTCTCAATTTATACTTGTATTCAGAACAGAATATAACCACCCTATTTGATTGTGCCACGTACTTTGTAGACTTGTCACTTGGTAGACTCAGTCACTTTGTAGACTTATTCTACTTTTCTCCTGGTGCCACACCTATGTTGGTCTTCTCTTGATCCTTCTTTAACTCATGAGGCCATGCTGTTTAAGTCTGTGAACACTCGGGTACCTGCCCTATACAGTGCTGCTTTTGGTACTCAAAAGAAATTGAATTTTTTAAAAGGTATGAGGAAATTCTGATTTGGTGTGAGAATCATGGCTTATTGAAACAACTTAAGAAGAGCCTGATCAGAATTGGTGTGGGACCTGAAAGAGTCTGTCCACTGAGCCATTGCGTTCCCAGACTTACAGTATCCACCTGTCTTTCATTCAAGTGTTGATGAGTTGGAGTGCTTTGCAAACGTCCAGATTCAACATCGTTCTTGTTTCACAGAATTATCAGTTTATTCTTTTAATAATCCGTTTTGGCTTCTTGTAATTACTATTTCCTTTTCTCCCTAGTAATTCTTCTTCAGTCTTGTCTGTCAGTGACATAAATCTCTCCAGTCTCTCCTCCTGGATAACAGGAACTCTGTTTGTCTTCAGTTGCTGTCTTTGTCCCGGTTCCTTCACATTTCAGTATGCTCTAGACAGTACTTTGGCAACCTCATCTGCAAATCTTTCACCATCCAGGAGGATATTTGTTTAGAATAATAAACTGTTATAACTCTGTCCATAGTTATTTAAATCTTAAAGGTCTGCTTCTCTTAAGATCATAAACATTCAGCGTTCACTTATTCTTGTCCCTTTGCTTTGCAACCTTCTTGACATGTTTCTACCAGGATCCAGCATTTAATATAGGCTCCCTAGTGCAGATGGCTTTCCTTCCGCCTAGTGTAAGGCTTATTAATTTAGCTTGCTCTCAGTTGTCATTGGTCTGTAGCCTGAAATTCTTCAGACATGGCATACTGCTGTCATTTTCCTTATAATCTGATTTCTGCTTTTCATCTCAGTCAGTGATCCAACTCAAAATGATCACAACACCATTTGAATTTTTATTGAAACTTATAGAAATTTTGTAGGTTTAAGTAGTTAAACATCAGTTGTCAGGTAAGAAAAATTTCTGTTTCTATTTTCTCTGAAGATTTTTTTCTCTCACAGATTTCTTTTTAATTCTGTCTACATATGACATGGTGGAGGTACATGTTGACAAAACTCTTAAAAGGCCATTTACATCTTTTCTTTACATGTTTCTTTACATGATTTTTGGTAGTATAAAATAATGTATAACAATTTTGTTGATTTAGGCAAATATACTGAAATTCACAGAAAATTAGAAACTTTTTTTATGTTTCAACTTAACATGGCTTCACTGTTAGTAGATTGAGTATATTGAAGAACATTTCTGATATTAATTTGAGTTCTCATTTAGATGGTTCTGAGAAAGTGGATCCATGTCCACTAGCCTTTTGGTTTACATGGGTCTGAATTACCAGACTTGTATGGATGCGCTTAGAACTTGAGATTATATTGGTAATGAAACCACTATCTCATGTGTTTCATTTCAGTACCTGTCCTCTTGGTTCAGCACTGATTCACTCATTTGTAGATTTATTTGCAATTATTTATTGGACACCTCCTGTGTGTTCGGCCTTGTTCTGGATTCTGGGTTTGTTGCAGGGAACACATCTCTTACTTCTCCTTGGTCTTACACTGTAGTCGCATATAGTGACAATAGATACAGAAATGAAAGCACAGAGTCAGGTGACCCTCAGTACTCCTCAGCACGTGGTGGTAAGAGGCGGGTACGGTGTGTGATCAAATGCCTGGGGAGAGCCTCTCCCCTCTGAGCCAGCACCGGAGTGACCAGCTCGGAGGACCACTCACAGACAGGCCACAGAGTGCCAGGCTTTGGGGACAGTGGGATTTGGCACAGGGAAGCCTGGCTGGTGCAGCGCAAGTGAAGGGGCAGGCAGCAGGACAGGGGGAGAGGGAGGCCCCAGGACCACGCCGGCAGGGTGTGGGGCCTGCGGTCGTCATGCTAGGAAATCACTGGAGATCTTTACACGGAGAAGTGAAGTTATCTGGTCTGTGCTTTAGGTTTAGGTTAGGTTGATTATTCTGGCAGCTGTGTGAGGAACAGGTGGTGGGGTAGGAGCATAAATTGAAGCCAATGGCCAGTTAACATGCTATAACAATGATGAAGGTGAGAAAGCATTGTGGCTTGATGGCAGTGTCCATGGTACTAAGGGCCATATAATATTTTAAAATTAGGGAAGCTACTTATCTGATAGCTTGGATTTAGGGAATGAGAAGAGGCCAGAATGACCCCAAGGTGCTTGCCCTGTACAGTTAGATAGATAGGAGATCCTGTTTCCAAAGAATAGAAAAAGACTCGAGAGAGAAGCAGACTCAGGGAGGGAAGATCACTCAAACATCTATGGATGTGTGAGTGGACCTATGGAAAAAGCAGCTGGGATGTAAGCTGGAAGTCAGGGCTGAAGGCATGAATTCGGGAGCTAGTCACATACTTGTGGAATTTAAAGCTCTGGTGCTAGATGAGATCACCCAAGGCATGAATCAGAAATGTAACACAGGAGGCCATGAGGGCACAGCAAAATATGCAAACCTGTTTATCTCAGTCTTCTCCCTGGAGAGGAACTCACCATCTGCAAGGGTTTATTTGCTTTTGCTGCTGGTTACCACCTCTCTGAGGAAAATTGCAATCCCTCGTCTAGGGAGTTGTACAAGGTGATTTTTTGATATGACACTATTGCAGTTTGTTTCAAAAGCTAAGCATGAGGCAGAGCGAGAGGGCTGTTTGGCATTTGTGGATGTAATTCATCAGGGACTTTTGGAAAGAAGTTGGTCATGAAGACAGTGGTCATGGAATCTGTGAAAAGAAAGAAAAAAAACTACTTTTGCCTGCAGATCTATCTCTCATGAAGGAAAATGGAATGATTTCTAATATATCATAGTAAAAAATGTATAGTGCCTATATTATGAACTAAGATAATGTTAAAATGCCAGAAGTGTGCAGACATATTCTGTGATACAGTAACTCTCGTTTATTCAAGGGATTGAATTCATTTAGTTCAAATCTACATCAAAATAGTAATATCAAATCCTGCCATTAATGGGAAAAATCACTCATGTACTACCAGTTGTGTTCTCTGTAGAGTGGGAGGATAAGTGGAATTGAACTCTGAGTGAATTCTCTTATGAGCATTTGATACCCATAGTAGAATGTCAGCTATGTTAAATAACTCTGCAATTCTTTAATTTATGAAAACTAATAAAAACACAGCATGATCAGAATAATATGCTAACTCTCGTGAGTTTCTCAAAAAGTTTGAATTTTCAACTGTGATGTATATTGGCCTAACCACTTTTTCATGTGTTAGCGAAAGGTACATTGTATTGTTTATGTTCTATCTTACAGGCATGTAAAAATGTAAAATGTTGTGAAATAATTTGATAATACTAAGAAGTGACATCTCTGTCAACTCATCTTCCCTGCAGTCTGTTCTTAACATAGCAGCTAGTGACATAAGGAAATCGCAGCCCACTCTGGTGTTCTTGTCTGGGAAATGCTGTGGACAGAGGAGCTGGTGGGCCACAGTCCATGGGGTCGCAGAGAGGCAGGCACGACTGCACACACCTGTGCAGGCAGTGACATAAGGTGGAGGATGCCTTGTCTCTCCCTGTAACCTTTCACTGGCTTCCACCTTGGAGGAGGAGCCTAAGTCTTTGCTATAGGTGACAAGTTTCTGCATATGTGAAACTTACAGCCCTGATGGGGGCCCTGATGTTTTGTGCCTCATATTCTACCACTCTCCTCTGGCTAACTCAGCTTAACCATGTGGCCTCCATACTGTCCTGTTGGCTGTATGGTCTCCTTGGACTTATTTTCTATATATATCCAAATGGCTTGCTGCCTCACATCCTTTTGATATTTCTTCCTCAGTCAACTTTTGGAGGTCTTCTCTAAGCACCCTGTTTGAAATTGCATGCCCAATTGCTCACATCACTTCTTTTTCTTTTCCCTGCTTTATTTTTCTCCCAAGCACTCATTACCTTCTCATTTACGATATGGTATTCCTTCCATTAACCTTCTATTAGTTTATCATAAGAATGGTCGTGATTACAGCACAAGTCATTCTCTTAGACATATGTTAGTGAATTTCTAGTGTCTTGAGCAATATCTGGCATGTAATAAGCATAATAGATATCTGATAGATGAATAAACACATCTGGCATGTAATAAGCATAATAGATATCCAATAGATGAATAAATAACTTTCCCTATGATGCTTGATAGTTAATTTAAATACTCAAAAACTACAACCATTTAGCACTTATCTTACTGAGGCTTGAATGCAGCATGTTCCTAGCACTGAAACACAAATCTGGGTTAAAACAACTTCATCTTGGTATTTGAGATTCCTGCAAATATCCTTCATTGCATTTCTAGTCTAATTAGACAGACCTGGGTTCGAATTCTTAGTTTACCATTTACTAGCTTTGGAATATTGGGTAAGTTTATTAACACCCCTCGGTTTAATTCCCTTTATAAAATGTGCGTGAGTTTAGGGCCTATCTCTCTAGATTGTAGTGATTAAAGGAGAGCGTGCATGTTTGGAGTCAGTAGTGAATAGTGAGTGCTCAATTCTGTTAGCTGCTGTTGTCCTCATTAGAAGTTTATTTTGAATGTTTTTCTTTTCATCTGTAATGATCCAGTTCAGGACCTACTTTCTTTCTTTAAAGCTGGTTTCTACTTTGCATTTAGAATTTTCTCTCTCACCCTGTTATTTTCTAGCAAGTTTCATGTTTGTGCTTTTGCCTCATCACTGTCTTAAGGATGCTATCTTAGGGTTGCGCAGCCACGTGGTTTCAGGTCCAGCACACACCCTCCGTCGCTCGTCTTGTGTGCGCTTGACCTGTGGTCAGCGTCTCACCCTGTTGGCTGAGTCTGCTCTCTCATTCTCTCCTCTCCCTCCCTGGTGCTGCCTTTCTGATGCCATCCTGGCCCTTTTCCACCTCTTCTTACTCTTCAGTGAGCATCTTGCTCAGAGTTTTCCCTCTGCTCTCTTTTCATGCCTTCCTCTTTCTCAGGAGTTTTATTCACTTCACAATTGTTTTCTAACAACTCTGGACTATTTTTTTTTAGAGCTCCCAGTCTTTTTGTACTTTAACTTTTAAACATACACAATTCAATGTCTCAAAGCGGCAAAGGGCATCGATTAGGAGTAAAGCACAAAGGCCAGTACTGGCTTGTGAGCCGTCTCCGTTCTGATCAGCTATCCTGACTTCCAGGTCTCACGATAAGTTATGCTGCTGGAGTATGTACATTCTGTTCATGGGAGCAGTTTTCAAGGGAACAATTGAAATTACTGAGAAACTGATTAGGATGAGCATCTCATATTAGTTACATGTGTTGGAGCCAGAAATATGAGCTAAAAGCTTTCTATCTCTAGCTCTCTGACTAGTTATATCCAACTGAGGATCTTAACCTTAGGGATCTCCTGAAATTAAAATCATCCAGTTGCATACAATAATAGCTTTATAGTTATTATAGAGAGTGTGCTCAAGAACAAAAAATACTCCAAATTCATTTTGACTGTTTCAGATATTATAAAGCAGCAGGTTAGCCTCTGCTGTAAATTGTGTCATGCAGTAGGAAAGCTGGATTAGATTAAAACCGTACTCTACATTAGTTTAGTCTGATAACTTTTTTATATAGCATCTGAAACTTGTTAACACTTAAAAGATGAGAGTGTGGATAATAGGAACAAAGAGGGAGATTAATTCTGGTGTTTCAAGTCAATGACATATGTATTGTATCAAATTAGCAACTATAGGACACTCAGGTAAGTGCATGACAGTTACAGTACTTGATTTGAAAGTGAAAGTTATAGTTGCTCACTCGTGTCTGAGCCTTTGCAACCCATGGATTATATATAGCCCACCAGGCTTTTCTGTCTATGGAATTCTCGAGGCAAGAATACTGCAGTGGGTAGCCATTCCCTTCTGCAGGGAATCTTCCCAATCTAAAGACAGAACGCAGGTCTCACACATTGTAGGCAGATTCTTAACCATCTGAGCCACCAGGCAAGTGAGTTACAGTTCACAAGGTATATTTATATACATACATGTATCTGGTGCATCTATCCTTCTGAGACAACAGTCCTTTAGGCTTATAAGAACTGAAACTCGTTTAGAATATGTGATTTAACCAAGAAATCCCACACCTCACAAACAGAAGAGAAGGATTCAAACTCAAGATTTCTGACTCCATATTTCTATATCGTATATTGTTTCTACTTCTTTGCGTCTAGATACAAGACTCTTGATCTATTGGCCCAGTCTTATATGTATACAAGAGGTAGGAAAAGGCAAATGAATGCAACAGGAAAGTTTTTCAAGGTAGTCTTTAGCCTGCATTGCAGTTTTGCTTGAACTGGTCCTGCCTCTGCTTCTCTTTGCAGAAACTAAAAGCTAACCATTTTTTTTCCTTAGAAACTCAGAGTCCATATGGGAGAGAAACAAATGCTCTCCTTCCTTAAGGAGCTGGCCTGTCAATTACCTCGTCCGGCTTATTACTCTCTGACTACTCGCTTCGCGTGAGAAGCCTTCCCCTCGTTTTCTGCCCTGGGTTGACAGGAACTGGTGTTTTGAGGCCCAGAGTAAGAGCCTTTGGAAACTCCTTTAGATGCTCAGAATCTTGATTGCTTACGTTTAACTCAACTTAGTGTGCGCTGTGGCTCCTGGCACGGAGTGCTTGTGGTGAAGTTTCAGTCCTTTGGTTCTTTATAGTACTTGTCTGGTTAAAAAAATTTTTTGTTGCTGTTTATTTGTTCTTTTCCTCCTTTGCTTATATTTTTATTTTGTTATTGAATTGTATGTTTCATTAGACATCCTATCTTCCACACCAGGCTTGACTTTTTTGAATGGATAAATGCAGTTGTTTTCTTTTCTCTAACATTGGGTCAAGTTTCCTGTCCTGCAATTCAGCTATTATCCAATATTAGTGCTATTTTTCATTCTTTACCAAGAATGCCAATTTTTTTATATCCAAGCTGACATATTTATTTAAGGACTGATAGGGAACAAAGTAGCTTTTCTCCTCTTTAGTGAAAAGCTAACATTAACTTTCTTACACCAGTATCACTAGTGCCAAATCATTTGACTTTTATTTTTGTCCCAATTCCCATCTGCTAGAAAAATCTAATTCTCTGTATGTATTGACTTCCATTATTGATCACCATTGGCTGACATTAAAGTTACTATTCAATTTAGTCTAAGTTTTAGTGTGTTTGAGTTCTCCTGATTTGTGGTTTCATTTTGAAACTGACTGGACTAGTATTCTGTTGCTGTTTTGTTCATTGGGGTCACATTGTGTGTTTCTTCCTGCAGAAAGCTGTGTGACAGCACTGAAATTTTGTGCTGTGGGCAGGTAGAGTCTTCAGTCCTGTTTTCTCAGTGTTTATTTTGTAAGTAGCTCCCCATGGAACTGCTAGCCAAAATGCAGCACTCAGTCATTCTGATCAATTGAATGCCAGTGTACTCGGAAAGCATTTAAGGTTCTGCTGGCTTTGTATTATGAGTTTCCGTGACACTGTCTTTATTTATGCTTTTCCTAATTTCTGAGCCAGAATTTTTTGAGGCATTCTGTATTTTGAATGTAATTAAGAGGAAGCTAGTTTGGTTAGCCTTTCCTTTATTGCTTAGTTGTCTATTTGCTATTCTGTTTTCATTCTATTACTTTACACTTTTTTTTTTTTTTGGCCTAGTTTTGCTTTTCTTCTTCTTAGCCTTTAATTTCTTAGTGGATTTGTACAACCTGTTCTGGAACTATCTGTATTCCTATCTACTGTTGATTTTAGTAATTACCTCTCTTGCCAGTTGAAGACTACTCCCCCAACCAACTTTAACCACCCCAAATTCAGGTTCCTACCTATTTTTTCCTAATCATGGGTCTTAACTGTAGCCTAATCCTTAGTTATGCTGCTTGTCTCAACCCTGCCTTCAGCCTTCCCTGTGTCTTGGTGCACCTTAGTGAGAACCATGCCATTCTCCCCTGCTGCCGGAAAGCACGTCACACACTTGGCCCTTGGGCATCTGCAGACAACGTGATAGACGTACTTGATTACTGAAGGGTGGAGGAGTTGCCTGAAAAAGGTGTCACAGCGGTTTAATTTGAATGCTCCCAAAACACACCCACCAAATCAATGGCTTGAGCTGAAACATGATCCCAAACACTGAATGAATTTCTGAAACGCCATTGATTTATTTTTAGAAGCCCTTGAATGAATTTTATTTGTTCTAATGTAGAAACAGAAACTGCAGACAATCAATACTAAGAAACACAGCAAGGTGTCATTTTTAATGGGTTTCTGTTTGAAATAAATGCAGAAACACCTTTGCCATTAATATTCTGGCATTAGAAAAAGAGCAAAAATTTATAAAATGGCATAGGAAAAATAGTTAAAGAAATCAGCTATTTAAGAGTATTTTAGGGAGAGTTATTGGTTTAAAATATGACTTAGCAAATGTTATATGAAAAGGCCCTCAATATTACTCTTGCTTGGAAAATCCCATGGACAGAGGAGCCTGGAAGGCTGCAGTCCATGGGGTTGCTGAGGGTCGGACACGACCGAGCGACTTCACTTTCACTTTTCACTTTCATGCATTGGAGAAGGAAATGGCAACCCACTCCAGTGTTCTTGCCTGGAGAATCCCAGGGACGGGGAAGCCTGGTGGGCTGCTGTCTATGGGGTCACACAGAGTCAGACATGACTGAAGTGACTTAGCAACAGCAGATTACTCTTTTAAAAAAACAAAATCTGGCCAGTGTTTTTAAAGAAAAATTGTGCATGGTTTACTTTTCTCCCGTCTGTTCTGGCATGTGTCTGATGATAGCAGAATCACTTGGATCTGTGGTAGCCAGTGTGCATACTCGGTGTGTTTCCCACATGCTCTGCCCAGTTCAGTACTTTTGCCACTGTAATGATGGACACCAGTTTTGGCCAACATGTCATAGTACTCTTATTTCAGATTTCCTCAACGCTGGCCTTTGTCTGATCATTTTCAGAGGCTACTTGTACCCCAGCATGTACTTTCCACTTTTCATAACCAGTTGGAACCTAGATTTGATTGACTCCAGTGACTTTTTCATCTTTTTTGTGGCCACCATCTTCCTGCCTTAGATGCCTCGAACCAAGAGCAGCCGTCAAGATAGCTGGAGAGTGAGAAACTTCGTTTATTACTTCTGAATAAATGAATCTATAGCACAGTTTGTCCTGTATCACTTTCTCTTACCCCCACTACCCTGACCCTGCCTCCCTGCAGTGCACCCCAAACTTTAGTGTCTATCAGTGAGGTCAGCTTCTGGAGGTAGCAATGAAAGGGTCAGCTGGCTACCATTACATCCAAGAGTCTGAATTCTGTTTTTTGATATCCAGCTCCAATTTGCCATTTTACTCTATGACTGTCCTTTACCTGGACCACTGATTAATCTTGAATATGTAATAGGTTAACCAATTGTGAATTTATAGGATTTAGATAAAGTGGCTTTGAATGTTAGCATCTTGATTATGATGTTTTAAAGACTTCTCAGAATCCCTCTTTTGTTAAGTAAAATTCTGAAAGTCAGGCTTACCTAAGATTGCCATACCTAAGGTGCTTTATCCACTGGTCATAGCAACCCTCTTCCGACAACAGAAGAGAAGACTCTACACATGGACATCACCACTGAAATCAGATTCATTATATTCTTTGCAGCCAAAGATGGAGAAACTCTTTACCATCAGCAAAAACAAGACCGGGAGCTGACTGTGGCTCAGATCATGAAGTCCTTATTGCCAAATTCAGACTTAAATTGAGAAAGTAGGGGAAAGCACTAGACCATTCAGGTAGGACCTAAATCAAATCCCTATGATTATACAGTGGAAGTGACAAAGAGATTCAAATGATTAGATCTGATAAGTGCCTGAAGAACTATGGATGGAGGTTCATGACATTGTACAGGAGGCAGTGATCAAGGCTATCTCCAAGGAAAAGAAATGCAAAACTGCAAAAAAAAAAAGTGAAGTCGCTCAGTCATGTCCGACTCTGTGACCCTATGGACGGTAGACTAGCTGGCTCCTCAATCCATTCACAGGATTTTCTAGGCAAGAGTACTGGAGTGGGTTGCCAATTCCTTCTCCAGGGGATCTTCCCGGCCCAGAAATCGAACCTGGGTCTCCTGCACTGTAGGCAGACGCTTTACATCTGCACTATCAGGGAAGTCCAAGAAGACAAAATGGTTGTCAAATGAGGCCTTAGAAATAGCTGTGAATAGAAGTGAAAGGCAAAAGAGAAAAGGAAAGATATACCCATTTGAACGCAGAGTTCCAAAGAACAGCAAGGAGACATAAGAAAGGCTTTCTCAGCGATCAATGCAAAGAAATAGACGAAGACAATAGAATGGAAGAGACTAGAGATCTCTTCAAGAAAATCAGAGATACCGAGGGAACATTTCATGCAAAGATGGGCACAGTCAAGGCCAGAAATCGTATGGACCTAACAGAAGCAGAAGATATTAAGAAGAGGGGGCAAGAATACACAGAAGAACTGCGAACTGTGCAAGAAAGATCTTCACAACCCAGATAATCACAATGGTGTGATCACTCGCCTACAGCCAGACATCCTGGAATGTGAAGTCAAGTGAGCCCTAGGAAGCATCACTATGAACAAAGTTAGTGGAGGTGATGGAACTCCAGTTGAGCTATTTCAGATCCTGAAAGACGATGCCTTGAAGGTGTTGCACTCAATATGCCAGCAAATTTGGAAAACTCAGCAGTGGCCACAGGACTGGAAGAGGTCAGTTTTCATTCCAATCCCAAAGAAAGACAATGCTAAAGAATACTCAAAGTACCACACAGTTGCACTCATCTCACACACTAGTAAAATAATGCTCAAAATATTTCAAGCCCGGCTTCAGCAGCACGTGAACTGTGAGCTTCCCAGTTCAAGCTGGATTTAGAAAAGGCAGAGGAACCAGAGATCAAATTGCCAACATCAGTTGGGTCTTCAAAAAAGCAAGAGAGTTTCAGATAAACATTTACAACTGCTTCTGACTATGCCAAAGCCTTTGACTGTGTCATTTCAGTTCAGTACTCAGTCGTATCCGACTCTTTGTGACCCCATGAATCGCAGCTCGCCAGGCCTCCCTGTCCATCACCAACTCCTGGAGTTCACTCAAACTCATGTCCATCGAGTTGGTGATGCCGTCCAGCCATCTCATCCTCTGTCGTCCCTGTCTCCACCTGCTTCCAATCCCTCCTAGCATCAAAGTCTTTGCCAATGAGTCATCTCTTTGCATGAGGTGGCCAAAGTACTGGAGTTTCAGCTTTAGCATCATTTCTTCCAAAGAACAACCAAGACTGATCTCCTTTAGAATGGACTGGTTGGATCTCCTTACAGTCCAAAGGACTCTCAAGAGTCTTCTCCAACACCACAGTTCAAAAGCATCAATTCTTTGGCACTCAGCTTTCTTCATAGTCCAACTCTCACATCCATACCTGACCACTAGAAAAACCACAGCCTTGATTAGATGGACCTTTGTTGGCAAAGTAATGTCTCTGCTTTTGAATATGCTATCTAAGTTGGTCATAAGTTTCCTTCCAAGGAGTAAGCGTCTTTTAATTTCATGGCTGCAATCACCATCTGTGGACCACAACAAACTGTAAAATTCTTCAAGAGATGGGTATACCAGACCTCCTGACCTGCCTCCTGAGAAATCTGTAGCTAGATAGTATATTTACGTTATTTGATGTTTTTCCTTTTCAGTCAGCTCAGATAGCAAAGCTTTCTATTGTTGAAATTCAGTGCAGATAGTTTTTAAAAAACATCTTTCATGTCTCTGCTTAAAATCCTTAATCTTTTCTCAGCCTTGTTAAGCATATGAATTATGGTAACTTTAAACGTTCCTGTCTCATTCAATATCCCATGAATTGTGAGTTTTTCCATTTTGCCTCCTGAGAGCAATACTACCCTCATCTATCTGAGAGTTGGGTATGGTTCCCTCCAGTGCTTCTGACTGATTCTTTTCCTTGGTCTTCAGTAGTTTCTCACATGATGTGTATACTACAGTTACAGACATATGAGTGGAACCTCTTGAGAACGCTGGAGCTTTCTGTCTGCACTACCGTTTCCTGTCTGGTACTCTGTCCTGAGAACTCAGCTGCGTTGGCATCCCCAGCTCTTACCTCTGTCTCGGCCATGACACCTCCTGGCTCCCCCTGGGCTCCTTTTCAGATGGCAAGCTGGAGCAGTCATGGAATGCACCTGTTTCCCCTTTCTCAGTCAGTGTCAGTGTCTGAAAGCTGTTGCCTCTGGATGTGGGGGCGAAGGGAGATAAATGCAGTCCATGTTTTTCCATTTTTGGCCAGAAGGGGAATATCTCTCTGATTGTTGTAATGATTTCTAAATCCATTTCAATTTGTAAAATGATCTAGTATATGTTTTTTAGCCAATGCAGGAGACCCAGGTTCCATCACTGGGCTGGGAAGCTCCTCTGGAGAAAGGAATGGTACCCACTCCAGTGTTCTTGCCTGGAGAATCCCACTGTCGCAGGATCCTTGCAGGCTCGAGGTCCATGGGATCATGAAGAGTTGGACACAACTGAGCAACTTTCAGATGTCACCACTCCCTTCTTTGTCCACTGGTTTCAGCTGCATTCATTTTCTGTTCCCTGCTCAGGTTTGCTATACGCCTGCTGCTCGCTCTGCCTCGGCCCAGATACCCCTTCCCTGTGGCAGGACTCATCATCCTGATGCCTGCCACCATTCTCTGTGTTATTCTGCATATTCATGAGCAATTACCCTTACCTAAAATGATCTTACCGATTTATATTATTGTTTCTCCTTTTCCCTCCCCTTCTTTATCTGTTTACTTTAGTACATCCATTTGGACCAGGTCTCTGTCATCTTATATTCAATGTGATTCTTTGGCACATAATATATATGCAGTAAATAATTCGATATATAAATGAATGAGTAATTTTATCTTCTCATATAGCTCCAGACATAGTTATTAACATTTCATTGCTAAAGCAGCTTGTTCATCCATCTCATAACCAGTGCAGCTCAGCTGTGAACCGTACTTCTATGATGCTGAAGGACAGCCTCCTTTTTTTATGGTGGCAATCACTCCTGTGTGTTTGCTGTAGGTTCCCCCAGTAATTGAAATTGCTTTTAGCTCTGGTTTCTATATGCTTCATCACTGGAGCAAATTTATTTTTAATATTTAAAGATTGACTTGAGTTAATGATAAATACAAATTACTTATTATGTTTATGGAGGAGCTTTAATTATTGAGCTGTTGAATTTAAAATTAATTTTGGGGAATTTTGTCAAGTTGCTACTTTTTCTATTTTGGTATTTTAAATCTTCTAAATAGACAACTAAAAAGTGGGGCATTTGAGTCCATAATAAGAATTACGGTTGTTTTTTGGTATAGAAACACAATTGTTTTTTGTTAGAACATCTATGTAGTATTGAAATTTTATGGCACAATCCACTTAATGTGTTTCGTTTGCAAAAACAAAACAAAACATCATTATAGTCACATACTAATTACTAGCCATGAATCATTCATTTGAAAGAAAGTCTAAAGGATTTTGTAGTTATAAGCAAAAAGGTCTTTTATGAGTCCTCACTTTGCAGACAGCTTTGTCTTAAGGTTGATTTTTAGATTTGAGTATTATCTAGTGCCTGAGAATCATTTTCTATATTCTGCAAATCTCATTATATAGGTCTAGATACTGTCTTTTAAGACTGTTTTAGAAACATAATGGAAAATGGGAGACTGGATTTATGAAACTAAATTAGTATAGAGTTAGGCAATTTTATTGTGCTGGTGGCTTAAGGTGTAATTACAATAGATATTGACTTGTTTATTTTATATCTTATTCTTGAAGCCATCTGGAAAGCTCTGTAAACATACATCTTTAGTAAAGTTGAGTGAATACTATAACCAATATTCTATATTTAATGGCTATCCCCTTTAACACATAGGTGAACATTTGATGAAATAGATTGTATCTATACTATTTATATAGTCTTGAATCATCTTTCTATAAATAACATTATATAAGAAAGTATTGTAACTTTACATTTGAAAAACTGATGGACATCACCTTAGCTAAATGTTATATATTATTATAATATATGTACATATATATTTTTCCTTTAATATATACATATATATGAAGTGGAAGAGAGAAAATATGATGACGCAAATGATACAAAATGGAAACATTTGGTTAATCTAGGTAAAGAGTTTATTGTATTTTTGAAACTAAACTTGTAATAAAAGCATTTTAAAATTCCACTTACAGTAATAAAACCATAAAATACTTAGGAACAAATTTTTAAAAATCTGTGGGGGTCTCTCTGGAGGCTGGGCTATGCATATGCAGAGGAAGATTTGCCATATGGCACCTGTTGCACAGTGTGAGTAGAACAGAGATACCAGGGGTCCATCATTCCTGGGAGTCATTGGAGTTCTGGCTCTGCCAAAGTAGAGAGAACTCTAACTAACATACTTGGCATTCACTGAAACAACTAGTAAGGTTGTACCTCAGGAAACATGACCAACATCCTAAAGGAGTACCTACACTAGACTGACCCTATGGAAAGAATGAGTCCTAACAAGTTATAGGGGCCAGGGAAACACCTCCTGCTTTCCACAGAATGTGAGACTAAGCCTGTTAAGACTATAAATAAGCCTGTGGAGAAACTTAAACGTGATTACCCAATGATTAATTTGCCTGCTAAATCAAGAAGGAACATTCTTCAAAGTAGTATTATACCTCAGGAGTTATTATGGCTTTTTATTATTTAATTAAGAAGTTGTGGCTCAGCTGGTAAAGAATCTGCCTGCAATGCAAGAGACCCCAGTTCGATTCCTAGGTCAGGAAGATCCACTGGAGAAGGGAAGGGCTACCCACTCGAGTATTCTTGGGCTTCCCCTGTGGCTCAGCTGGTAAAGAATCTGCCTGCAATGCAGGAGACCTGGGTTTGATTCCTGGGTTGGGAAGATCCCCTGGAGAAGGAAAGGCTACCCACTCCAGTATTCTAGCCTAGTCATGGACTGTATAGTTCATGGGGTTGCAAATAGTCGGATAGGACTGAGCGACTTTCACTTTCACTTTCAGAGTTAATAAAATAGAATGTATAGTCAAAGGAAAAAGCCGCCAAATCAACGAGAGGCCAGATTTTAGATCTCAAATGTAAAGACTTTAATGTGGATATTATAAATATGTTTAACAAACTAAAGGAAATTTGAGAATTAAAGGAAAGCAAAACTGAAAAGTTTAGTAACTGAATTAAAATACTCAATATGTAGGTTAAGTATATTGGAAATAGACAATCTAAAACACCTGTAATTATAGTCCCAACAGGACAAGAGAGTGAGATTGTGGCTGGCAAAATATTCAAAGAAATCAGGGCAAAGAAATGTCAAATTGAGTGAAAAAAATAAACTTATGGTTCAAGAATCTCAGTAAACCACATTCAGGATAAATATAAAGAAAAAGACACTTTGGCAAATTCTAGTCAAACTGCTTAAAGACAAAGATGAGAAAGTAATTTGAGGCTGAGGGAAACATATGAGAAAATAAGGAGATGGATATAGCTGATTTTCTAGAAATAATCAAAAGCAGAAGTCAACAGAATGGTGTATTTAAAATGCTGAAATAAATAAAACTCTATAAACACAAAATTCTCTATTTAGTAGATACCCTTCCAAAATAGGGTAAAGTGAATACACTTTAATTATATGAAAGCAGAGAGTTTGTGCCCGTCACAGCTGTCCTACCAGAAAAGCTAAACTTGTCTTGCAGGCCAAATGAAAGTGATACTAGATGAAAACTGGTATCCACAAAAAGGAATCAATACCATGTGAAATAATAAATGAACTGTGCTTTTTTTCTTCTCATAATTTACTTAACAGAGACCTAATAATTAAAAAATAACATTGCAGGGTAGTGTTTATATGTGTATAGAAGCAAAAGATGTGATGGTAGTTGCGCAAATGGCTGGGTAGGATGAATGGGACTGCACTGTTGTGACTCATGACACACATGGAATGAACCAGAGTGTGAAGTGTGACTGAAATGCTAGAGGGGGAGTCAGGAAATGAAAACCATAAGAAAGCATAATATTGACTTAGCAGTCACTCTAAATAGACTACATAAAGATGCATACTGTTCGTCCTAGAGGAGCCAGGAAAAATCAGAGGGAAAAAAATGGAGTACTAAAAATTGCTTGATAAACACAAAAGCAGGAAAGGAGAACAGAGATGTAAAGGGCAGAAAGGACAAATACAAAACACATAATAAGCAGTAAGAAAAGTAGCATAGCTATATATATTTCAGAGAATGCATATTTCAAGACAAATCATCTTTTAAGAGATAGTGGCATTACACAAGGATACAGGAGTAATTTACAAGAAACAATCATCTTAAATATGTATGTACCCAATAAAGAGCATTAAAATTCATGAAACAAAACCTGTAGAATTAAATGGAGAAATAGATAGCTTCCCAATCATAATGAGATTTTAATGCCCCTCTTTCATTTAATTCTAGTAAAAGTATATAAAAAAAGAAGACAGTAAATATTTGAAAAAGCAAGACTGTTCTATCAATCAGATTGTTCTAATTGGTATTTATAGAAAATTTCCCATGTAACTGCAAAATATACATTCTTTTCAAATACTCATGGAACATTCACCAAGGTAGAGCATATGGAAACATAAAATAAGTCTCAGTAATTTTCCAAAGATTGAAATCTTGTAAGAGTATGCTTTCTGTCTAAATTGAAATTAAATTGGACAAAAACAATAATAGAACATCTCTCACTGTTTGAAAATTGGATAACATAGTATTAAATTGTTTGTGGGTCAAAGGAAAAATTATTTTGAAATTCATGAAAATGAAAGCACTGAAAAGATAAAACTAAATTCTCAAATTTCAATCAGTAATCAAAAGGGAAACTTACAGAAAGTAATCTACTACAGAGCCATACCATATATAAACAGACATGAAAAAATTGTCAATAAGATATTTTTGTATCAAGTAGTGCATAAAAAGGTATTACCAGTTTGTACAAGGTTGGTTTAACATTTGAAAATTAATTAATGCAGTTGACCATATTACAAATAAGAAGAAAAATCATACAATTATCTATATACAAAATAAAAGCATTTGACAGAATTGTTTTTTATGATATATAAGAACTCCTAGCAAGTAAAAATAGAAAACTTTTTCAACCTAATATAAGGACATCTGTGGAAAACATGGGACTGTCCTCATGCTTAGTTGTGAAAGATTAAATTCTTTGTCATTTATAATTTGGAAACCAGACAAGGAAATCTATTCTTATCACTTTTCTGCATTATAATGTATATTCTAACTTGTGTAATAAGAAAATGAGATAAAAGGCCTGTATGTTGGAAATAATGTAAGTGAACTTATTATCTATGTGAATATATTAGGAATCTATAGGAAACTTAGAAGGTCACAAAATAGTAACTATATGAAAATCAGTTGTAGCTTTTTATATAAGCAATGATATATTGAAAAACAAATTAAAAATAGTACTATTTACAGTAGCATCGAAAATGTAAAGTACATAAGGATGCATTTCACTGAACATGTGCAGATTTTCTATACTACAAATACCAAGTTATTGCTGAGAGAACTTACAGAAGTTGTAAATAAATGGTGATGTATATGCCGTGCTAGAGTGGAAGACTAAATTTGTTAAGATTACATTTTTCCCTCAAATGATCTATGGATTCCTAATACATACAGTCTCAATCAGTCCCAGCAGGTCTTATAATAGTAACTGACAAGATTTTACCAAAATTCATATGTCATGCAAAGGACTTGGTATGGACAAAGTCAATTTTGAGAAAGACAAATTTGGAGGACCTAGAGTACTGATTCGGAGAAGGCAATGGCACCCCACTCCAGTTCTCTTGCCTGGAAAATCCCATGGATGGAGGAGCCTGTTGGGCTGCAGTCCATGGGGTTGCTGAGAGTTGGACATGACTCAGTGACTTCACTTTCACTTTTCACTTTCATGCATTGGAGAAGGAAATGGCAACCCATCCAGTGTTCCTGCCTGGAGAATCCCAGGGACGGCAGAGCCTGGTGAGCTGCCGTCAATGGGATCTCAGAGTCAGACACGACTGAAGCGACTTAGCAGCAGCAGCAGAGGACTGATTTGTTATCAAGACAATAATGTTTTCGCTTAAGGCTATATAAACTTTTTTCTTAAAAGTTTAGAATTTAAAAACTCAGAAAGATATCATCAGTTGATTTTCAACAAAGACTTGAAGGCTAGTGAGTAGAGAAAGGAACTTCCTTGTACCAAATGATGCTGTGAAAAGTCCTTCATCATGCCATGTATGCATGCTAAGTTGCTTCAGTCGTGACCAACTCTGCAACCTTGTGGACTGTAGCCCACCAGACTCCTCTTTGCATGGGTTTCTCCAAGCATGAATACTGGAGTGGTTGCCATGCCCTCCTCCAGGGGATATTCATGGCCCAAAGCTTGAACCTGCGTCTCTTAACATTTCCTGCGTTAGAAGGAAATGGCAACCTACTCCAGTATTCTTGCCTGGAGAATCCCATGGACAGAGAAACCTGGCAGGGCTGTGGTCCATGGGGTTGCAAGAGTTGGATGCGACTTAGCAACTAAACCACCACCAGTGCCACCTGGGAAGCCCTCATCATACCATACAGACTAGTTAATGAAGGGTGGAGTACAGACCTATACACGGAAAGATAAAAGCTTCCAGAATAAAACCTAACACTGGCAAACGAGACGTAAGTGGTATAAACCACTTTGTAAAAAGGTGGACAATTTTTGTTTGGTTAAGTATACATTTACACTCTCCCTTTTAGATATTTAACAGAAATGAAGACTCAGACAAGAGTTTTCATAGTGTCCTGTGTGAGTGTCCCTGGGCTGCCTCAGTGGCTTAAAACAACAGGCATTTATTCTGTCACACTCCTGGAGACCTTTGTCCCTCATGACGCTCTTGACAGGGTTGGTGCCTTTCGGAGACTCTGAGGAATAATCTGTATTCTGCCTCTCTCCTAGCACCTGGTAGCCTTTGGTATTTCTGACTTGGAACAACATGCTATTCTTTGCTCCTTCTTCCCACTCTTCCTGTTTCCTTCTCCTGTGTGTGTCTTTCTCTCTCCTTTCCCTTAAAATGGCATGGCATTAGATTTAGGGATCACCCTAAATCCTGTATGATCTCACCTGTAGGTCTTCAATAATCATACTGTGTGTATGCAAATCTCGAAGTCATTTTATTGAGAGAAAGGAATCAGATCAAAAGTGTTTAGTGAAAATTTCATTTATATAAATTTCAAGAACAGGCAAAACTTAGTTATAGTGTTAGCAATGAAAACATTGGTTTTCTGTGTTAGCGTGCGGATTGTCTGGAAGCAGACGTGAATGAATTTAAGATACCAGAATGGTTCTGGGTGTTATGCCAGCTTTTTAATTCATCAGATATGAAACTTATGTGTGAAGAGGGTTTTGCTAAGACTGCCAAATTAAATAAGAAGCCTCTCGCTCTCTAACTTCACAACTTGCAGATCCTAAGTATCTGCAGAACTCGTTTGGACCTGCTGTGAAATTCTTAGTGGCCCAGAATTGATAAGCATTTGTACAGAAAGAGAAAGCGTATCTGATGTCTATAGCAATTTTCTATTTCTTGACAAGCTGAAGGAATATACATTTTATCCTTTTAATATTTTTTTGTATAATTCTTGGCTTTATCTTGCTCCTATGGCAAAATGTAAAAAAAAAAAAAAATGCCATGTGTACTTCACTGTTGTATAGTTAAAAAAATAACTTTAGCTTATGAGTTTTATTATCATAAGGGCACATTTATTTAAAAGAACAGTCTTGTTCGTCTGAGCACTATCCAGGAATAAGGCACTTGAATAGCTATGATTTTGATGCCTCTCCTGAGGTGCGATGAAATTTTTTTTTTTTAAATTCTGAGGATTCTGGAGATCATGAAAATATTGGCCAGCTAAAACAGTAAAAGGAAGATATTTTTCATACCGTTTGCTTGGGGAAATCAAGTTCTAAACCCTTTCTGAAGGGTCTTTGTCATTAGACCTTCTTCCTCTCAGATGGCACTTTCCTCCCATCCCTGTGTCGTTTTTTATAATCTTATCTTTCACAAAGATCCATTTGTGTTTTTCACCTTCTCCTTCTCACACATGTCTTACAGGGAGTGGAAGAGTTAGCTAGTATGAAAATGTGAGTGGCAAGTGCAGTATCAGGGGACAGTAAAAGTGGATCTGGAAACATTTAGGGCAGTTGCGTACACCCAGAAGGAAAGAACAGAATGTGAAGAGCAGCCGGCGGAGCGCACAACAGGGCTGCTCGTCTCCATAGTGTTTCATCTAATAACTGCTATGGGGAAATTAAAGTCTGTTCTTGTCTGTAGGAAAATATGATAGAAGTAGTTTGAGTATCAGATGGCTTTTAAATTGCAGTTGTTAATTTTCATGTTATGATACTCTGAGTGTCTTGCACACTTAGTTGGCAGCAAGTTAGCTTTAGACTCATGCCCTCTGGCCCTGTGAACTTGCAGGAGTCATTTAACTTTCCAGAAACACTGTCCCATTATTCCTTATAATTATGCATTTAGAAAGTGTCTAAAGTAAAGGTTTAAAGCACTATTGATAAGTTAATTCAGACTCAAGCTAGTAGCTTTTCAGTCAGCAGGTTACTTATGTTAGAAAGTTAAATGAATGATTAATTAGTCTTATAACAACTTTAGGGAAGAATAATAAAGATATGGAGTGTGTTCTCAAACTTCTTGTGAGGTGAGCCTGCACAAGGCTGCTGGCAAGAAGTGGGGGAAAACCCAACAAGTTTTAAAAAAGTTTGCTCCTGAAATACCATGTTTGTAAAAGAAACTGAATAAAGAGGACCAGATATGGTGTTAAATGTAGTTGGTATAAAAATGTCAAATAGATTCTGTTTTTCTCCTCCATGAAATAATAGATAAAATTATACTTGAAAAACATAACCATAATGAGATTATGGGAGATTATATCTCCTGGAAGACTTTTCCTCCTTTTTGCCCTTTAAGACAGATGGCAAGAATTTGATGACACAAGGGCAGCAACCACGACTTTGTGCCGCTCATAGCACTGAGTGGGCACCCAGTCAATGCTTGTTGGTTCATTGATTTTCTAAAGGTCTTTTTGTCTTACTTTGTACCTGCTCCAACCATACAAATGTTGCAGTGAACAGAATCTTGAAATAAAAATTACGCTTTATATTCTGGATATTGCTTTTGATTTTATCCAGTCTCTGTTCCTAGGTGTTTTCATTCTGGCATGTGACATCTATGATCATGTGATGGGGTGGTTGCCAGAGGACTACTCCCTGCCTTCAAATAATAGTAGTAAAATCAAAATATTTTTACTTTCTCTTTTATGCCTTTAGTTTGATCTCCAGAGTATAACGCAGTGTTATCAGATTTTGGTGCTGTGAGTTTACATTGCTAAGACCCTGTAGTATTAAATGTAAAGGTACCTCTGGATAAAATGGATTCTAATTTGTTCTAACCTTCTAATTATTTGCTATCTTATAGTTAAGTTTTGTAATGGTCTTTCCTTTTTTTCTTTTTTAGTGACTTTCTGTTACCTTTGAGAATATTTTTTGAGCATCGTAGCTCTCCATTTCTCCATTCAGTCTAGTCTTTGGCAGATAAGTCAGAGTTCTAAATTTTTTGAACAAGAAAACCAGAGTGCAGATGTCCAGTTTGAAGGGCCGGAGAAACCTTCAGGATTAAAAAAAAAAATTTTTTTTTTTAAATTTTTAAGCTTTTTTCCTTTGGTCTCATCTGAAGAAATAGACTTTGATTTGACCAATAAGAAAAATAACTGCTGTTATCTTTATAGATCACAAGATTTAGGTCTTAGAACATTAGGTTTCATTGAGGTCTTTTCTTTCTTTTAAATAAAAGGGAAAGCCATTTGGTCTGGGGCATCAGTGTAGGCTGAATGGTAGATGATAAACAGGCTCGAGTTCTGGTGATTTCTCAAGTTCCTTTCCAATATGGTAATTGTGTTCACTAAAATGCATTTGTTTATCTTCAAAATACTAACTTTTCAAATTTGGGAGAAAAAAACAATATGAAAAAGACATATATTACAAAAAGTGTTAAAAGATCTGTTTACATTATTCTTCCTGACTTTGCTTTGTCGGGACTTTCCATAAACTCATAGCACTTTTTCTTGCATTACATCACAGACTTTATTTTTTCAAGGAACCTGTCCCTAGTGCCAGGTAGACTCATTACTCATATAAATCTAGGTTATATTTTTCTAGGAAAATTAATTACTTTGTACTGGATTCATATGGTGAGCTTGTCAGCAGGAAACCTTTAACATACTTTGGGGTAGTTTAATATAGGCTTTTAGGTAGTCTTTTTTCTATTTGTACATGAGGTAGTATATTAATATATGTTAAAAATTAATATATTTTGCAATAATAATGTTTTGCATCAGGTACTAGAGAATTCTTTCCTTGTTTATTGTTGTTTTTGTTCAGTCGCTAAGTCATGTCTGACTCTTTGCAACCCCATAAACAGCAGCTCAGTGATTGCATCTAACCATCTCTCATCTTCTGTCATCCCCTTTTCCTCCCGCCCTCAATCTTTCCCACCTTAGGGTCTTTTGCAGTGAGTCAGTTCTTCACATCAGGTGGCCAAAGTATTGGAGCTTCAGCATCAAAAGTCTTCTCCAACACCACAGTTCAAAAGCATCAATTCTTCAGACCTCAGTTATCTTTATTGTCCAACTCTTACATCTGTACATGAATACTAGAGAAACCATAGCTTTGACTAGGTGGACCTTTTGTTGGCAAAGTGATGTCTCTGCTTTTTAATACGTTGTCTAGGTTGGTCATAGCTTTTCCTCCTAGGAGCAAGTGTCTTTTAATTTCATGGTTCTTGTTTATAGCAAAGTACCAAATACCTGACTTCATAATCGTTAATGAGGGCATGGGCTGAAAGCAGAGATGGCTGTTGGTCCATAATACACCTTCTGAATGGCTATAACCATATGTGTGCTTGTGACTGCTCCCTTGTATGACTTATTGTCCTAAAGACTAAATTAAAAGTAATAGAGTATCATACAGAATGGTCCAGTATAATATAGTTATGTACAAATGTAAATTTATAATATTTAAATAAGGATACAAATTCTAGTGAGTGAGTCCATTTGGAAACATTGTATAACAAATGAAATGACTTTATGAGAAGTAATCACAGCTTATATCTACTTTCTGTGCTAAGGCATACAACGTCCAAACAATGATTTGTGCCCACTAAGAATGAATATCCTAAGAAGGCCTCACTTTGTCTTTCTAAAATTTATTTTTATTACTAGAGTCATTCTATAAAATAATTAGTAATGTTTCCCATACTTTAAAAAAATGTCTCTTTTGAGCTTACAGTTTCTATACTTTCTTCTAGGAAAAAATATTTTCTCTAGATGGGAACTTGAAGACATTGCTTGGATTCAAGGAATTTTAAGACATTCCTAACAGTACTTTGTAGAGGGACCTCTTAATAACTGTATTAGTTTAGGTTTAAGAATCTTGATTGTATATGCATAATATTTAACAGGTCAAGTGGGTGGGAAAATACAATATGTACATTAGATATTTAAATTATTTGCTGAGAAAGTATTTAGTAACTCTAAGAGTTCAGTTCATCTGAAGATACTCTATCAGAGGTATCTCCTGAGAACTCTGTTGCTCCAGTTTTGATAGATGAGTTAACTGGGTTATCTTTCTGTGTTTTTTTTTTTTTTTTTTTTTATCAGTCTGTTGTTCCATGTCCAGTTCTCACTATTGTTTCTTTTTTTTAATTGATTTTTATTTTTTAGTTTGTTTTGCTTTACAATACTGTATTCGTTTTGCTATACATTGACATGAATCAGCCACGAGTGTACATGAACTCCCAATCCCGACCCCCACCTCCCCCCCTCCCGCCCCATACCTTCTCTCTGGATTATCCCTGTGCATCAGTCCCAAGCATCCTGCATCCTGCCTCAAACCTAGACTGACAATTCGTTTCACTTATGATATCATACATGTTACATTGCCACTCTGCCAACTCATCCCACCCTCTCCCTCTCCTACAGAGTCCAAAAGGCCGTTCTATACATCTGTGTCTCTTTTTTTTGCTGTCTTGCGTACAGGTTTATCATTACCATCATTCTAAATTCCATATATATGTGTAAGTATACTGTATTGGTGTTTTTCTTTCTGGCTTACTTCACTCT
>SJXQ01010032.1:303099-330204 GCA_006408695.1 Aepyceros melampus | reverse complement strand
CAATAGGATGTTAAACATAGGGCTTCCCTGGTGTATCAGATGGTAGAGAATTTGCCTGCAATTCAGGAGACCTGGGTTCATTCCTGGGTCAGGAAGATCCCCTGGAGAAGGAAATGGCAACCCACTCCAGTATTCTTGCTTGGAGAATTTCATGGACAGAGGTGGGCTATAATCTGTGGGGTCACAAAGAGGTGGACACAACTGAGTGATCAACACTTTCTATTAAACATACCATTTAGTTTTAAGATCTAAGAAGAATCCCCATGGTTAAATTGACAGAAAGCATGCTATTACTATTCACAAAATTTTATTTATTTGAATTTCCATTACCAACTGTAACCCAATTAAACCCAAAGGAAGAACAAGGCTATATTAGGCAGATTCTAAGACAGCCAGCGATAACCAGCTGCTGGTTATTCACCTTCTCCCAGTTGTTTGATCAAACACTAATGCAAGTGGCACTGTGAAGGGATTTTTCATATGTAATTAAGGTTCATATCAGTTGAGTTTACAACAGGGGATGATCATGGGTAATCCAGACCTAATCAAGTGAACTCTTAATAACCAGACTAGGTTATTACTGAACAAAGAGTGAAAGGGATTCAGTGTGAGGGAGGGCTTGAAATGGAGGGGCCCACATAGCAAGGCATGCCGGTGGCCAGAGGCACTGAGAGTAGCATTCTATCGACCTCAAGAAAGGAAATGGGGACCTCAGTGCTACAACTATAAGAAGTAAAATTCTGCAAAGAGTTCTGCATGAGCCTGAAGGAGGACCTTAAGCTCTGCTTGCAAACACAACTTCATGAAATGCTGAACAGAGACCCTCTCCATACTGCACCTGGGCTTCTGATCCACAGAACTGTGAGCATTGAAATGGCTCTTGTTAGAACCCACTATATTTGGGGTAACATTTTATGCAGCAATAGAAAACTAATGCACAGGCTCAATTGTGCAACATATAAAACATTTTCTCCACTGGAATGAATTTATGAACTCTCACATATACTAGTTGAACAACATAAAATCTTTCCTAATTTTTCTACTTAAAAAAATTTTCTGATTTGTATATGATGCCATCAGACTTTAATACAATCAGGTTTGTTTATTTCATTTGTTCAACAATGATTAATCTAGCGCTCACTATGTATCAAACATAGCTTTATATGCTGGAGGTACAGCTTTAACCAAAACAGCTTTAACACAAAGCCCCTGTGCTCATGTGCCTTACATTCTAGAAGATTTCCAAGAGTGAGATGGAGCCATATTAAAAAATGTCTGAAATGACACTCCTGACCACTGTGGGGGGAATAGTCCATGGGTGGCAGGTGAGGTGGTGGCTCTTGTGCCACAATTCAGGGATGAGAAGTTGGTGGAGACTAAGGGGAGAAGAGGGCCTGAGGGATGAGAGAGAGAGAGAGAAGGGCTAGAGAAGCAAGAGGTGTGGAGAAGCAGATGTAAAGCATTCTAAAGCAGTGACACTCTCAGGGTGAAATGTGATGTTACATTGATTTGCTTAACAGGTATTCTTTGTATCTTGTATTTGCTCTGTTCTGTGAGGCAGCCTAAAAACCAAATGTCTCCTTATGTCAATCAGGTTAAAGAGAATAATACCAAGTGCCCAATAAAATGTGCACATCGCTTAGGTGTGGATCACAAACATAGATGATGCAGGAGTGTTCGTGAAGGGCACTTTGATTGCACTGAACACTTGCAACTTCGAGGGGATTAAAGTTTGTACACTGGCTAAAATATAATGTGTTAATAATATTTCTTATTTTCTGTATTCTTGATGCTCTGCCATTTGTGGTCTGGATAACTGGGGAGAGACTTGTGCTCTAGAGCTGACCAATTCTTAGAGACAGCAAAGGGCTTGCCTAGGAGCAGCCTTTTCTTTGCAAACGAGACAATCCAGAGTCCAGATCTGGAACCACCTCTTCTATAGCAGAGCCTGGCGGGCTACAGTCTATGGGGTCGCAAAGAGTTGGACATGACTGAGCGCGAACACACACACATATACACACTTCTATCAGGTCTTACATTCCAGGAAGCAATATTCCTCTGCTCTCAGTATCCAGAGCACCTAGAGACAGGCCCTGTCTCCCAGAATCTGCCAATGACCTTCTTCAAACCAGCCAATCCTAAGATGTTTCTCCAGCCCTCCTTTGCTTTCCCTCAGCCCTGAGGAAAATGCCATGAAAGTTCAGAGCCATGCTTGCTCCCTCTCCTTGACCTTCTGGTCAACCTTGGTGCTTCCCCCTGTGGCCCTGTGTGGTATGCCATGCCCCCTCCTCTCTGAAAATGTAATTAGTAAAAAATCTTCTTTCAATGGTTTAGCCTCTCCTGTCATCACCTAGTCACTGTGGTAAATTACCACCTAGGCACAGGTCTTCTGCAGGAAGAAACTGCGTTTCCATGTGCTTTTCTGTGTTGACCATATGCTGAGACTCTGACAGGAAAACTCGGGGCTATGGAATAAAGGTAATTTTAAAGTATAAAAGCCTGGTGCCACAGTTTGGGAAAGTGAAGTTATGAACTTTGGTTATTGCAGAGGTGTTTAGACACATTCACACCGGAAGGGTAAAATCATTACTTTTACAGATTCAGGGGACATCAGGATTATGGTTAACAAGCAAACAGGAAGCTGGTCTCTATAGGAATCTCTACATATACAAATGCCCCCAGTTTAATGAGCATACCATTGTTTCTTCACCAGCTTTCCTAAGACCAGGTTGCTCTCTGGCACCCTATTCCTTGGAAGTTTGTTTTTCCTAGGAGAGTGCCCGAGGGATGAGTGAATAGGGATGCAAGTCAGGGAGAGGGAACTGGGGATCCTCCTCTCTGAAAATGTAATTAGTAAAAAATCTTCTTTCAATGGTTTAGCCTCTCCTGTCATCACCTAGTCACTGTGGTAAATTACCACCTAGGCACAGGTCTTCTGCAGGAAGAAACTGCGTTTCCATGTGCTTTTCTGTGTTGACCATATGCTGAGACTCTGACAGGAAAACTCGGGGCTATGGAATAAAGGTAATTTTAAAGTATAAAAGCCTGGTGCCACAGTTTGGGAAAGTGAAGTTATGAACTTTGGTTATTGCAGAGGTGTTTAGACACATTCACACCGGAAGGGTAAAATCATTACTTTTACAGATTCAGGGGACATCAGGATTATGGTTAACAAGCAAACAGGAAGCTGGTCTCTATAGGAATCTCTACATATACAAATGCCCCCAGTTTAATGAGCATACCATTGTTTCTTCACCAGCTTTCCTAAGACCAGGTTGCTCTCTGGCACCCTATTCCTTGGAAGTTTGTTTTTCCTAGGAGAGTGCCCGAGGGATGAGTGAATAGGGATGCAAGTCAGGGAGAGGGAACTGGGGAAGGGAAGACAAAGGAGTGAGCCCAGCCTGGGGGTTTCTCCTTGGTTTTCTCAAACAGTCCCAGCGCCAGGGAGACTGTTTGACAAAGGGCTCTTGGTGCAGCCTCGAGGAGAGGGGCGGGGCACAAAGTCCTAGGTGCCCTGGGTGTGGTGCTCAAGGTCTCAGGTTCTAGGCGCGGGGGTTGGTGTCTGGGGCACGGAAGCTAAGCACTGAGGATTCCCCATCTCCCTCCCCACAGTTTCACTTCTCTCTCAAGCTGTGTCGGGTCCTTCTTCCTGGATATTTATGATGCTGCCCCAGGTCTCGGTCTATTGGTTTCTAGGGAAGCCAATCAGCGCCACCGCGGTTCCTGTTATGAAGTTCTCAGACTAGTTAGAACTCACATTCGCCTCAAATCCCAAGCATGCGGGTTACGGAGCCGCGAACCCTCCTCCTGCTGCTCTCGGGGTCCCTGGCCCTGACCGAGACCTGGGCGGGTGAGTACGGGGTCCAGACGAAATAGCCTCTGCAGGAGAAGCCAGGAGACCGCCTGCCTGGGCCGAAGGACAGCCGGGGAAGACGCGTTTCTATGGCCCCGAAACCAGACCTACTACCTCGTCCCCGTCCCGTCCTGACCCTCCCCTGTCCCTTCCGAGCCTCTAGCCCACTCGAGTCTCCCACCGGCCCTCTTCCGTCTCGCACGCCCCCTCGTCCCCTTATCCCCTACAGGTCACATTCACCTCGGACATGGGGACCCGCGCCCGAAGGAGCGTCGGCCCGGGTGGCAGCCCCTCCCAGTCCCAGGGGTCCACTCCTTGAGATTCTTCCATATTTTGGTATCGCGTCCTGGCCTCCGGAGAGACCTTTATCAATCTGTCGGTTACTTGGACGACACTCAGTTCGTAAGATTCAACAGCGACACCGCGAATCCGAGGGTGGAGCCGCGGGCGCCGTGGATGGAGCACGAAGGACCGGAGTACTGGGACCGGCAAACCAACATAGCCAGAGAACATTCGCAGGCTTCGCGGGCGAACCTGCAGGTCATCGTTGGCAACCACAACCACAGCGAGTTGGGTGAGTCTCGAGCCCTGCATTCTCCTGAGATGAGCCGGGGTCCCCCTGAGTTCCCTGGTCCGAGGTTTCGCCCCGATGTCAGGAGAGCCTCCGACCTCTCTTCGGTCTGGGAAGAGCCCACTAGGAACTAGGATTCACAGGGATTGCGTTTTCAATTTAGGAGAAAAACGGGCTCTGAGCAATCACCTCCCGGGAGTCTGGAGCCGGAGTGAAGCTAAGTTGAGCGCTGGGCGGGCCTAAGTGGGCGGTGCTAACCGCGGGGGCGGGGCAGAATCGCACAGCTTCCTTTGGCTGTCTGGCTGCAATGTGGGGCCGGACGCCGCATGGTCCGAGGGTAGGAGCACTTCGCCTAAGACGGCGCGGATTACATCACGCTGAACGAGGACTTGCGCTCCTGGTCCGCGGGGGCACGGTGGCTCAGATCATCCGGCGCAAGTGGGAGGTGGAGGGAGCAGCGGAACAGTACCGGGCATACCTGGAGACCGAGTGCGTGGACTGGCTCCGCAAATACCTGGAGAAGGGGAAGGAGACGCTGCTGCGCGCAGGTGCCAGGGGCCCCGAGCCCTCCCAGATCTCACCTCAGGTTGGGGCTGTACCTCCAACTAGCCCAGCCTTAAGGGGAGAAGCGTAGGCTTGACACTAGAATTCTTCCCCCTCTCCCCCACCACTTGGATCCTTAGGGTAAGGCTTACAGATTCTTAGTGTCTGAAATGACACTCCTGACCACTGTGGAGAGAATAGTCTACGGGTGGCAGGTGAGGTGGTGGTTCTTGTGCGACAGTTCAGGGATGAGAAGTTGGTGGAGACTAAGGGGGATGAAGGATGTGAGAAACAGAGACAAGGGCTAGAGAAGCAAGAGGTGTGGAAAAGAAGATGTAAACAATTCTAAAGCAGTGACACCCAGGTTTAAATACGTTATTACAATCATTACTTAACAGGTATTCTTTGCATCTTGTTTTTGCTGTGTTCTGTGTTCAGTTCAGTTCAGTCGCGCAGTCATGTCCGATTCTTTGCGACCCCATGAATCGCAGCACGCCAGGCCTCCCTGTCCATCACCAACTCCCGGAGTTCACTCAGACTCACGTCCATTGAGTCCATGATGCCATCCAGCCATCTCATCCTCGGTCGTCCCCTTCTCCTCCTGCCCCCAATCCCTCCCAGCATCAGGGTCTTTTCCAATGAGTCAACTCTTCGCATGAGGTGCCCAAAGTACTGGAGCTTCAGTTTTAGCATCATTCCTTCCAAAGAAATCCCAGGGTTGATCTCCTTCAGAATGGACTGGTTGGATCTCCTTGCAGTCCAAGGGACTCTCAAGAGTCTTCTCCAACACCACAGTTCAATAGTTCTAACTGTTGCTTCCTGACCTGCATACAGATTTCTCAAGAGGCAGGTCAAGTGGTCTGGTATTCCCATCTCTTTCAGAATTTTCCACAGTTTACTGTGATCCACACAGTCAAAGGCTTTGGCATAATCAATAAAGCAGAGGCTGCTTAAAAACCAAATGTCCTTCTCAGGACAATTAAAGGATTCTGTCTCTCTGGATGTGGAGGTCTCTGAAATAATTTATTAGCAGATTTCTTTGACTTTGGCCTAAGCCTTAGTGCTTAACTCTCTCACCTTTTTCTCTACCCCATGGCTTCTTCACTAGCCACCTGACTCCAGATTTTTTGAGTCAACTCGGTCTTCACCTAGGTCAGGACCGGAAGTCTGTATTGTCTCACTCAGAGACCTGGAGCCTCCTACCCTGGACTGTCTTACCCTGTTTCTAGAACTTCTCAAAGCATAAGAAGTTTTCCCATATCCTGGGGTCCAGGCTCATGTCTTTTGCACTCTCACCTCTCACACCATTTATTCCCTCCATTCTCAGAATGGTCACAGAAGTGCCCCCTCATATGGCTGTTAGAGTTAATACAAAGTTCCTAAATTTTCTCACCTTTCTCCTCAGACCCGACATCCTATCTCTGACCATGAGGTCACCCTGAGATGCTAGGCCCTGGGCTTCTACCGGGTGGAGATCTCACTGACCTGGCAGCGTGATGGGGAGGACCAGACCCAGGACATGGAGCTTGTGGAGACCAGGCCTTCAGGGGATGGAACCTTCCAGAAGTGGGCAGCCCTGGTTGTGCCTTCTGGAGAGGAGCAGAGATACACATGCCATGTGCAGCATAAGGGGCTTCAGGAGCCCCTCACCCTGAGAAGGGGTAAGGAGGGGGTAGAATGTAGCTTCCTCTCATATAAAGCAGGAGCGCTCCAGGACTCAGTTCAGCAAGGTCAGGGCTCAAGCCTGAGGTCAGGGCTCTTCCCTTCCCTCCACAGAACCTCCTCAGACCCCCTTCCCCACCATGGGCATCATTGTTGGCCTGGTTCTCCTTGTATTGGCAGTGGTGGCTGGAGCTGTGATCTTGAGGAAGAAAGGCTCAGGTAGGGAGAGGAGTGAAGTCTGAGTTTTTTTGTGCCCCCAGGGGGTTTCAAGACAGAAAATGTCCAGTCTCTTGCCTCAGTGCTGGGAGGCACCATCTACATACACGTACTTACCCAGTCTGAGGTCCTGTTTCTAACAGTCTTTTTTAAAAATAATTTTATTTATTTATTTAGGGCTGCATTGGGTCTTTGTTACTGCGCAGGCTTTTCTCTAGTTGCAGTGAGGCGGGAGCTACTCTCTAGTCGTTGTGTGCGGGCTTCTCATTGCGATGGCTTCTTTTGTTGTGGAGCACTGGCTCTAGGGCGTGTGGGCTCAGTAGTTGCAGCTCCCAGGTTCCAGAGCACAGGCTCAAGAGTTGTGGCTCAGGGACTCGGTTGCTTCACAGCATGTGGAATCTTCCTAGACCAGGGATCGAATCTGTGTCTCTTGCATTAGCAGGCGAATTCTTTATCACTGAGCCACCAGGGAAGCCCTCTAACACTCTTTTGAAAGGCATGTGTGTAAAAGAGGATTACATTCTCACTTTGATGATCCCTGTAATGGGGATCTGATTTCTAGCAGCTAAGTATAGACATCCAGAAGGGGATTGGTACAGTTCCCATAAACCCTCTTTCCTCATGTTTCTCAGTCCTGCCCTGGATCTGCATTCACGGTTCTGGTTTTAAACAACAGCGGAGAAGGCAGTGGCACCCCACTCCAGTACTCTTGCCTGGAAGATCCCATGGATGGAGGAGCCTGGTGGGCTACAGTCCATGGGGTCACTCAGAGTCGGACACGACTGAGCAACTTCACTTTCACTTTTCACTTTCATGCATTGGGAAGCAAATGGCAACCCACTCCAGTATTCTTGCCTGGAGAATCGCAGGGACGGGAGAGCCTGGTGGACTGCCGTCTACGGGGTCGCACAGAGTCGGACACGACTGAAGTGACTTAGCAGCAGCAGCAGCAGCAGCATACATTATACTCCTTGGGCTTCCCGGGTGGCTCAGTAGTAAATAATCCACTTGCCAATGCAAGAGACACAGGAGACAGTTCAATGCCTGGGTCAGGAAGGTCTCCTGGAGGAGGAAACGGCAACCCACTTCTTGATGGGAAATCCTATGGACAGAGAAGCCTGGTGGGCTACAGTCCATGGGATCACAAAGAATTGGACACAACTGAGTGACTGAGCAGACACACACATAAAGCCAGCTTTGCTTAAAAACCACTAGTTTCAAAGATCAGTCTGATTTTGAAGATGAACCAAGACACATACCATATGATTCTAAAATCCATTTTAGCCATTTTGTAAGATAGCCATTGAGCTATATACTGTAGTATATATTTTTTAAAAGGACACTGATGAGGGGCACCATCTGGTATAATAATAACTTTTACCAGACAGCTGATTGCCTCCTTCTCCTGTCAAAAACCTCTGGCCAAGAGTGCTCCCCTGTGAAGACTGAAAGGACCCTGTGATACTTCGTCAGCAGTTCCCTTACAGCTTGGCAGTGACAGAAGCAGGCCCACGTCCGCCTTTAATTCTACCACAATAAGCAACTCGCAAACAGTTCTGAGATTAGAACATTTACCAGCATGCTTACACACTCACTGACGTGGAGAGTCTGCTAGAACAGAGGAAAAGCCATAGGTGAGTAGGTAGGAAGGTGGACACAGGAAGAGCTAAGCTGTTCTGTTCAACACTTGTGTATGTACCTGTGCTTTAACTAAATGAACTCAGGAGGCCAACTGCCGGGGTCGAGCCCCCGTGGATCCAGGGATATTCAAAGCAGGGATGGAGCGGGCGGATAGGACAGGATAGGATAGGATAGCTCAGGATAGGATAGAATAGTAGGAAATTGTAGAAAAATAGGAGGCTGAATAACTTGGTTTACAGGGAAGGACAATAAAATCTCAAGAAAAGAGATTTGCACCATCTACGTGGGCCACCGGCATCCACTTGAATCTCTAAAGGGGCCCCACTGTGGGTCCCTTTTCTCGCAGAACTTAGAGCCAGGGCAAGTGGTGAGCCCCCCTGCTCCAGATGGGAATTCAGCCTGGAATTAGAGTAAGAGAGGGCAGAGACAAAGAGACATGGGGGGAGCCAGATTTCTTTTTTTCAATGAAGGAGTTTGCGAGAGAGAATCATCTGAGAAACTTGTCTGAGAAAGCTGGTCCCAGAAACTGGCCTGAAAAACTGTTCCGAGAAAACTGGTCTGGAAACTGGTCGGAGAAAACTGGTCCCAACTTTATTTTTCACAAGCCCTTTTTATACAAATGAAGATCAATGGCTTTTCAAATTTTGACAATGTCAGCAGCTCTGACTCTTATGAGACCAGGCTTATTCTCTGCATACCTAATTGTATACACAAGTCTTAGGTAATTTACATCATCTCCCAGCCAAAAGGCCAATTCGACAATTTGCAGCTCTTTTCTGTTAAGTGTTATTTTTTCCAAGGTCTGGCGCCATTCTCGGGAGGTACTAAACAAAGTTGCATTCTTACATAGCAAGGACACAGCAAGCAAAAGGGAGTACAATGATTTATAAAAGAAAGCAATTAACTCAAAAGCTAGTGTTACTAACATCAGAAAAAACTACTACATATCTTTTTCCAAATATTGTTTGTATAGCTGAAACTTCCAGGTGCAAATAAGGAGGTCTGGCAGTGATCATTGAGGCAACAGCGAAAATCCCATTACTAATAGGGTTTTGGCTCTTAGAAAAGGTTTGTAACTTTAAAACACTTCAAGGCCTTTTTGCCCCTCACAGTTGGGGGGTTGTGAGCAATTCACAAGCTTGTAAAAGGTCAGGGGAACCTGTTTAAGCAGGCTAGAGCATTATCAAAGGGGGGTTGGGCTTAAACACTCCTTTCAAATGCAGGAACTAAAGCTTTGAATTAACTCTTTCCAAGAAACTGGGAGAGAATAGTGGGGAAACAGACAAATTCTTAATTTTGGGGGGGTACATGCTCAGGAAAAACCAAGGGGAAACCCGATGACTCAAATTGCCCTGCCATCTGAGTCTACCACGTGGCCCTGTCACGGGTGGGATTCCTCTAGCTGGCCCCCAACAGCCAATAGCAATGGACTTGCTCAATTCACCTTCCAAATCAGAACAAGACTAAAAAGCTCAGGTGAATTTTCTACGTGCATAGATTCCGCTGGTGATGAGCTTGTAAGCATGCCCTCTACTTCTGCACAACAGGATGCAGGCACAGAGCCCGCCCAGTAGCCAGATGTCTACTGCCACATAGATAACATGCCTCATGATTTCCTGTGGCATCTTCACAACTTCGGTAGCCGCATACCCCTTGGCATAGAGGTCAGAGGGGTGGGCCAGACTGCCATGACAGCTGCTGGTGGTCTCCTTGCAGTAGCTAAGAGGGACACTCTGATTTTTGGTTTCTTTGAACCAGTCTGTATTTTCCCAGTAAGAAGAGTTGTGAATGCGACAACAGCAGGACAGCTGTCTCAGAACATAATATCCCAGCTAGCAGAACAGGGTTGGTTCCACCGTAGGTCTTCTATATTTTCCAAATGCTGAGATCAACCTCATTTTCCACCTTCGCTCTGTAAACATATCCCCAAACCACTACAACAACTTCTGTGACCAAACCTAACAGTAGGATGACGACAAATGTGGCAGATCTGCAGTGCCTTTCCTGGATGGTGGCAGAGCAGCCAATCAGCCTGGTAATGAAGAGCCGGGCTCCTACAGCTACGACCAGCACAGCAGGGAGGAGAGGGTAGACATCTTCAAAGAAGTGGTCATAGTGGTTGTAAGGGATGAAGACATACGCTCTCACACCAGAAGATGAGGCTGAGAAACGCCAGTGTGGTCTTGGAGTAGGTGATGCCACACTGGCCCTTCTCACGGGTGGGACACGCTCACTGATGAAGGTTGCATGAAGGTTGACAGTGCCTCCCTGCTGGGAACCGCCCAGCCTGCATGGGAAGGCGGGGCCCTCCCCCAGGGGCCCTCCTTCGCCCATCCCTCCTCGTAGTTGCTCACCCCAAGCCCCAGCCAAAGGTTTGTTAACAATGATGGATGGACTGAATTTTTAAAAAGTGATAGCAGATCCTTTGTTTCATTTTACAAATGCTACCCTGACCGCAAGAAACTTTATATTTAAATCTATTAAAATAAAATAAAATTTAGAATTCAGTTCCTCCATTGAACTGGCCACATTTCAAATGCTCAAAAGTCCCATGTGGTCAGTAGCTACCATAATCAAAGTGCAGATGTAGAGCATTTCTATCATTGCAGAAGGAATTTTTGGACAGCAGCAGACCAGTGGATTCTTTTTTCACAGGCAGACTCCTGAGTATAGTTACAGGATGATGACAGTGCGGAGTTCCAATTCCTATTCATGAGCTCTTTTCTGATGAGTGAGTGTCCATCTCTTGTGTGAGTAAAGGTTAATTATTCCAACTAGACAAAAATAGTTAATATTACTTTTAACAGTTTTACATTGTAAATTGCAACAAATAGAGAGGTATGTAAAATATATTTGGATTTACTTTAAGTGAAAAAATTTTTTTGAGTTTTTTTTTACATATCATATTAATTTACATACATCTATTTTCAGGTGTACCACATAGTGATCCAAAATTTTTATAAAGTATAATCCGTTTTGGAGAAGGAAATGGCAACCCACTCCTGTATTCTTGCCTGGGAAATCCCATGGGCAGAGGAGCCTGATGGACTGCAGGCCACGGGGTCACAAAAGAGTCAGACATGACATAGCAAATGAACAACAACAACATACTTCATTTAAAGTTGTTACCAAGTATTGGCTAAATATTCTTAGCTGCACAATACACCCTTGTAGCTTATTTATTTTATACACAGTAGTTTGTACCTCTTATTCCCCTACTCTCATCTTATCTCTTCCCATTTCCCTCTCTCCAAATTATTACTTTGTTTTGTATCTGTGAGTCTGTTTCTGTTTTGTTATATTCATTCGTTCATTTTATTTTTTAGATTTTACATGTAAGTGATAACATACAGTATTTTTTTTCCCTCTGATTTATTTCACTAAGCATAATACCCTCCAGGTCCATCCATGTTGTTGTAAATGCAAAATTTCATCCTTATTAATGGCAGAATAGGATTCCACTCATCTTTGCAGAATATGCTTCCACATATTAGGAACTTAGATTGCTTCCATATCTTAGCAATTGTAAACAGTGATGCTCTTTTTGAGTTAGTGCTTTCATTTTCTTTGATATATACCCAGGTGTGGAACTGCTGGGTCATATGGTGATTCTATTTTTAGTTTCTTGAGGAAATTCCACCGCTGTTTTTCATAGTGGCTGTACCAATTTACATTCCCATCAACAGTGTACAAGGGTTTCTTCTTCTCCACATCTTCACCAACATTTGTTATTTGTAGATGCTTAAAAAATACACCCATTTTATATTTATTTATTTATTCATTCATGCTATGTGGCAGGATATATGCAGGATCCTCCCCAGCCAGGGATACAGCCCATGTCCTGCCACCTCACACACTGGGAGGGCAGTCTTGACCACTGGACAGCCAGGGAAGTCCATATCTGTAGACTTTTTGGAGACAGTTATTTTGACAGATACGCAGTGATAGCTCAGTGTGTTTTGATTTGCATTCTCTGATGACTAGTGATGTTGAGCATGTGCTGTTGGCCATCTGTAAGTCTCCTTTGGAAAAGTGTTTATGCAGGTTTTCTGACCATTTTTTAAGTGGGTTGTTTGTTTCTTTGATATTGAATTGTATGAGCTATTTATATATTTTGTATATTAACCCTTTATCAGTCGTATCATTTGTAAATATTTTCTCCCATTCAGTAGGTTGTCTTCTTATTTTGTTGACAGTTTCATTTGCTCTGCAAAAGCTTATGAGTTTTGGGAGTTCCCTGGTGGTCCAGTGGTTAGGACTCAGTGCTTTACTGTGTGGTCCCAGGTTTGATCCTGGTCAGGGAACTAAGAGCCCACAAGCCACACAGCATGACTGAAAAAAAAAGTATATGAGAGTTTAATTAGGTCCCACTTGGTTATTTTTGCTTTTGTTTGCTTTACCTTAGGAGACAGATCCAAGAAAATATTGCTACGATTTATGTCAGAACATGTTCTGTCTATGTTCTCTCCTAGGAGTTTTATGGTTTCAGGTTTTACATCATTTCAGTTCAGTTCAGTTGCTCAGTTGTGTCCGACTCTTTGTGACCCCATGGACTGCAGCACGCCAGGCTTCCCTGTCCATCACCAACTCCTGTAGCTTGCTCAAACTCATGTCCATCAAGTCAGTGATGCCATCCAACTATTTCATTCTCTGTCATTCCCTTTTCCTCCTGCCTTCAATCTTTCCCAGTATCAGGGTCATTTCCAAGGAGTCAGTTATTCCCCTCAGGTGGCCAAATATTGGAGTTTCAGCTTCGGCATCAGTCCTTCCAATGAATATTTAGGCTGATGTCCTTTAGGATTGACTGGTTGGATCTCCTTGCAGTCCAAGGGACTCTCAACAGTCTTCTCCAACACCACAATTCAAAAGCATCAACTCTTTGGTGCTCAACTTTCTTTATAGTCCAACTCTCACATCCATACATGACTACTGGAAGAACCATAGCTTTGACTAGAGGAACATCTGTTGGCAAAGTAATGTCTCTGCTTTTTAATATGCTGTTTTGGTTGGTCATAGCTTTTCCTCCTAGGAGCAAGCGTCTTTTAATTTCATGGCTAGAGTCCCATCTGCCATGATTTTGGGGCCCAAGAAAATAAAGTCTGTCACTGTTTCCATTGTTTCCCCATCTATTTGCCATGAAGAGATGGGACTGGATGCCATGATCTTAGTTTTTTGAATGTTGAGCTTTAAGTCAGCTTCTTCACTCTCCTCTTTCACATTCATCAAGAGGCTCTTTAGTTCTTCTTCACTTTCTGCCATAAGGGTGGTGTCATCTGTGTATCTAAGGTTATTGACATTTCTCCTGGCAGCTTTATTCCAGCTTGTGCTTCATCTAGCCTGGCACTTCGTTTGATGTACCCTGCATATTACTTAAATAAGCAGAATGACAATATACAGCCTTGACATACTCCTTTCACAATTTGGAATCAGTCTGTTGTTCCATGTCTGGTTCTAACTGTTGCTTCTTGACCTGCATACAGATTTCTCAGGAGGCAGGTAAGGTGGTCTGATATTCCCATCTCTTGAAGAATTTTCCACAGTTTGTTGTGATCTACAGAGTCAAAGGCTTTGGTGTAATCAGTAAAGCAGAAATAGATGTTTTTCTGGAATTTTCTTGATTTTTTTCTCATCCAACAGATGTTGGCAATTTGATCTCTGATTCCTCTGCCTTTCCTAAATCCAGCTTGAACATCTGGAAGTTCATGGTTCACTTACTATTGAAGCCTGGTTTGGAGAATTTTGAGCATTACTTTCCTAGCATGTGAGATGAATGCAATTGTGAGGTAGTTTGAACATTCTTTGGCATTGCCCTTCTTTGGATTGGAATGAAATCTGACGTTTTCCAGTCCCTTGGCCACTGCTGAGTTTTCCAAATTTGCTGACATGTTGAGTGCAGCACATTCACAGCATCATCTTTTAGGATTTGAAATAACTCACCTGAAATTCCATCACCTCCACTAGCTTTGCTTGTAGTGATGCTTCCTAAGGCTCACTTGACTTCACATTCCAGGATGTCTGGTTCTAGATGAGTAATCACACCATCGTGGTTATCTGGGTCATGAAGATCTTTCTTGTATAGTTCTTCTGTGTATTCTTGCCACTTATTCTTAATATCTTTGATCCATATAATTTCTGTCTTTTATTGTGCCCATCTTTGCATGAAATGTTCCCTTGGTATCTCTAATTTTCTTGAAGAGATCTCTAGTCTTTCCCATTCTATTGTTTTCCTCTATTTCTTTCATTGATTACTGAGGAAAGCTTCCTTATCACTCCATGCTATTCTTTGGAACTCTGCATTCAAATGGGTATATCTTTCCTTTCTTCCTTTGCCTTTACTTCTCTTCTTTTCTCAGCTATTTGTAGGCCTCCTCAGACAACCATTTTGCCTTTTTGTATTTCTTTTTCTTGGGGATAGTCTTAATCACTGCCTCCTGTACAATGTCATGAACCTCAGTCCATAGTTCTTCAGGTACTCTGTCTCTGATCTAATTCCTTGAATCTATTCCTTGAACCTGCACTGTATAATCATAAAGGATTCAATTTAGGTCATACCTGAATGGTCTAGTGGTTTTCCCTACTTACTTCAATTTAATTCTGAATTTAGCAATAAGAAGTTCATGATCTGAGCCACAGTCAGCTCCCAGTCTTGTTTTTGCTGACTGTATAGAGGTTCTTCATCTTTGGCTACAAAGAATATAATCAGTCTGATCTCGGTATTGACCATCTGGTGATGTCCATGTGTAGAGTCTTCTCTTGTGTTGTTGGGAAAGGGTGTTTGCTATGACCAGCACATTCTCTTGGCAAAACACTATTAGCTTTTGCCCTGCTTCATTCTGTACTCCAAGGCCAAATTTACCTGTTACTCCAGGTATTTCTTGACTTCCTACTTTTGCATTCCAGTCCCCTGTGATGAAAAGGACATCTTTTTTGGGTTTTAGTTCTAGAAGGTCTTGTAGGTCTTCATAGAACCATTCAACCTCAGCTTCTTCAGCATTACTGGTCAGGGCATAAACTTGGATTATTGTGACAGTGAATGGTTTGCCTTGGAAATGAACAGAGGTCATTCTGTCATTTTTGAGATCGCACCCACATACTGCATTTCAGACTCTTTTGTTGACTCTGAGGGCTACTCCATTTCTTCTAAGAGATTCTTGTCCACAGTAGTAGATATAATGGTCATCTGAATTAAATTCGCCCATTCCAGTCCATTTTAGTTGGCTAATTCCTAAAATGTCGATATTCACTCTTGCCATCTCCTGTTTGACCAATTCTAATTCATGGACCGAACATTCAACGTTCCCATGCAGTATTGCTCTTTACAGCATCAGACTTTACTTCCATCACCAGATGCATCCACGCTGGGTGTTGTTTTTGCTTTGGCTCTGTCTCTTCATTCTCTCTGGAGTTATTTCTCCACTCTTCTCCAGTAGCATATTGGGCACCTACCAACCTGAGGAGTTCATCTCTCAATGTCCTATCTTTTTGCCTTTTATACTGTTCATGGGCTTCTCAAGGCAAGAATACTGAAGTGGTTTGCCATTCCCTTCTCCAGTGTACCACATTTTGTCAGAACTCTCCACTACGATCCATCCTTCTTGGGTGGCCCTACACAGCATGGCTCATAGTTTCACTGAGTTAGACAAGGCTGTGGTCCATGTGATCCGTTTGGACTGATCAGTTTGACATCATTTAGGTCTTTATTTTGAGATTATTTTTGTGTATCATATGAGGAAAACTTTTTTTATCTCATTCTTTTACATGTAGCTGTCAGTTTTCCCATCACCACTTATTGAAAAGACCGTCTTTTTTCCATTGTATATTCTTGCTCTCTTTGTTGTAGATTAATTGACTAGATGACACAAAAACAGACATATAGATCAGTGCGACAGAAGACAGGGCCAGAAACAAGGACACACCTTTAGTCCCAGAACGGTTATACTGCCGCTGGTGAACGGGGCTGGTGCCTGCCGACTGGTGTGTGAGGCTGGTCGTTAGGCTGGTGTCAGCTGGCTGGTGGGTGGTGCTGGGCCCAGAGCATCCTGGGGCTGAGGAGTGGAGCTTGGTCCAGGAGCCTCTGGCCGCAGGGCCCTGGGAGTCTCGGGTCGAGTGTCTGTGCCAGTCTCTGGGGTGCATCCTGGGCCCTCTGGTGGAGGGCCATGTCCAAGGGGGGCTGTGGGCTCAGGGAGTTTTAAGGCAGCCTGCCTGGGAACCCACATCCCCTCATTCTCAGCAACCCCCCGCCCCTTATGCATACACACACACAGACACACACACACACACACAATGATCCATATGAGGTCTGTGCAGCGTTGCATTGCCCTGGCCCAGCTCCTGGTGGAGCAGAACTTCCCAGTCATTTCTGTCCACTGGGGGATGCGCAGGAGGAGAGGTGGATCAGAGATGAGGAAGATGTTTTGTGTCCTTGGGAGGAAGAGGTCAAAAAGAGGCCTTTCAACATTGTTCTACTTTCCTTCCTCACAAAGGCATTCTCAGTATCAACAGTTTAAAGATTTTCAACAATGAATTCTTGTGGCTACCAACCTTTCCTCTGTGAGCAGAGGGCAAGTGAAAAGAGAGGAAATTCCCTGATGGCCCAGTGGTTAGGACTCCATGCTTTCACTGCAGGGGGCAGAGGTTTGATCCCTGGCTGGGGAACTAAGTTCCCACAAATTTCGATGAGCATACAGAAAAAAAGAAGTGAGGGGTGTTGGGAAGAGAGAGAGAGAGAGAAAGCTATCCCTGGTGCCTCTTTTTTTTTTCTTTATAAAGATACCAGACCCATCCAGGAGTTGGTGATGGACAGGGAAGCCTGGCGTGCTGCAATCCATGGATCACAGAGTCGGACACGACTGAGCAACTGAACTGAACGGAACCAGATCTATCGCAATGTCCAAAATCTATCATTTTGAGGTAATCTTTACCGTCTTATTTAGTCTCAATTACCTCCTTAAGGGCTCCATCTTCAAATTCAGTTTCATTGGTCTTAAGTATTCAGCGTGATAATTTGCTTGGGAGGGATGTAATTAAGTCCAGTAACAGAAGTGTTGATTTGATTTCCAGAGACCCAGCCTCATTAGGTGTGAAGATGTGGGTCACACTCCTAGGTAAGGCACGAGGGCTGGGGCTTCTGTGCTCTGAAATCCATGGCAGCATCTGTGCAGAGGCTCAGCTTCCCTGGTGGCTCAGATGGTAAAGAATCCACCTGCCATGCAGGAGATGTGAGTTTGATCCCTGGGTTGGGAAGATCCCCTGGAGAAGGGAATGGAAACCCACTCCAGTGTTCTTGCGTGGAGAACTCCACGGATGGTGGAGCCTGGTGGGCTACAGTCCATGGGATCACAAAGAGTGAGACACAACTGAGCGACTAACACTTTCACTTCACTTCACCTGCTCCCCATGGGTGTTCTCAGACAGTAACTGGTCTCAGCAGGGACACCAGGGGAGGCTCATTCCTAGGAGACATGGGGCTCCTCAGATGACCAGCTGTGACTTGAGGACTCCCTCTGGCCTTGTTTAACTCTGGTCAGATTGTCTGATGGTCTTGGAGAGTCCAGTAAACCTCTCCCTCTGTCCATCACTTGGGATCAGAGTTGCATCTTAGTCTGCGAGCTCTCATCTTCACTGATGCCCTCTCCATATTCTCTGACAAGTGTTTAATAAAATTCTGCTGATCTTCATCCCATTTTGGCAATTGTTTCTTCTCCTTTTTAAAAATATTTATCTATTTGACTTCTTTGGGTCTTAGTTGCAGCACTCAGGATCTTTTGCTGCAGCGTGCAGAATCTCTAGTTGCGGTGTGCAGGCTTAGTTGCTCCACTGCATGTGGGATCTTAGTTCCTTGACCAGGGATCTGACCTCGTCTCCTTCATTGCAAGGTGGATTCTTAACCACTGGACCCCAGGGAAGTCCCAGCACTTGTTTCTTGGAGGACTTGGACTAACAAAATAATTTTCATCTGTATACCAATACCAATATACTTATTCCATTCTGTAAAATCCTTTTTTTTCCAACTTCTCCTACCAGCGTTTGCACCATTTTGCTTGTTTTGTATTATCTCTTTGAGGTAATAGATGATTTTTTCAAAAAAAATTGAAGTATAGTTAATTTACAATGTTGTGTTACTTTCAGGTATACAGCAAAGTGATTCATTAAATACATACATATATATATATTCTTTTTCAGATTCTTTTCTATTATGGGTTATTACAAGATATTGAATATAGTTCCTTTGCTATAAACTAGATCCTTGTTTTTTGCTTATTTTATATATAGTAGTTTTTAACCTCTTTTATATGTAGTAGTGTGTTTATGTTCATCCCAAACTCTTAGTTTATATCTCCCCTCATCTTTCTCCTTTGGTAACCCAAAGCTTGTTTTCTATGTCTGTGAGTCTATTTCTGTTTTATAAATAATCTCATTTGTCCATTTTTTTTAAGATTCCACATGTAAGTGATATTGTATGATATTTATCTTTCTTTAACTATAGATATTTATTGTTTCGAGCTACTAAGTTTTAGAAGTAGTTTGATACACAGCATCAGATAACTAACAAAGCTCTCATAAATCTCTATTATTCTATAGGTATTGCCTAAATTTGTTTTATTTCCTTGCAACTTGAAAATGTTATTTATATGCATTTCCAATTTCTCTCTTCTTTTTCTTTCATTTTTAATTTTCTTTTGTCTTTTCTGCTCCCTCCCTTCCTTTCTTCCTTCCCTCCTCTCCTCCCTCCTTTATTCTTATTTTTGGATGTTTCAAACATATTAAAAAAATACTACATAGGTATACTAAAAGGAAGCACTATTTGTATATACTAAAAATGTAATGCCAAGCTATATGGACTAAAAGCAAAATAAAAGAAGTAACTAGTTGTCTGAAAAGAAAATGCCTGGTTGATTGTGCAAACAAGGGAGTGACTAACTTCCTTCCTTTCCTTAAGCTGAGTTTGTTTCATTTTCAGAACAAACACATCAGCTACATGAACACTTACACATTTCTGATAAAAACTTAAGTTCGTACTAGCACTCTTTTTGTTGTTTCATTTTGTTTAACTGTAATATAGTTGATTTATAATGATGTGTTCAGTAGCAGCACTTTAGAAATCAAAATAGCACTATTTAGTATGGTTAAAGTATATATATGATCTACTCTAGTATTTGACTTTAAAAATCCTGAAAAAAATTTAATTTTAATTTTGGTTTTAGCACATACATGAAAGCTTTGATGTCCCTGCCTTCCAAAGATGAAGCTTAATTTTTTCTCCTTCTGAGTGTGGGCTACACTTAATGGCTCACTTCTACTTGAGAGAATAAGGCTGACGTAATGGTGTGTGACTCTGAGTCCATGGAATTCACCATGTGCGGCCCACACTGAAGGGGGGATCTGCTGTAAACACTGGTGTGCAGGGGTTTGTCTAAATATAACTTTTCAAATGAGTTGGGGAAAACTTGATGAACTAGTAGACTGGACATAAAACTCACTTCAGCTCCCATCTTTGTTGCTGTGTCTCACTCAGATCACTTGTTCTGGGGAAAGCCAACTGGTATGTTATAAGCCCGCTGGTGGGGCTAGTGGTACAGAATCTGCCTGTCGATGCAGGAGATGCAAGAGACACGAGTTCACTCCCTGGGTCAGAAAGATCCTCTGGAGTAGGAAATGGCAACCCACTCCAGTACCTGGCCTAGAAAATTCCTTGGGCAGAGGAAGGTGGCGGGCTACAGTCTATGTAGCCATGGGGCCACAAAGAGTTGGACACGACTGAGTGACTAAGCACGAACACAAGAAACATGTTATAAGCAGCCCTCTGGAAAGGTCCATGTGGCTAGAAACTGAGGCCCTATTCCAACAGCCTGAAGGCCCAGCCAAGCTATCAGATGATGCAGCCCTGGCTGACGGTTTCCTTTTGAGAGACCCAGGACCGGAGACCTTCTGGGAGATGATGCATGTTTGTTGTTTTGCAGCAATAGGCAACTGATACAGTGTCTCAGGAGGAAAACAAATTATTGTATTTTAATTTTTGTTTGCTGTAAATTTCTCTAAATGCCTACTCAGGTCCAAGATGTATTGAAAGAGCACTGGATGGGAACTTGCAGACTTGGACTTTGCTTGAACTGTGTTAACTGGGCAAGTTATTCAACGGCCACAGTTCTCTGCTTGTTTCCTGTAAATGGAGGGTTAGATGATGACCCGGCCGGTCTCTTCTGTACCAGCTGTCTCAGATTCTGAGCGCATGTTCCTGAGCAGTCACAAGGCACAGCATTCATGTAAGAGGACACCCCGCTCAGTACACTCATCCTTCAGGTGCTGAGATGCAAACAGCTCAACACTAACAAACACCAAATTTGAGCTGAGAAAATTCCTGAATGGATTTCAGAATTAAATACAAGTAATTCTGGGATTGCTTTCCTGGTGACTCAGCAGTAAATAATCCGCCTACCAAGGCAGGAGACACAAGTTTGATCTCTGGGCAGGAAGATCTCCTGGAGATGGGAATGGCAATCCCCTCTCTCTCTCCCCGCTTGTTTCCCTCTAGCCACCAGAGCAGACAAGGCTTGAGCATCAAGTGTGTGCCAGACACTGTTCTGAGCACTGCATATATCAACTCCGCCAACCCTCACCACATCCCTAAAATGTCGCACATTATATTAAGTCCCAGTCATGTCTCCTCAGGCTCCTCTGGCTGTGACAATCTCTCTCACTTCTCTTGTTTGATGACCTTGATCCTTCTGAGAACTCCTCGGGGATACTATAGAATATCTCTCTCTTTGAGTTGGGTGTTTGGGAAGAAGACCACAGAGGTGAGTGACGTTCTCCACACATCAAGGGTGTATATTTGTCCACTCAAATATCACTAATAAGTTCACCTCATCACCTGGCTAAGGTACAATTCCCAGGTTTCTCTTTGTGAACTTTTTATTTTTAGTTCCCCACTCTCCAGACTGTAACCTTTAGAAGGAAGTTACCATGTGCAACCCATACTGAAGAGGGCACCTGCTGTAAACACTGGTGTGCAGGGGTTTGTCTAGATATAAGTTTTCAAATGAGTTGGGGAAACACCAGATGAACTAGCAGACTGGATGGAGAGCCACTGTGTACCGTCATTACTCTCTTGTGTTTAGGGAAACGATAGTTTTGAAAAATGACCTGAAAACTCCTTGTACTTGTAAAACCCTTGACTGATCAGATTACATGTTAGGACATGCATTCTCTGCTCCAGGACCCATGATGTTTTGACTGAGTTGTTCTGCCATAGAAATTCCACCACTGGAAAAATGGGCTGAATTCTGCCCACTGCAAATAGCTGAAAATGCCATGTAATATACAAAGACCGTATTCATAGCATCAAAGAGGTGATGACGTTCTAATAAATGACGACACCCCAAAAAGAAGGGAAAGAACCTGCTTGGCCTCCACAGAGAACTCAGTCCTGAGAAGAGAAGAAAAGACTATGTGAGTTTACTCCGCAGAGCCCAGGAATGGAGCCCAGCAGTCCAGCTCTTTACTTTTCTACCTACCTGCCTTCCTTCTTTTAAATTTTAAGAATTTAATGTATACATAAAATACATTATGATGTCTATGTGTAATGTATGATATATGATTTAATGTATATTCACAGTAAAACAAGCAATAAAGTGTTGAAAATGATAAATGACAAAGTAAAAAAAAAAAACTGTAATCCTCATTTTGGAAATATTTTGTTCCATTGTGCTTGTTTTTTTTGTTTCTTATGCATCCTCCTGCTGTTGGAAATACCCGAAGTTTCTCTCTAAGTTGATGAGCACAGACGTCAGTGGCCCCCACCCTGCACTCTCCATATGCCATTTCCCAAGTCAGCTCACTCTCCTGAGTAAGAAGGTATTTTCAGTTCCACCTCCCTCCTCAGTCCCCTCCGCTCCTTTTTTATTTTTTCTAAAAAATTAAAAAATAATTTTTTCTATTTTTTTCTCCTTATTTTTTCTAAAATAAACTTTATTTATTTGGCTGTGTTGGCTCTTCATCAGAACAATGACTCATATTAAATGAAAGAGTCGAGTAAGATAAGGTAATCAAATTTTTTAGAAAGCTATATAAATCCAGATGAAATCATAGATATGCTGAGTGATAGTTTTCTATTTTCTAAAGTATTCTCTTGTTAATATAAACAGAAATGTGCCATAAACTGCTTTGCATGGATAGACTAACTTCTCCCCAGCAGACCACAGAGCTGGGATGTAGATAAGTGAACTCAGCACTTCCACTCTCTCTCTGCAGTTCCCCTGAGGCAGAGAACTCCTCTCTAGTCTCCCCTGTGGAACCAGCGCTTGACTCAGGGGCTCAATCAGCACTCCCCAAAACACTACACTTGGTAAGTGTCCTCTCGTGTCCTAGTCAAGACAGTAACTTCCTCTAGAAGGCACCTCCAAAACACTGAAACTTACAGAATTTGGTTTGCTCTAACAGCAGGACCGTGATGGTGGCAAGCTGGAATATGGGCTTCTTTTGCTGATTTGTCAAGGAGCCCGGCAGCACTCTCCATTCCTCACATTGCCCCTAGAGGACAGTGCATTGCTGCTTATGACAAACGCACTGCCCCATTCCCTAGCTGTCCTATCCAAATTAGCCTTAATCAGAGTTTTATAAACGTAGAGGATTTCTTTAAGGTACATCGATTTGCTTTTCTTCTTTAATCTCTCTTGGAAGCTATTGAAAGTCCACTACAGGTAACAAATACAAGGTGTGCCCCTGACATAAGTTGTCTCTGTGGCACACACGTGTAAAATTATGTGTCCAGTCCCTCATCGTGTCCACCTCTGTCCTGTCTCTGTATCCATCTATAAACAGCAGTTTGTGTAAAACAGCTTTTGACAGTCTGTGTAATGTACTAGAGATGTTTTTCAATCATGTTGCCCCCGCTTTGTGATATGAATCTTTGGGTATCAAGTGGTCTGCTCAGAAGACAATGGGAATGTCCCTGACACCCTAGGAGACCATGTGAAGGTGGGCAGTAGATCTCAGTGGAGTCAGGCAAAGGGGGAGATCTGCTGAGCAGAGCCAAGGTCCATACCATCTCCTGTCCCCAGAGCACAAAGTCTGCCTTCCTGGGGAACTTTGCTAAAATCCTCTATATTCTAAGAAACATCAGGGTGAGAATAATGAGCAATGATAGTAATAATTGTGAGAGAGAGATGAGGTGATGATTTGAGTTACCTGGTTTGTTCTCTGCCAACAACAGCATACAATGTATTCCAATATAACCAGTGCTCAGCCACCTGAGAGCATTGATTCTGAGTGTATGACAGGCCCCCAGACCAGCACTGGGCAAAGTAGACATGCCAATACAGCTGAATGAACACATTTAGGATCAGGACCTGACAGATTTGAGAATGTATCTGAAATCGGGACTCTCCTGGAGCTGTCCTGACAGGAGGACATCATAAATCAGCTGCCACCTCGCCTGCCAGGCCCAGGACACTGGAGAGCCTTCCAAAGCACCCCTCAGTCGGGTCCCGCCTGGTTCCAGGTATTCCCCAGATCAAATCTCTCCATCTGCTCTACTTCTCATGCTCACTTTGGCCTCCTTGATTGTCCTACTGTTTGTTCTCCACTCTAGGGATATGGAGACACCTGTAATTCCCTTGGGGAACTAATAAATACCAGATCCTATGGAGCTAAAGCTTAAATATGGGCTTTAATTGACTGCCAATAATTACATGGACAAGTAAAGTTCTGCATGACTCTATCTTAATGATGCTGCTTTTCTTGAGCAATGAATGGTAAACCTGATGGCATAAAATAGGTATGTGCTTTCTTTGAAGTGAGCATGCTTGGTGAATGTCACACTTTCCCTGATGATGCTCTAAAAGACCTGATACATTGCAAGAGAACAGAAGTAAAGCATGTCATGTTATAATGTGATATAGAATGCTATGATAATTCTAAAATCTATTATTCACTTGTGCTAGAGTAATTTTTAAAAAGTGTGAATGGTGATCTGTCAAACTTCTCAAGCTTAGATGAAATTCAAAAGATGGTGTTCTAATCTTAACATGTATCTTGCACAAATATTGTTATGTTGCATTTCTTATTGCAAAAACGAGCTGTTTCCCTAAGAAAAATCAACTTTATGGTCACATCTCAAAATGCTAATATAGTTCTTTTCCTCAAAAAACCAAAGTATCTTCTATGATGACATGAGAAGTATACATTAAGAGCTTCTGCTACATTCCAAAGTCCTGTGACTCAAGGAAAATAATCTGTATGAGCTGAACTACCCTCTCTTGTGTGGAATAAATACAGTCTTCACTTGCAAGAGTGAATGACACTGGAAGATTTATGTAACAGCGAAACAAGGTATTACTTACAAAAAATCTTATATTAGTATAAGAGATTCAGTATGGAAAAAAGCCTTAAGGATTTTGATGTAACAGAGCAGTAAATAGTCAGTGATATAATTTCAGGTCCACTTTGAAAATAACCTTTAAGAACCTACCAACTCTGTAGTTTTAGATTTGTATCAAAGATGAACTTACATAATTACCTGAAAAGGTTATTAAAAATACTACTCCTACATATGTGTGTGGTGGTGGTGTAGTTGCTAGGTCATGTCTGACTCTTACGACCCCATGGAGTATAACCTGCCAGGCTTCTCTGACCATGGGATTCTCCAAGCAAGAGTACTGGAGTGCGTTGCCATTTCTTTCTCCAACATATGTGTTGGCCTTTTTATTTTCATAGATTTCAGTCAAAATAATGGATTCAATGTAGAGGCATACATGAAAATCCAGTGGTCTTCTAATGAGACAGCAAGAAAGGGAATTGCAAAAATATAAAAATGTAAAAAAATATGTAGACAGCATATTAAAAAGCAGAGGCATTACTTTCTTGGTAAAGGTCCATATAGTCAAAGCTATGGTTTTTCCAGTAGTCATGGATGGATGTGAGAGCTGGACTATAAAAAAAGCTGAATGTCGAAGAATAGATGCTTTTAAACTGTGGTGTTGGAGAAGACTCTTGAGAGTCCCTTTGACAGCAATGAGATAAAACCAGTCAATCCTAAAATAAATCAGCCGTTAATGTTCATTGGAAGGACTGTTGCTGAAACTGAAACTCCAGTACTTTGGCCACATGATGCGAAGAACTGACTCACTGGGAAAGACCCTGATACTGGGAAAGATTGAAGGCAGGAGGAGAAGGGGATGACAGAGGATGAGATGATTGGAGGGCATCACCAACTGCATGGACATGAGTTTGAGCAAGCTCCGGGAGTTGGTGATGGACAGGGAAGCCTGGAGTGCTGCAGTCCACGGGGCCGCAAAGAGTCGGACGCTACTGAGTGACTGAACTGAACTGAAGTGAAGAAGCTTCACTGTTGCCCAAAAGCCAGGAAACGGAAATTCAGAGAAATTGAAACTCCTGAGTAAAGAAAGAGCCCCCTGAGTGTGTGCTGGCATCTGGACCGCAGTTGCTCTGTCCCCACCATGAACCGCACATCCCAGCCCTTATTCACCGGGGCACACGGTGCAGTGCCCCCAGCCTACGAGATGCTCAAGGAGGAGCATGAGGTGGCCGTGCTGGGGGGTCCCCAGAGCCAGGCCCCCAGGCGACCACGGTGATCAACATCCGCAGCGAGACCTCTGCCCAACCACGTCGTCTGGTCCCTGTTCAACACCATCTTCATGAACTGCTGCTGCCTGGGGCTTCGTGGCATTCGCCTACTCTGTGGAGTCTAGGGACCGGAAGATGGTTGGTGACATCACTGGGGCCCGGAGCTACGCCTCCACTGCCAAGTGCCTGAACATCTGTGCCCTGGTCCTGGGCCTCCTTCTGATAATCGTTCTCATCATCATTGTGTCCATGGGCTCCCTGATGATTGTTCAAGCAGTTTTGGAGCTCATACAGAACTATGGAGGCCGCTAGTCCCTGCCCACAGCCCGAAGCAGTCACCCCTTTTTCCTGCAGCCTATACAGGCATCTGTCCACCACGAAATAAAATGAAGCATTTGTTTAAAAACAAAAACAAAAACCTTCTCTGTTCTCACTACTATGTTTGTTTTGGGAAATAACTTGTTTTCCATATTAAATGCATGGGTTATTAATATTATTCTAAACAAATAAATTAAAGAATCTAAACTTTATTATTTCTACCATGGAAAATATTGATTGGACTCAGACAGTGTGACAAGGAGCTTTTGGTGTTGGAGGGAAGGGATCAGGGCAAAGTCCCAGGTCCCCCAGAGGGCAAGGGTCTCAGGGTCTCAGGGTCAAGGGCGGTGTCTGGGACGGGTCGCTCCATCTTGGGGATTTCCGTCTTGACTTTCTTTCACTTTCTCTCTCACAACCTTTGTCGGGTCCTCCTGCCTGGACACTCGTGACGCGAGCCCAGTTCTCACTCCCATTGGATGTTCGGTTTCTAGTTCCCTATAGTCGTCCCCGCGGTTCCAGGTTACAAAGTCTCTGAGCACCCGCCGGACTCTCTTCTCCCCAGACCCCCGGGATGCGGGTCGTGGGGCCGAGAATCCTCCTCCTCCTGCTGCTGGGTGCGCTGGTCCTGACCGAGACCCGGGCGGGTGAGTGCGGGGTCGGGAGGGAACGGCCTCTGCGGGGAGGGGCGAGGGGACCGCCCGGGGGTGGGGGGACAGGA
>SJXQ01010032.1:253422-302440 GCA_006408695.1 Aepyceros melampus | reverse complement strand
TCCCCAGGGACCGGCGGGGTCGCCCGAGTCTGCGGGTCCGAGGGTCACCCCGACACTGCGGGACCCGCCCCTCACCCCTCGACCCGAGAGGAGCTCGCGGGGACTTGACCCGGTTTCATTTCAGTTTGGGTTTAATCACCGCGTGTGGTCGGGGCGGGTCAGGGTCTCACATCCTCCAGGAGATGTATGGCTGCGACGTGGGGCCGGACGGGCGTCTCCTGCGCGGGTTTGACCAGTTCGCCTACGACGGCAGAGATTACCTCGCCCTGAACGAGGACCTGCGCTCCTGGACCGCGGCGGACACGGCGGCTCAGATCACCCAGCGCAAGGCTGAGGCGGCAGGTGATGCTGCGCGTGTGAGGATCTACCTGGCGGGCGAGTGCGTGGAGGGGCTCCGCAGATACCTGGAGACCGGGAACGACACGCTGCTGCGCGCAGGTACGAGGGGCGCGGGGCTGCCCTGATCTCCCCTCGGGCTGGAGCTGGCTTCCCACGAAGAAAGGAAAATGGGGTCCCTGTGGGAACAGCGCCGCAACTTCCTGTCAGGAGAGGAGGAATGTGCCCAGGTTTTCATGTTCTGTACAAGACGGTGACTCGCCAGTGGCCCCACTTGTTATTTAGTCGCTCAGTCGTGTCCGACTCTTTGCGACCCCATAGACTGCAGCACGCCAGGCTTTCCTGTCCATCACCAACTCCAGGAGCTAAGCTCAAACTCATGTCCACTGTGTCTGGTGATGCCATCCAACAATTTCATCTTCTGTCCTTACCTTTTCCTCCTACCTTCAATCTTTCCCAGCCTCAGGGTCTTTTCCAGAAAGTCAGCTCTTCACATCAGGTGGCCAAAGTATTGGAGTTTCAGCTTCAGTATCAGTCTTTCCAATGAATATTCAGGGTTGATTTCCTTAAGAATTGACTAGTTTGAACTCTTTGTTGTCCAAGCAACTCTCAAGAGTATTTTCCAACACCACAGATCAAAAACATCAAGTCTCAGCACTCAGCCTTCTTTATGGTACAACTCTCACATCCATACATGTCTACTAGAAAAAACATAGCTTTGACAATATGAACCTTTGTCGGCAAAGTGATGTCTCTGCTTTTTGATATGCTGTCTAGATTTGTCATAACTTTTCTTCCAAGGAGCAGAAGAAGTCTTTTAATTTTGTGGCTGCAGTCATCGTCCACAGTGATTTTGGAATCCAAGAAAATAAAGTCTGTCACTGTTTACATTGTTTTCCCATCTATTTGTTGTGAAGTGATGGGGCTGGATGCCATGATCTTAGTTCTCTGAAGGACCATTAAGGAATCCAGTGTCTTTGACTAAGAAGCAGTAAACCATCCCTGAAAGAGTTGGTCAGTGCCGCCCTTTGACCCTGGCCACTATCTCAAGGCTTGTTCTCACCCTGAGAACATCTTAGGAGCCCTGACTCCAGCTTTTCTAAGTCATTCAGCCTCCTCCCACGTCAGGACCATTACTCTGTATTCTGCCTCTTATACGGAGCCTCCTCCCTTAGCTGTCACCCTGACTCCAGAACTTCCCGAGGACTAGGAGCTGTTCCCAGACCCTGGAGTCCAGGCAGATGTCTGGTGTTTGTGCTGCTTCTTTTCAAACCCACTCTCCTGCTTATTCTCAGGATGGTCACCTGATACTGCTTCCAGTGGCCCATGGAGGTAACACAAAATGTGAGTTTTCTGATTCTTCTTCCTCAGACCCTCCAAAGACACATGTGGCCCATCACCCCATCTCTGACTGTGAGGTCACCCTGAGGTGCTGGGCCTTGGGCTTCTACCCTGAGGAGATCTCACTGACCTGGCAGCGTGACAGGGAGGACCAGACTCAGGACATGGAGGTTGTGGAGACCAGGCCTTCAGGGGATGGAACCTTCCAAAAGTGGGCGGCCCTGGTGGTGCCTTCTGGAGAGGAGCAGAGATACACATGCCGTGTGCAGCACGAGGGACTTCAGGAGCCCCTCACCCTGAGATGGGGTAAGGAGGGGGTCGGAATGGAGCTTCCTCTCCGATAAAGCAGGAGCCCTTCTGGACACATTCAGCAAGGTCAGGACTGAAGTCTGAAGACTGGGCTCCTTCTCTTTCTTCCACAGAACCTCCTCAGACCTCCTTCCTTACCATGGGCATCATTGTTGGCCTGGTTCTCCTCATGGTGGCTGTGGTGGCTGGAGCTGTGATCTGGAGGCAGCAGCGCTCAGGTAGGGAAAGGAGGGAGGGATCTGAGTGTTCTTGTCTCACTGGGCAGGTTTCTGGCCCAGGTGGATGTTTGCCTGCCTTGTTACTAGAAAGTACCCTCCACACACTTGTGGAATCTGAGCTGATGCTAAGACTGACCCTTTTATAAAGTACATGTGAAAATGAAAGACAACTTTTTCATCTTCATAATTCCAGCTGGGGCCCTGTTTCTCAGCATTTGAAGGTCAGGAGATGCCGGGGTCCAGCCCCGGTGGATCCAGGGTAATTCAGTGGCTGGAGCTGTGATCTGGAGGCAGCAGCGCTCAGGTAGGGAAAGGAGGGAGGGATCTGAGTGTTCTTGTCTCACTGGGCAGGTTTCTGGCCCAGGTGGATGTTTGCCTGCCTTGTTACTAGAAAGTACCCTCCACACACTTGTGGAATCTGAGCTGATGCTAAGACTGACCCTTTTATAAAGTACATGTGAAAATGAAAGACAACTTTTTCATCTTCATAATTCCAGCTGGGGCCCTGTTTCTCAGCATTTGAAGGTCAGGAGATGCCGGGGTCCAGCCCCGGTGGATCCAGGGTAATTCGAAGAGGAGACGGAGTAGGCGTCCTAGGAAAAAGCTATTTAATTACAGATATAAAGAGAGATTAGAAAAGGATAGTGTAGTAGGAAATATTAGTGGAGAAAAGAGGCTGAATAACTTGGTTTACATGGAATACCAATCACTACCTAGATAGGCGGGAGAAGGCAATGGCACCCCACTCCAGTACTCTTGCCTGGAAAATCCCATGGGCGGAGGAGCCTGCTAGGCTGCAATCCATGGCGTCGCTGTCGCTAAGAGCCGGACACGACTGAGCGACTTCACTTTTACTTCTCACTTTCATGCATTGGAGAAGGAAATGGCAACCCACTCCAGTGTTCTTGCCTGGAGAATCCCAGGGACGGGGGAGCCTGGTGGGCTACCGTCTATGGGGTCGCACAGAGTCGGACACAACTGAAGCGACTTAGCAGCAGCAGCACCTAGATAGGCAACAGGCGTCTTTCCGTTCTCCTGAAGGAGAGGAGGCACTGAGGCCTCCCCGGTCCCATCTTAGAAGCCCAGGCAAAATTAGCAGGCTTGGTGAGTACCCACGTTCCAGATGGGAATTCAGCCAGAAAAACGGAGAACAAGAAAGAAACGACACGGGGGAATCAGTCCAGAAACATCCGTTTTCTTTATTTTAGGTTTGCTTATATACCTTTTTTTTTTACATATAGAGACAAATGGAAATTTTAACGTCACGCGAGGGTCAGCAGTCTTGACCTTTATCAAAATCAAGTGCTTCACATAAATGTATAAAAATATGTCTTAGGGGTTTTACATCATCTTCTGGCCATGAGGCCTGCTGACATTTTACGATCCTTTTCTTTCTGGTAACCAAAAAACTTATTTTTTCCAAGAGTGTTTTTTCTTAAACCAGGCGCCACCCTCTGAAGGTAGCAGATAAAGATGCATTCCTATAGAGTGAGGGTGTAGTGGGTTACAACTAAGAAAAGAATTATTTCTCCTATATGCTAGTTATATGCATTATAAGGGCAGGAAATATGGAGATTTAGCAGGAAACATCAGCCCAACAAATGAAAACCCTTCACCAATGTTCCCCTTAAGATCTATTTAGTCTTAAGATAGTGATAAAGTTACATTTTTACATAGCAAGGACACAATGATTTATAACAAAGTACAGTGGTCTATAACAAAAGAGAAAATTCATTAACTCAAAAAGTCTGTATTGCTAACATCAAAAACTACTATCTTTCCTTTTCTATATTCCAAATACATTAATATATTCCCAGGTGCCTAAGGATATGGAGGCCTGGTGGCAATCATTGACTCAACAATGAGAAAAGCCCTATGCTAATTAAGACTTCCAACATACTCCAAACTCTCTGTGCTGTTTATGGTTGAGAGGTAGTAAACAATCATGTGCAAAACTAGTCTGCCTGCAGAGAAGTTTGACCTGAGACACCCTTGTCACACCCAGGGCAGGGAATTAGCAGTAATTATTGGCACAACAAATGAAAAACCCTTCACCAATATAATTCCTAACCAACCCACTATACTGATAATTTCTAACTTCCCAAAAGAATCTGCCTTTAGTAAGTCTAAAACATCTCATGCCTTTCACGGTTGGGAAGCTGTAAACAATCACATGTGGCCGGACTAACCTGTACAGGCAGGCTAGATAAACTTCAGAGGAGTTCGTAGTTGAAACACTCTTGTCACGCCCAGGAATTTTTATTGACTTGGAACTGTGAGTTTACTCCTTCTCGGAGAGAACTGGTGGGGAACACCCCCCATAAATTAGAGGTGTAGGTGACAGCATAAAACAGTAAAGTAGGTAGACTCTGGTTTTGGGGGTAGATGCTCGGGAACAGGAGGTTTCCTGAGGCTCGATCCTGCCTTTGCATATGCCTTTGCATATGCCGAAGCCTCCTTCCTCATGACCTTTGCCATGGGCAGAGTTCCTCACGCTGGCCCCCGGCAAGGAGAGAATGTCCCTGCTGAGGACAGACCTCCAGGAGGGCAGGTTGTCCGGTCCCCCCACGTCTTCTTGCTTCATGTTCCTGAGCCTGTCCTGGATTTTTGGTCACGGTTCTGAAAAGTTCTTTGTCGTCCAGGACTAGGGAGTTCCTCTAGGGTCTCGTGACTCCGTCTGCTCCATGGTCTCTCATGTGATACTTTCTTCTCACAGGTAAAAAAAGATGGACCTACACCCAGGCTTCAAGTAAGTATGGAGGGGGTGACTCCTGAGACCCTTGTGAGGGTGCAGACAGGAGGCCATGGGGGACTCACCCTCCTCAAAGTGCCTTCTCTAGTTTCTCTCCTGTGGGTTCTGACTATGTCCTGGTCTTGTTCTCCTCCAGGCAGTGACAGTGCCCAGGGCTCTGATGTGTCTCTCATGGTTCCTAAAGGTGAGACCCTGGGGCGCATAGATTGGGAGAGGAGTTGGGGCAGAGGGGACACACTGGGTGGCGGAGGTCTCTGAGTGGGACATGTGAGCGTATGGAAAGCTGTGGAGAATGTCAGCCCTTACATGACTGACGTGAACTGGTTCCGGATTCTTTTCTCTCACAGTGTCAGACAGCTGCCTTGTGGGGACTGAGTGGTGCTCGGTCCCACTTTGCGACATCAGATCCCAGGACCCATCTTTCTGCAGCCGCATCTGAAGGTGTCTGTTCTCCTATAACATAACATGAAGAGGTGGAGAGAGTGCCAGCCTCTTCCAACCAAACTCCTGGATTTAAAAGTGCTGCCTAATAGTCCCAGCAGGAGGAATATGTGACCTGTCCTCCTGGGATCTTTTCTGAAGAGAAAATATCGTTATGTGTAGAGTGCAGACCGGTCGGTGTGAGAGGGAGGGGTGATCAGCTCTTGTGGGGAAGTGAGGGGTGATGTTAAGAAATAATGTAGTTCTTATTCCACCTGAAGACTTAGGCAGTGGTTCACAGTTCAGCGTAATGAAATCCTTGCTCTCTGAAACTATTCTCCAGGTTGAGTTCTCCTCACTCATTCTTGGAGCTAACAATGGGATCCAAATTAAGTTAGACATACAGTACTACATATATATGGCGCCATGGGAACAGGATCCACAGTGTCCACTCCAGGCCAAATCCCACAAAGGAAGTTTCGCCCCTGCTGGGGCACAGTGTCCCTGCTCACACAGTGAGCCTCTGGTGCTGGGCATGGACCCTGCTCTGAGAATGGCTATCACTGAGGCTCCTAACAACTGGAGGTGGTATGACTCCCACTCGACATCCTTGTCAGGTGCATCCTGCATAGCTTCAGCTTCTCTGTGTCACAACATCCTGAGTAGAGTCTGGCATGTGGTCACCTGAGTGGTGGGACCTCAGCATCATGCTATGCGCTCTGGCAAGAATATTTGGGAAAGTGGGTTTTCTTCTTTAATGGAGGAAGGTGGTCTCTGCCTCCTACCAAGACTCTTTCAGTGTGGAATTCTCCTAATGTGGAAATGCTCCTTGTCAGGTGAGGGGGAGAGAGGGATGGACAAGAATGTCAAATTCCAATTGTTAGAGCAAAGATCTGGAACTGGAACTTGGTCTAGTACATTGCAGGCACTCGGGTTTGGCTAAGAATAAGAGCCTAATAAGTGCCATCCAGGGTAGAGATCTGCTCATTTACTTGTTTGTTTTGTTTTGTTTTCATTGGAGTGTAATTTATTTACAGTGCTGTGTCACTTTCTGCTGTACAATACAGTGAATCAGCTCTAAATATATTCAGTCTTTTTCAATTCTTCCCCCATATATGCCATTAGAGAGTGCTGGGTAGAGTTCTCTGTGCTATGCAGGATCCACAGCACTTCAAAGTGCTGCCCAGATGGTGGTGGAGGGAGATCCTAGAAGGATGGCTCTGCTCCAGATGCAGAAGAATCCAGAACAGGTGGGAGCACGTCAGCAGGGTCCAGGATGACATTTCCAAAACAGGAAAAACTGATGGAATATCCAAAGTATCCCCACTTCTTGAAAGAGTCATATAAACAGGGGAATCATTAGAGCTGAATTCATGAGAGCTTCATAGAATGTAATTAGCAAGCACAAAGCCTCATTAAGAGGCTCTTTAGTTCTTCTTCACTTTCTGCCATTAAAGTGGTATCATCTCCTTATCTGAGGTTGTTGATATTTATTTCTCTGGCAATCTTGATTCCAACTTGTGATTCATCCAGCCTGGTATTTTGCCTGATGTCTTCAGCATATAAGTTAAATAAGCAGGTGACAATGTACAGCCTTATTATACTCCTTTCCCAATTTTAAGCCAGTCCATATTTCCGTGTCTGCTTCTACCTGTTGCTTCTTGACTTACATACAGATTTTCCGTAGACAAGTAAGATGGTCTGGTATTCTCATCTCTTTAAAACCATTCCACAGTTTGTTGTGAACCACACAGTCAAAGCCTTGAGCATAGTCAATGAAGCAGAAGTAGATGTTTTTCTGAAATTCCTTTGCTTTCTCTGTGATCCAGCAGATGCTAGCAATTTGATCACTGGTTCCTCTGCCTTTTCTAAACCCAGCTTGTACATTTGGAAGTTCTCAGTTCACAAAATGCTGATGCCTAGCTTGAAGAATTTTGAGCCTAATTTTGCTAGCATGTGAGATGAGTATAATTGTATGGTAGTTTAAATATTCTTTGGCATTGCCCTTTGAGATTGGAATGAAAACTGACCTTTTCCAGTCCTTTGGTTCGCTTCACTTCCTCATATGTAGAAAAGCATTAAATCCTTTCACGGTGAGATGAGCAGAAAACCTTTGGAAGATAGTTCTTGATTGCACTGAACGCCCCCCTTCCCCAAAACCATATACACTGACCTTCCTTCCCTACCTCTTTCGAGCTGTTTCTCAGAGCTATCTGAGGTGCTATCTCCCAGGCTGCAGTCCTCATTTTGCCCCAAATAAAACTTAACTCACAAGTTTTAAGTTGAGCCTCTTTTTAGTTGACAAGTGTAGTAGTCAGGGAAATGAAAAAGCTGAATGAACTAAGTATGATCCATATATAAATAAAGTGGGAAACTGAAGGGATGGGAAGAGTGAAAGGAAGCCGTGACCATGAAGTATTGCATCAGCCACCATGTGATGCAACAGACAGTGGCTGTGACAGAAAAATTAAGCAGCAGTTCTAACAAGGAACTGGGTTTAGAGAATTGGAAATAAAAGCCCAAAGAATCAGCTAAAAATTATTCAAAGTGGTCACCAACGGGAAAGCAAAAATTGAGAAGAATCAGGATTATAACAGTCTGTATCATGAGAAATCAGGCAGATATTTGACTTCTTAATTTACAGACAGTTGTGGCTTTGATTAAATAATCACGCAAGAAAATGAATGAGGATGAAAGTTTATGCTTAACGAGAGCTGAGTGCAATAAATGACACCTAAGAGTTTACTAAAATGCAAGAATATTCGAAACATGCATGCAAACTGCTTGAATGAGGTTAACCTTGAATAAAATCATGAAAGAATATATCATCGCATTCGGATGAACAGATACGGAATGAGTTCTCTATTCCCATTACCTTACTGTGCATCGTGTGCACCAGGCAGGGAGGGGACAGGCCCTGCCTAGGAGAACCCTTCGCCACCCTCTTGCTTCCAGTCAGGTCCTGCTGCGGAAAGTGCTCCTGTCATCTGTCTCGGCTCTGTGGGAGGTGCCCCTTAGAACACGCGTGTCACAGATGCTTTACCTGGGTGGGGCTGAGGCGGTCCTGATCAAGGAGAGCACCGCTCACGCTCACCTGTGTGCCCCCAGACCGGAAGTCAGGAACGACCGAGTGTCCAATGGAGAGTCTCATCTCCCATCAGCCTGAGCTGATGGAGGGAGATACTGCCCAGCCCTCCCCGTTCTGGCCTCCTTTATTGTCTCAGTTCAGGACATTCATCCCCAACAGTCACGGCGCCCTCGAAGCAGACTGACCCTGAGTCCTAATCAGAAGCCCCCAAGCCCTGTCCTGTCCCCTCCCCCGACATCCCCCTTCAGCTCTGCTTCATCACAGGAGGGTGACAGCTGTTCAGGGGAGGCTCCCCCAGGGTCAGCTACTGAACACTGGCCCCAGGGGTCCCACTGCACTATCCCCGCCCTTTATGCCGAGCCCGCCAGACAGTGGGAGCTGGAGGGAGGGAGAGGAGGGGGATTATTAGAGCCTCCTCAAGGCTGAGAGAAAACCCTCCATTTCCCCAGAATCTTACACACTGTCCCTTCCCAGCATGCGAAACAAAATGCAATCCAGATGCGTATATTTAAAGAGCAGTTACAACTTTTAATATGAAATTATACAGATGTTGCAGGCCTGAAGTAACATATATGCATATGTGACTGTGACCAGGGTGAAGGGAACCTTAGATTTCCAGAAATCTGCTAGTAGTCATCTCAGGAAAAGCCACAATAAGGAAACTGGCAGAAAAAGCTTACTGGTAATAATTTATTGTCCATGTGCTCTATTATAATTAAAAAGCAAAAGTAATATTAGTATTAGTGTGGTGCAGCTGCAACCACCTCAAATATATTAATGCTTTTAGTCATCCCAATCACGACTGGAAAGAAACAGTAGTTTTCTCATTTCATAGATGAAGAAATGGAGACCTCAAGAGAGATGTGTTATATTGTAAATCAACTAACTTCAAAATAATAATAATAATGCTGCTAAGTCACTTCAGTCGTGTCTGACTCTGTGCGACCCCATAGATGACAGCCCACCAGGCTCCCTCATCCCTGGGATTCTCCAGGCAAGAACACTGGAGTGGGTTGCCATTTCCTTCTCCAATGCATGAAAGTGAAAAGTGAAAATGAAGTCTCTTAGTTGTCTCCAATCCTAGCGACCCCATGGACTGCAGCCCACCAGGTTCCTCCGTCCATGGGATTTTCCAGGCAAGAGTACTGGAGTGGGTTGCCATTGCCTTCTCCGAATAATAATAATAAAACATCTATATGGAATCTAGAAAAGTGGTACTGATGAACCTATTTACAGGGCAGGAATAGATGCAGACATGGAGAATGGACCTGAGAGGGAAGGCGAGGGTGGGACGAGTTGAGAGAGTGGCATTGAAATATATCCTTTACCACGCATAAAATAAAAGCTAGTGGGAAGTTTTGGTATAACATAGGAAGCTCAACCTGGTGCTCAGCGACCTAGAGGGGTGGGATGGGGAAGGTGGAAAGTTCCAGAGGGAGGAGATACATGTACACTTATGGCTGATTCACACTGCTGTATGGCAGAAACCAGTACAACACTATAATGTAAGTATTCTCTAATTAAAAATAAAATATACAATAAAAATATAAGATAAATAACAGAACACACATAAAATAAAAATTGCTATTAAGACCAGAACTAAGAACTGAATTTAGGCTTCTTGGCTGCAAATTCTAAGCTTCCCCTGTTAGACTGCTGGAGCTGGGATCTGACCTGAGGACTGAAATCCTGGGTGTGTGAGGCCATTATGATCAGTTGCCTCCATCTGGCATCAATCCAGGTCTTGTAGGCTAATAGGCTCTGGGGAAAAAGAAAAACCAATAAATGACTGACCAACTGGTTGCAGAATATTGCTTTTTATTCCCTCAGAGATTCTCTTTCAGTTGCTCCAAGGTCAGAATCGGCCGTCCTCTGAGGGAAGACACACCCGTCCTTTTTGGCCTCCTTTTTCCCAGCTCTTCCGGGACTCCTCCTCTGATTCCATCAACATCTTCACCTGTCCCTGCTGCCACCATCCTCCACCACAGGGACAGAAGTCGGCAGGAAGAAAGGAAAAGCTCCAGGAGTGAAACTCAAAGCCCTCCTGCCTTAAATGCAGACCCATCTCTTAATTGGTTTCCCCTTTCAGTTCAGTTCAGTTCTCAGTCGTCTCCGACTCTTTGGGACCCCATGGACTGCAGCACCCTGTCCATCACCAACTCCCAGAGCTTGCTCAAACTCATGTCCATCGAGTCGATGATGCCATTCAACCACCTCATCCTTTGTCGTCCCCTTCTCCTTCTGCCTTCAATCTTTCCCAGCATCAGGGTCTTTTCAAATGAGTCAGTTCTTTGCATCAAGTGGCCAAAGGATTGGAGCTTCAGCTTCAGCATCAGTCCTTCCAATGAATATTTAGGACTGACTTCCTTTATGATTGACTGGTTTGATCTCCTTGCAGTCAAAGGGACTCTTAAAAGTCTTCTCCAACACCACAGTTCAAAACATTAATTCTTCAACGCTCAGCTTTCTTTGTAGTCCAACTCTCACATTCATCCGTGACTACTGGAAAAACCATAGCTTTGACTAGAGGGACCTCTGTTGGCAAAGCAATGTCTCTGCTTTTTAATATGCTGTCTAGCTTGGTCATAGCTTTTCTTCCAAGGAGCAATTAATTTCATGGCTGCAGTCACCATCTGCAGTGATTTTGTAGCCCCACAAAGTAAAGTCTGTCACTGTTTCCATTGTTTCCCCATCTATTTGCCATGAAGAGATGGGACCGGATGCCATGATCTTAGTTTTTGGAATGTTGAGTTTTAACCCAGCTTCTTCACTCTCCTCTTTCATGTTCATCAAGAGGCTTTTTTGTTTCTCTTCCCTTTCTGCTATAAGGGTAGTGTCATTTGCATATATGAGGTTATTGATATTTCTCCTGGCAGTCTTGATTCCAGCTTGTGCTTCATTCAGCCTGGCATTTCACATGATGTGCTCTGCATATTAATTAAATAAGCAGGATGGTAATATACACCCTTGATGTACTGCTTTCCCAATTTGGAACTCGTCTCTTTTTCCATGTCCGGTTCTAACTGTTGCTTCTTGACCTGCAACAGATTTCTCAGGAGGCAGGTCAGGTAGTCTAGTAGTCCCATCTCTTGAAGAATATTCCACAATTTGTTGTGATCCATGTCAAAAACGTTGGTGTAATCAATAAAGCAGAAGTAGATGTTTTTCTGAAATTCTCTTGCTTTTTCTATGATCCAGCCGATATTGGCAATTTGATCTCTGGTTCCTCTGCCTTTTCTAAGTCCAGCTTGAACATCTAGAAATCCATGGTTCACATACTGTTTAAGCCTGGCTTGGAGACTTTTGAGCATGACTTTGCTAGCATGTGAGATGAGTGCAACTGTGTGGTAGTTTGAAGATTCTTTGGCATTGCCCTTCTTTGGATTGGAATGAAACGGAACTTTTCCAGTGCTGTGGCCACTGCTGAATTTTAGGACAAACTAATATGATTCCCTGTTTCTGATTTCCTTTACTTGCTGTCAGCTTTACGTGAGGAATGGTTTACACTTTGGTACAGGTTGTTTTGCAAAAGCACTGGTTGGAGACTTTCAGACTTGGACTTTGCCTGAACTGTGTTAACTGGGCAAGTTGTTCAACTCCCACGGTTCTGTTTATTTCCCCTAAAAGGAGGGTTAGATTACGACCCTGCAGGTCTCTTCTTAGCCAACGGTCTGGTATTCTGAGCACACGATCCTGAGCACAGAGTCACAGGGCACAGCATTCACGGAGGAGGACACCCCCCACTCAGTACACTCGTCCTCCAGGTGCTGAGATACAACAGCTCGGTACTAACAAGCACCAAACTGGTGCTGAGAAATTTCCCCAATGAATTTCAGAATCAAATACAAGTAACTCTGGGGTTGCCCCAGCCTGCATTCAACACACCCTGCCTGGGCTCCAGAGTCTCCAGCTCCAGATCCTCGAACAGCACTGACACACTCCCAGCATCACTGCATGTCCCCCTTCCTCTCACACTGTGAGCCCTTGGAAGGTGGGTCTGTGCAGGTAACTGGGTGTGACCACTGGAGAAACCTTGGTTGAATTCTTGCTCCTGTAAGGCTCAACAGATAAGAGCTGAGCAGCCTCACCATTCAGCTTTGATTGTACCTCTGGTTTATGTCTTGACTTGGTTGCAAGGCCTTCACACACTGTTTCAACAGAGCTGAACCCTCAAGTGACTTTAACGAGAAATTATTAAACTACAACGTCTTCCCTGGACTCACTGTGCCTGATTGCACCCCCCACCTTGCTGCACACTAACTCTCGACTGCTTGCAATGTCTTCATTTTCTTTTCCTTTTTGTCTTTTATGATTATCCTAATCATCCACATGGGTGAAATTCTATCCAAAGTTCCACCTCATTCAGCAAACTCTCTCTAAATGCTGGGGTGTCTGGCCTATGAACTTTAGGACACTATTCCTCTGCTTCACTTTTAGCCTTGAAGGAGGTTCTGGTCTGGGACATCTCTGCACATGCATCAAAGTGTCCATCAGAAGTTCCCAGAAGTAGGGGAGTATCATCCACACAGTCATTGACAGCCCTCTAATGGCCAACACTAGGTTATAATCTGGTTCCCCATCTCCAGAGCCCCCAAATTATTTGCTAAGCATGTATCCTTGAGCAGTGACATGGCTGAATTAATAATTAATTAATGACACACAGACCCCAGCCTTCATTCTCAGGTGATGACTTGTGTTCCCTCCCCTACCTGACCTGATGCTACAGGAAGCCCATCCAGAGGGCATCTCGCTCCTGAGGACTGGGGAGAGGTGGAGAGCACTGCTCCCCCTGCTTTCTCCCAGGCTTCTGCCTGCTTTCATCAGTGAGTGCTCTTTGCTCAGCCCAGTCTCCAGGTTTGACTGTGATATCACTCCACATTTCTCAGATTTATGGGAAATCCTCACCTGACTCGTCAAGAGCTTGGTCTCATCGACAAAGTAGTTTGGCTCCTCCATCAACCATGGAAGACTCTGCCCACACCACCTCACTGTTCTGGAGGATGAAAGTTCCTGATGAAAGTGTCTATCCACAAACCACAGGCAGTAAGTATAGGGACTCCTGGACCTGATTCAGACACAGCCATGCAGAAATACTGCAGAGCTTGATCCTGAGGTCAGAACCAGTGGATCAAATGTAAACTCTACTATTTATGAATAATGATTCCTCCCAGCGTGTGAGAAATGTTGTGTTTTGTGTGTGTGAAAGAGAGAGAGAGATTTATTGTAAAACTTGGCTCATGAGCCTACGGGTCTTGTGTGTCCAGAGGTGCAGGGCTGGCAAGCAGGCTGGAGACTCAGGGAAGGATTGATGTCACAGACAGAGTCCAAAGGTGGTCTGGACGATAGTGTGGCTGGCCTGACTCTCTTCCCTCTGAGATTTAGGAAAATCCTGAGCTTATCATCGCCATCATATAGCACAACTTTTAAAAGGCCTGTGTGTTTGGCTTTTCCTTTGTTCTTATTGTTAGTGTGCTGCTATATTTATGGAAAGAATAGGTGCACAATGTTCTGACTTCTGTAAATTCATGAACTTACAATAGGGAGTTCCCTGAAGATTCAGTGATTAAAACTGCATTTCCAATGCAGGGTTGCAGAACTAGGGATCAGTCCAAGGCTGGAACCTGGATCCCACAAGCTGCAGGGCATGGGGAAAAAAATAAAAAAGAAAAAAAAATATTTTTTTAAGAATCTACAATAGATTACTAAGAATAAATAGATTCTTAGTCACACTGGAGGAGAATGGAGAAGGTTCTATTGTCATATTAGGTAGTGAGACTGTGGATGAATCTTTTTTCCATTTAAAAAATTATTTGCTGTTGTTATTGGTATGTGGTGTGCAATCAGAAAAAAATGAAAGAAGGAAAAGAGTTGATTTTGGCTGTCATGATGCAAAAAAAAGAAGGAAAGAAAACAAAAATGTACATGTACTGTCCAATTTATTCCATTTATAACTCTGAAGTCAGTCGGTTATTAACAGTCAGCTGTTAACCACAACTTGATTATCAAGTATTTGGAAAGAGACTTAGAAGTGCCCAGCCCAGGATCACACAGCTGGTGGAAGCCAGGTGCTGAGACAACCAGCCCAGTGTTCCATTGCTATGGCAACTTCAGAGAGGAAGGAGGCCTCAGACCATGGGGTTGATCCTCTCACAACATCACCCTTCTCTATACAACGTCCAGAGGGAACATTGAACTCCTTTAGTGATGGAGAATTCAGCTGCTCCCAAAGAAGCTGATTCCTGTGTAATCATAATTGTTAATAAAAACAATACCTTATGATGAACCCAATTCTGTCTCTGATGCTTCTACAAAAATGACCAATTTTTGAATTCTGTGGTCAGACGGAATTTTTAAGCCTTCACATAACACTCTTCAAATATTTGAAGAGTCTATTCTTAAGCAAATTATATCTCATCCGGCAAAACAAAAAAACAGAAATGGCTATTATTAGTGGGAAGGTTGGTCCAAATATTTCAGCCAATCAATACTATAAACATGAAGTTCTCCCTAATGACGCTTTGTATGTGTGCATGCTAAGTCGCACAGTTGTGTCCTACTCTTTGCAACCCCATAGACTGTAGCACACCAGGCTACTCTGTCCGTGGGATTCTCCAGGTGAGAATACTGGAATGGGTTGCCTTGCCCTCCTCCAGGGGATCTTCCCAAACCAGGGATTGAACCTGCATCTCTATCGCCTCCTGCATTGGCCGGCGAGTTCTTTATCACTAGGGCCACCTGGGAATCCCAATGATGCTTTGAGGAAGTTTATTAATTCCTTAACTGAAATGATATTTATTTAGCACATGCTTTCTGCCAGGCCCTGGGGATGCATTAGGTGAAAGCGAAAGCCGCTCAGTTGTGTCTGACTCTTTGCGACCCCATGGACGGTATAGTCCATGGAATTCTCCAGGTCAGAATATTGAGTGGGTAGCCTTATGGCAACCCACTCCAGTGTTCTTTCCTGGAGAATCCCAGGGCGAGGGAGCCTGGTAGGCTGCCATCTATGGGGTTGCACAGAGTCGGACACGACTGAAGCGACTTAGCAGCAGCAGCCTTTCCCTTCTCCAGGGGATCCTCCCAACCCAGGGATCGAACCCAGGTCTCCCTAATTGAAGGCAGAATCTTTACCAGCTGAGCCACAAGGGTAGCCCAAGAACTTGCCCTGTGTGTTTTGATACTAAATAGTGCAGCTGAAAAATAGGCATTTGGATAGAGAGCAAAGGCGCCACTCTAGTCTGGGAGCAGCTCAGGACGTCATTCCTGAGGAGGGGACATTTGAAATCAGCCTTGAGGACAAACAGGAGTTGACGGGGCAGCTGTGGTCTATATAGAGGGAAACCGCTGACAAGGAGTCGTGTGTGTATATTGGACGGGGCGGTGGTGTCACAGGACGGACCAAGTCCCTGGAGACTGGAGAGTGGGCGTCCCGCCCGGGGACTCTGCACCCCAGCATGTCCTCCCCCACCCTCTGAGCTGTGTTACTCCAGACAAGTTATTTTCCCTCTGTGCTCATCCGCATCTGCAAAACAGCCGACGTCTCAGGGATGTGGTGAGGGCTGGTTGAGTTGATATGGGAAGTGCTCAGGACAGTGCCTGGCACACATTGAATGCTCAAGCCTTGTTTGCTCTGGTGGCTGGAGGAAACCGAGTTGGGAGAGAGTGGAAGGCTGAGGATGGAGGCTGGGCCGTGGAAGCCCTCCTTGTGTGGTGGGATTTTCTTTTTGCTGACCCAAGATCCTATCAAAGACACATGATATAAATTAGGTTCTAATCATGTCTGGACGGCATCACCGACTCGATAAACGTGAGTTTGAGTGAACTCCAGGCGTTGGTGATGGACAAGGAGCCCTGGAGTACTGCAATTCATGGGGTCGCAAAGAGTCGGACACAATTGAGCAACTGAACTGAACTGAAACTGAATCATGTCTCCTTCAGACTCCTCTGCCATGACAGTCTCTCAGACTTCCCTTTTCGTTTGATGACCTGGATGTTTTTGAGAATTGCCCAGGGATAGTGTGGAATGTCTCTCCAGTTGAGTTGGGTTTTAGGAAAGAAGACCACAGAGATGAAGTGACATTCTCCACGCATCAAGGGTTTATACTGTCCACTGGAATATCACTAATAAATTCACTTCAGCACCCACGTAAGATATATTTCCTGGGTCTCTCCTTGTGAAGTTATATTTTTACTTCCTCACTGTCCACACTGTAGTCTTTGGAAGGAAGTCACCACTGCAGTCCATACGTAAGGGGCGCTCTGATATAAACTCTGGTGTGCAGGGGTTTGTGCAAATAAGAGTTTTCCAGTGAGATGGAGAAGTACTAGACTGATGAGCAGACACGATGGAGAGTCTCTGTGTAGCTTCATAAGAAACTGCTGACTCATTTCTAACGACTGCGCTGTGAGGGTTTCTGCTGCTCCATGTCCTGGCCAGCACTTGGCATCACCGGTTCTTGGGTTCTAGCTACTCTGCTAGGAGTGTGAGGCTGTATCGTTGCCGTCTTTATTTGCATGTCTTCATAATGTGTGATGTTGGGTATCTTTTGTATGTATTTCCATATCATCCTGAAGAGGTGTCTGTTCAGATGTTTCCTTCATTAAATTGCTGTTCATTTGTATATTGTTGAATGCAATGGTTCTATGTATATTCTAAAGCAAGTTCTTTTTCATGTATGTTGAGGAACCCACGTTGAAATTCTTAAGTCCCCTTAATGTTGAAACCCGGAGGCAGGCCATGCCTCACAGGAGATAACTTACTCCTTATCTGGTGACTCAGAGTCTCCTGGCCTTTAACAAAGCACCATTCTATTAATTCTTAACTGATGACTTACAACCTAGTTCCCTGACCTTGCAAAAGAGACCCCCTCTCAAGGAAATGTATTTACAGTCGGATTTTTTCCTGGGTAATTGTTTCTCTAAGAACTGGCCAAGCGCTGCAGAGTGGTCAGTCAACTGTTTCGACTTAATTACCTGCAGACCTATCCCACCAATCAAATGTCCTCACCCCACCTGTACCTGCCTATGGCCCCCTACCACATTGTTCCCAACATCCTGACCCCTCCCACACCTGCCTGTGATTTTTTGGTATAAAAGTTCCTCACAATCGATGTTCGGGGTTCATCTCCTTGAGTGGAGACTGAACCCCGGCGCGTCAGCCTAATAAATCCTCTTGCTGATTGCATCGAATTCGAGTCACTGTGGTCTTTGGAGCGACACATTCTGAGAAAAGGCTGCGAGGTCTTACAATGTGAATTGCAAGTCATTTGTTCCTGTCTGTGTCCTGAGCTCTTTCCCTGACATAACAGTATTCATTAACGTCTAGATGTACATTTCTGAGAAGAGAAATAAGGAATTCCTAACTGCAATGGTTTCTAAATAGAGGACTTGGGTGACTGGGGATGGAGGGAGAACATGAATTAGTTATTTTCTTTATGCTGGAGTATCTTCTCAGTCCTCTTGTGTGGAGTTAAATAATGCTTTTGAAAAATGAGCTGAAAATACCTTGCCCTTGTAAAACCCTTGACCAATCACCTTCAGGTCATGTGTTAGCACGCACATTCTCTGCTCCAGGACCCATCATATGTTGACTGAGCTGTTCTGCTATAGACAGTCCACCTCTGGAAAAGATGAGCTGACTTGTATGGACAATTCTTCCCATAGCAAATAGCTGAAAATGCCATGGAAAATACAAAAACTGTCTTAAAAGCATCAAAGAGGTGACAAAGTCCTAACAGACGACCACACCTCTCAAAAGAAGGTTAAGATTCTGCTTGGCCTCCACAGAGAACTGAGAAGACAAGAAAAGCCCGTGTGAGTCACTGCCCGGAGCCCAGGCACAGACCCCGGAAGTCCAGCCTCAGGTCCCCAGCTCCTCACTTTTCTCCCCACCTGCCTTCTTTCTTAGAAATTTAAATGAAGCTTTATAATTCTGAATATGATGTATATGTATAACACAGGATATAATAAAGATTCACTGTAAAATAAGTTACAAAGGGTTGAAAGTGATAAAGGACAAAGTTAAAAGAACTGTAATCCTCACACAGGAGATATTTGGTTGCACTACCTTTAGTTTATTTTCATCTTCCGGCTGCTGCCCAGGTGCTGGGACCTTCTGTCTAAGCTGTTGAGCTCAGATCTCAGGGGCTCCCACCCTGCATTCTCCAGAAGCCACTTTCTGAGTCAGCTCACTTCCGCCTCTCTCCTCAGTCCCGCCTTCTACCTCCTTCCCTCGTCTTTACTCTTTTCTTTTTTCTTTTAATATGTGTTTGTTTGGCTGTTTGGGTCTTAGTTGCAGCGAGGGAGCTTCCTTGCTCCTTTGCCGCACAGGGATTGTGGCACATGCGCTCCGGAGCAGCTGAACTTCCATAGCTGCGCCGTGCTGGCTTAGCAGCTCCGTGTCCTGTGGGATCTCAGTTCCCTGACTGGGGATTGCGGGTGCGGACCTTGCACTGGCAGGCAGATTCTCAGCCACTGGACCAGCAGGGAAGTCCTGTCACAACTGTTTCTGCGTCTCTGAGTTTGAACAGGTGCGTGTGTCTGTGTCTTTGTGTTTGATTCACACAGAGAAGATTTATGGATTTCTATGATTTTTTCATCTGTGGGTCATACAACTCTTCATTTCCCAAGTGTAAAATAGTCATGTGTATTTTTGTCTAGGAGACAAGAGTCCAAAGGTAAAGGAAAAAAGAATTGCTTGAATTTGAGGGGAAAGTGTAGGAGAAGAATACCATAGAACCTGTTCTTTCCAGCTAGAGAAACCCCTGAAACGACAAACTGTGTGCCACAGCTAGAGAGTAGCCCCCACGAGCCACAGCTAGAGAAAAGCCCACAGAGCAATGAAAACCCCACACAGCCAAAAATAAATGAATAAAATTATTTTTTTAAAAAAGAATTTTATGGTGGTGGATTATTAGGTTACATCTTCTGCTTCATAATGTTGCAAGTATGTACAAGTCCTACAAGGTATTTGATTTATGTTGTGTTCAACAAATACTTTCTCTTGGGTTGAGTGAACACTTCTGTGTCTGCTTATGCTTACCAGGTTAAGGAAACCACCAAGAGCTCAGTATAATAGAGCCAAGAATTAGCTCCAGTGATGGGCAGTCTTGAATACTTATAACCTGAGGGTGATATACCATGGTCTGCTTAAAGTCTGCTTAACATTCTAGTTCCTAAAACACATATTAATGAAACTTTCTGTGCATGCTACATTTTAAGACTGTACCTTAAATAGACAAACCCACTATATTCATATAAAGTAAAAGTGAAGTCGCTCAGTCATATCTGACTCTTTGCGACGCATGGATTGTAGCCCACCAGGCTCCTCGGTCCATGGGATTTTCCAGGCACGAATACTGGAGTGCGTTGCCATTTCCTTCTCCAGGGGACCTTCCTGACCCAGGGATCAAGCCCGAGACTCCTGCAGGGTAGGCAGATGCTTTACTGCCTGAGCCACCAAAGGCTGTATTTTAATATGCATCAATCTACGAGCCACACAATAGCTTTTGGGAGGAAGAGACTGAAAGTTAAGGACATTCCAGACACGCAGTGTCTGATATGCTGGCGACTAGACATATATGGCTATTTGAATTAAATAAAATTAAAATAGACAGACTTTAGATTCACAGATACAGAACAGACTTGTGATTGCCAAGAGGAAGGGGGCTGGGAGGGTCCTGGGCGTTGGGGGTTAGTTAGCTGCAAACCATTACATAAAGAATGGATGAACAGGGGACTTCCCTGGTGATCCAGTGGTTAGGAATCCCTCTCGCAATGCAAGGCAAAAGGGTTCACTCTCTGGGCAGGGCACTAAGATCCCACACGCCTGGGAGCAACTGAGCCCGCGTACCTGGATGAAAAGGATCCCTCACGATGCAGTGAGCATCCTGTGTGCTGCAGGTGAGACCCCATGCAGCCAGTTAAGTAAATAAATAAGTATTTTTATAAAATAACACAATGGATAAACAATGATAGCACAATAACTGTATTCAACATCCTGGAATAAATCATAATGGAAAAGGATATAAAGAAGAACCAATAAATGTGTGTAACTGAGTCACTTTGCTACACAGCAGAGACTAACACAACATTGTAAATCAACTAGACTTCAACAGAATAAATAAAAATATTTTAACAATTAATTCATTAAATAAAAGAAAAGTACTCATCCCAACACTCATGTCAGAGGTGCTGAAATAGCCACATGCAGCCAGTGTGTCCCTGACTAGACAGCACAGATACAGAACAGCTCCTTCATCACAGAACATGCTGTTGGACAGGCCTGCCTTCATGCTGGCAGACCTAAGCCAGATGCATTAGACAGGTGAGGGGAAAGAGTCACTGTTACTTCTCTTAGACACTATGTCAGGTTTCTGTCCAGGATATGAAGACATATCAAGCTGGCGTGTAACAAAACCAGCCCAGGTCATAGGTGTGTGCAGGGCCTCTAGGAACAAACTGTTCCCAGTTCCAAAGGGGAAACACCTGTCCCCTGATTCCCCTTCCCAGACTGAGGCTACTCTCTGGAATCAGTCCCTAGGGGGTCAGTTCTCTTGGAGAGGAGCCCAGAAGAAGGCCTTCCCCTGGGTTTAAGGAGGCAGGGAATCCAGTTCAAGGAGAAGATCTTCCAAACAAAGAGGAGGGAAAGACAGGGATCAGTGGGGAGACACCCTGGTTTACTCAGGACCGCAGCTCTCAGAGTGTGGTCTCTGGAACCCCTGAGGTCACTGAGATACTTTGACTGTTCACTACATGGACATTTGCTTTGAGCTAAAACTCAGCAATAATGAAGATTACATCAGCAAACCGCACTAGTAATTATTTTCACTACAATTTACTTGCAGGTAAAAAAGGGAAGTTTGCTTTAAAACGTCCTGGTTGACATATTAAAAATTCTTATCTTTCCTTCATAAACCATACTGGAAAAGGATATGAAAAATATATATATATGTATAACTGAGTCACACTGCTGTACAGCACAAATTAACACAAAATGTACATCGACTATACCTCAGTAAAATAAAATTTAAAAATAAATGAATAAAAGTCTTCTCTCTCCTGAATTCATCATCCTTAAATCCACGTTTTAAAGTATCTTCTGTAACCGCAGAGCTGCTGGAGCTGCTGGAAGCCCCCAACCCTGAGGAAAGGGAAGTTGGAGACTGAATGGCTCCCCCACTATGTGGCACTCCCTGGCGGGGAGCAGCACAGAGGCAGTGGTGAAAGCATTATTCTTTGAATAGTCTGAAGACACCCCAGGGCACACCTGGAGTCCACCCCCCAAACCTGTACTAGGGACAAACATGGGCCCTTTGAGCCCCTCCTGCTTCTCGGATTCCCAGGTTTTTGGACGTTAATCCCCATCTGCCTCCATCAGCAGAAGGAGCGAGACTGTGGAGAAACGCGTGTGGGGAGGAGTGATGGGCCACGTCTGAAAGGACACACTCCAGGTCCTGCTAATGCAGCAGCAACACGGTCCTGTGACCACAGAGAGGCTGGGAAGTCCCCTCCCAAGAGGGGAGAGCAGTTGAAGTTGTCAGCAACAGTGAGTACTCACTTCAATTTATTTAGTGTTCAGATATTTATTGACTCTTTATCACATGCCAAGCTCTGTGTGAACAGCAGCCTGAGACTTGACAGAGTAGCACCTTGGTCTTGGAGAAACTCACCCACAGCACAGAAGACCTGTTGGGAAGTGCCTGCCATTCCAGGACAAAGGATAAAGGAAACGTCTTCTGGAAGTTCATAGAGTGATTCTAGATTGGGAGGAGCCTGGAGATAATAGGATTTGGACTCCACTTACAGAGAGGAACAGGATACCAGTGGGGGAAGCTGGACTGGAGCTGGACTGAAACAAGGCCTGTAAGTACAAGGTGTCATAAGGAATACTATGATGTTGAATTCATTGAATCCATACTTTCTAAAGTTATAAATGGATGGAATAATGCCTCATTATATTAAGTGAAAAAGAGATCAGTAAGATGAATTCATCCCATATTTTAGAAAGCTATATAAATTTAGATGAAATCATGCAGATATGATGAGTGAAAGTTTTCTAATTTTCAAAGTGTTTTATTGTTATTATAAAGAGAAAAGTGCCACAAATTGCTTTGCTTGGATAGATTAACTTCTCCACAACAGACACTCAGAGCTGGGGTGTAGAAAACTGAACCCAGCACCTCCCCAACCTGTCCCTGCAGGTCCCCTGAGGCAGCGACCTCTTTTCTAGCTTCCCTTGTGGACCCAGCGCCTGACTCGGGCTCAGTCAACACTCCCTGAAATACTACACTTGGGATGTAGCCTCTTGTGTTCTAGTGAAAACAATGATTTCCTCTAGAAGGCACCGCCAAAACACTGAATCTTACAAACTGCGTTTGCTCTGACAGCAGGACTGTGATGGTGACAAGTGTGAGTGTTGGCTCTTTTACTGACAAAGCCATGGAGCCCTGCAGCACTCATGCCATTTCTCACACGACCACCAGAGGGCGGTGTGCAGCTGCTCATGACAAACCAGCCCCATTCAAATATCCTTTCCAGGTTAGCCTTGTCAGAACAAGTTTTACAAAGTTAGAGGATTTCTTTAAAGTACATTGATTTGCTTTTTGTCTTTAATCTCATTTGGATGCCAGTGGAAGTCCACTGTAAGTAGCAAATATAAGGTGAGCCCCTGACAGAAGTTGACCCTGTGATACACAGACTTGTAAACTTACATGTGCAGTCCCCCATCTGTCCACCTCTGTCCAGTACTCTCTCCCTCTTCAGTTCAGTTCAGTTGCTAAGTCGTGTCCGATTCTTTGTGACCCCATGAACTGCAGCACATCAGCCTCACTGTCTACCACCAACTCCCGGAGTTTACCCAAACTCAAGTCCATTGAGTCGGTGATGCCATCCAACCATGACTACTGGAAAAACCATAGCCTTGACTAGATAGACCTTTGTTGGCAAAGTAATGTCTCGCTTTTTAATATGCTGTCTAGGTTGGTCATAACTTTTCTTCCAAGGACCAAGCATCTTTTAATTTCATGGCTGCAGTCACCATCTGCAGTAATTTTGGAGCCCCCCAAAATAAAGTCAGCACTGTTTCCACTGGTTTCTCATCTATTTGCCATGAAGTGATGGGACTGGATGCCGTGATCTTAGTTTTCTGAATGTTGAGCTTTAAGCCAACCTATTCATTCTCCTCTTTCACTTTCACCAAGAGGCTCTTTAGTTCTTCTTCACTTTCTGCCATAAGGGTGGTGTCATCTGCATATCTGACATTACTGATATTTCTCCCAGCATTCTTGATTCCAGCTTGTGATTCATCCAGCCCAGTGTTTCTCATGATGTACTCTGCCTATATAAGTTAAATAAGCAGGGTGACAATACACAGCCTTTTCATGCTCCTTTCCTATCTGGAACCAGTCTGTTGTTCCACATCCAGTTCTAACTGTTGCTTCCTGACCTGCATACAGGATTCTGAAGAGGCAGGTCAGGTGGTCTGGTATGCCTATCTCTCTCCTGACTTGCAGAGAGTCAGACACAACAGTGCAACTGAACAGAACTGAACTGAGTCTGATGACTGTGTTTACCACTGAACCATCAGGGAAGCCCAATCTGTAGGTCTATGGACTATTAATTCTTTGCCTCATCTATTATTTGTTTTACTTTCTTGAGAGATTTTGTTGAAGAAATCAGCTTGTTAGTACCACTCTGAATTTTACTCATGTAAGCGTCACGATACACGTTAGCACTTCTCTGTATTTTGCTCTTGTTAAACAAGAGACTTGGTAAGATTCAGATCACACTAGGTTTTTAAAAAGTACTCTAGCACAAGTGGATAATATTAATAGCAGTTTATAAACTATCATACCATTTTATACTGCCTTATGACATGGTAATTTACTTCTGTTCCTCTTGCAGGGTATCAGGTCTTTTAGATCATCATTAGAGAAAGGGTGACATTCACCAGGCAGGCTCACTTCAAAGAAAACACATATGTTTATGTCATCAAGATTAACATTCATCGATCAAGGAAAACAGCACCATTAAGATTAGTTCAGTCAGTTCAGTTGCTCAGTTATGTCTGTCTCTTTACAACCCCATGGACTGCAGCATGCCAGCTTTCCCTGTCCATCACCAACTCCCAGACTTTGCTCAAACTCACATCCATCAAGTCGGTGATGCCATCCAACCATCTATCTCATCCTCTCTTGTTCCCTTCTCCTCCTGTCTTCAATCTTTCTCAGCACCAGGGTCTTTTCCAGTGAGTCAGTTCTTCGCATCAGGTGGCCAAAATATTGGAGTTTCAACTTCAGCATCAGTCCTTCCAATGAATATTCAGGACCGATTTCCTTTAGGTTAGACTGGTTTGATCTCCTTGCAGTCCAAGGGACTCTCAATAGTCTTCTCCAAAACCACAGCTCAAAAGACCAATTCTTCACCACTCTCACTTTCCTGTGTTGGAGAAGGAAATGGCAGCCCACTCCAGTGTTCTTGCCTGGAGAATCCCAGGGATGGGGGAGCCTGGTGGGCTGCCGTCTACGGGGTTGCACAGAGTCGGACACGACTGAAGTGACTTAGCAGTAGCAGCAGCTTTCCTTATGGTCCAACTCTCACATCCATACATGAATCCTGGAAAAACCATAGTTTTGACTAGACAGACCCTTGTTGGCAAAGCTTGTCTCTGCTTTTTAATAAGTTCTCTAGGTTGGTCATAGCTTTTCTTCCAAGGAGCAAGTGTCTTTTAATTTCATGGCTGCAGTCACCACCTGCAGTGACTTTGGAGCTGAAGGAAATAAAGTCTGTCACTGTTTCCATTGTTTCCCATCTATTTGCCATGAAGTGATAGAACTGGATGCCATGATCTTAGTTTTTTGAATGCTGAGTTTTAAGCCAGCTACTCATCAGACTAGCTTGATACATTTGTGAATGGAAGCCCTGAAAAGAAGAGTAACATCAGGGAAAGTGACTTTGAAGGTCACTGGGATTTAATTACAGAACTTGTGTGGGATTGGGGAAACAGAGGCTCTTGGAGGGCACAAACAAAACCTTGTGCGCACCAGGACCCAGAAGAAAGGAGCAGGGTCCCCACTAGAGACTGAGCCAGACTTGCCTGTGAGTGTTAGGGAGTCTTTGGCGGAGGCATGGGTCAACAGTGGCCTGCCTTGGGGTCAGGGCCACTTGACTGCAATAGTCCCGGGAGGCATGGCGTGCTGGCATAAGTCCTTTTGGAGGAGGTCTCTGTTCCCCCTACCATAGTTTGGCTTCAGGTCTAACTACAGGAAGAGAACACGGGCCCACCTATTAGCAGAAAACTGGATTAAAGACTTACTGAGCATGGCCTTGCCCACCAGAACAAGATTGGCAAAGCTTTTCCCCACAGCCAGTCCCTTGCATCAGGAAACTTGCACAAGCCTCTTATTCTCATCCATCAGAGGGCAGATGGAATGGAACCACAATCACAGAAAACTAATCAAACTGTTCCCATGGACCACAACCTAATTTCATTCTAACTCAGTGAAACTATGAGCCATGCCATGTAGGGCCATCCAAGACGGACAGGTCATGATGGAGAGAGCTGACAAAACGTGGTCCACTGGAGAGCAGAATGGCAAACCACTTCATTATTCTTGCCTTGAGAACCCCATGAACAGTATGAAAAAGCAAAAAAATGTATGACACAGAAACATGAACCTCCAGGTTGGTAGGTGTCCAATATGCTACCGGAGAAGAGTGGAGAAATAAGCTCCAGAAGGAATGAAGAGGCGGAGCCAAAGTGGAAACAATGCCCAGTTGTGGCTGGTGGTGAAAATATAAAGTCTGATGCTGTAAAGAATAATATTGCATAGGAACCTGGAATGTTAGGTCCATGAATCAAGGTAAATTGGAAGTGGTCAAACAGGAGATGGCAGGAGTAAACCCTACATTTTAGGAATCAGTGAACTAATCAGGACTGGATGGGTGAATTTAATTCAGATGACTATTATATCTACTACTGTGAGTGAGAATCTCTTAGAAAAATGGAGCAACACTCAGAGTCAACAAAAGAGTCCAAAATGCAGAACTTGGGTGCAATCTCAAAAACGACAGAATGATCTCCATTCATTTCCAAGGCAAACCATTCAATAACACAGTTATCCAAGTCTATGCCTCAAACAGTAATGCCAAAGAACCTGAAGTTGAACAGCTCTATGAAGATCCTCTAGAACTAATGCCAAAAGAAGGGTGTCCTTTTCATCATAGGGGACTGGAATGCAAAAGTAAGAAGTCAAGAGATACCTTGAGTAACAGGCAAGTTTGGCCCCAAAGTACAAAATGAAGCAGGGTAAAGGCTAACAGACTTTGCCAAGAGAACACACTGGTCACAGCAACCTCCATCTACCAACAACACAAGAAATGACTCTACACAAGGACATCACCAGATGATCAATAGTGAAATCAGATTGATTATATTCTTTGCAGCCAAAGATGGAAAGCTCTACACAGTCAGCAAAAACAAGACCAGGAGCTGACTGTGGCTCAGATCATGAAGTCCTTATTGCCAAGGTTAGACTTAAATTGAAGAAAGCAGGGCAAACCACTAGGCCATTCAGGTATGACCTAAATCAAATCCCTTATGATTATACAGTAGAAGTGACAAATAGATTCAAGGAATTAGATCTGATAGACAGAGTGCCTGAAAAACTATGAACAGAGTTTCGTGACACTGTACAGGAGGTGCTGATCAAAACCATCCCACAGAAAAAGAAATGCAAAAAGGCAAAATGGTTGTCTGAGGAGGCCTGACAAATAGCTGAGAAAAGAAGAGAAGTAAAAGGCAAAGGAGGAAAGGAAAGATATACCATTTTAGAGTAGAGTTCCAAAGAATAGCAAGAAGAGATAAGAAAGCCTTGCTAAATGATCAATGCAAAGAAATAGAGGAAAACAATAGAATGGGAAAGATTAGAAATCTCTACAAGAAAATTAGAGATACCTAGGGAACATTTTATGCAAAGACGGGCACAATAAAGGACAGAAACAGCAGGGACCTAACAGAAGCAGAAGATATTAAGAAGAGGTGGCAAGAATACTTCCAGAAAAACTATACAGAAATGATCTTAATGACCCGGATAACCATGATGGTGTGATCACTCACGTAGAGCCAGACATCCTGGAATGTGAAGTCAAGTGGGTCTTAGGAAGTATCGCTATGAACAAAGATAGTGGAAATGATGGGATTCCAGCTGAGCTACTTCAAATTGTAAAAAATGATGCTGTAGAAGTGCTTCAGTCAATATGTTGGCAAATTTGGAAAACTCAGCAGTGGCCACAAGACTGGGAAAGGTAAGTTTTCATTCCGATCCCAAAGAATGGCAATGCCAAAGGATTTTCAAACTACCACAAAATTGCACTCATTTCACAGGCTAGCAAGATTACGCTCCAAATCCTTCAAGCTATGCTTTAGCAGTATGTGAACTGAGCACTTTCAGCTGTTCAAGCTGGATTTAGAAAAGGCGAGGAACAGAGATCAAATTGCCAACATGAGTTGGATCATCGAAAAAGCAACAGAATTCCAGAAAAACATCTACTTCTTTATTGACGACACCAAAGCCTTTGTGTGGATTACAACAAACTGTGGAAAAGTCTTCAAGAGATGGGAATACCAGACTACCTGACCTGCCCCCTGCCAAATCTCTATGCAGGTCAACAAGCAACAGTTAGAACTGTATATGGAACAACTGACTGGTTCCAAATTGGGAAAAGAGTACGTCAAGGCTATATTGTCACTCTGTTTATTTAACTTATGTGCAGAATACCTCATGTGAAGTGCCTGACTAGATGAAGCACAAGCTGGAATCAAGATTGCTGAGAGAGACCTCAGATAGGCAGATGATACCACCCTAATGGCAGAAAGCAAAGAGGAACTAAAGAATCTCTTGAGAAAGGTGAAAAAGGAGAGTGAAGAAGCTGGCTTAAAACTCAACATTCAAAAACCTAAGATCATGGCATCCGGTTCCATCACTTCATGGCAAATAGATGGGAAAACAAAGGAAACAGTCAGATACTTTATTTTGGGGGGCTCCAAAATCACTGCAGATGGTGACTGCAGCCATGAAATTAAAAGACGCTTGGTCCTTGGAAGAAAAGCTATGACCAACCTAGACAGCATATTAAAAAGCAGAGACACTATTTTGCCAACAAAGGGCCATCTAGTCAAAGCTATGGTTTTCCTAGGATTCATGTATGGATGTGAGAATTGAAAATAAAGAAAGCTGAGTGCCAAAGAATTGATGCTTTTGAACTGTGGTGTCGGAGAAGACTCTTGAGAAACCCTTGGACTGCAAGGAGATCAAACCAGCAAATCTTGAAGGAAATCAACCCCGAATTTTTACTGGAAGGACTGATGTTGAAGGTGCAGCTCTAATACTTTGACCACTTGATTTGAAGAATGGACTCATTAGAAAAAACCCTGCTGCTGGGAAAGACTGAAGGCAGGAGTTGAAGGGGACGACAGAGGATGAGATGGTTGGGTGGCATACTGACTCAATGGACACGAGTTTGAGCAAATTTCAGGCAATAGTGAAGGAAAGGAAAGCCTGGCCTGCTGCAGTCCACGGGGTAGCAAAGAGTCAGACAAAAACAACAAGAGGGCTATGGATTATCACTAATAAGCTAGGCCTATGACTTTGGCCATGTCATTGAATTCATTTCATTTGTCAATAAAGAGATACAGCTAGATATTTTTATTGTGATTGTCATGATCAGTATTGAATATTTATAGTAGGTTGAAAGGTAAATGAAGACTATTACAAATAGATCGATAGGTAGATAGGCAGCTGTATAGCAGTGGCAACTGTTGGAACTGAATTCAGATTTGTCTGACTTTGTAATGAAACTAGTATAATAACCTTTTAACGCTACTTATAAACTGAAGTTAGTTATGATTCAAGACAGAAAGGGCAATTTGTTTATCCACAAACACGTTCAGTTTAGATTTAAACATTTCTTCCAGGAAACTGTTCAAGAAGATCATATTAGAGTATTTTGTCCATTTAGTATAAATGTATAATAACTTCAAGGTGGTAGGTCAGAAGTGAAAGAGGATGATCAATGTTTAATCATTACTAACTTAAGTCATTGCCCCCTAAACTTCCAGTCACTCAGACCAAGTAAAGCAGAGGACTCTTACAGTTTTGGATCTGGTGCTTTCTCTTTATTCATGTTTATCCTAACTGTACAGCATTTTATGTGGAATTATTGAAATGAAGCCTTATTATGACATTTCAGAGTAGTCATGCACATTTTCCTGGGGAGAAAATGAATTAGAGAACAAAATGAAGATGAAAAAACACACATGAAAGGTGATAAAAAACATCTACAATAAACTGTCTTTTTAGGGACCTTTAGAAGTCTGAACATCATCTGAGAACAGTAATTGTTCTCAGTGTGTCTTCAAACTTCCAAACTTCTTTCTTCTTCTGAAAGGAACTTAGTTAACATTCTTTTTGTTGTTCAGTTGCTCAGTCGTGTCCAACTCTGTGACGCCACGCACTGCAGCAGCCAGGCTTCCCTGTCCTTCACCATCTCCAGGAGCTTGCTCAAACTCATGTCCATTGAATCGGTTTTGTCATCCAATCATCTCATCCTCTGTTGTCCCCTTCTCCTCCTGCCTTCAATCTTTCCTTTCAAGCAGCAGGGTCTTTTCTAATGTGTTGGCTCCTTGCATCAGGTGGCCAAAGAATTGGAACTTCAGTTTCAGCATCAGTCCTTCCAATGAATATTCAGGACCGATTTCCTTTAGGATAGACTGGTTGGATCTCCTTGCAGTCCAAGGGACTCTCAGGAGTCTTCTCCAAGACCACAGTTCAAAAGCATCAATCCTTTGGTGCTCAGCTTTCTTTATAGTCCAACTCTCACATCCATACATGACTACTGGAAAAACCATAGCTTTGACTAGATGGCCTTTTGTTGGCAAAGTAATGTGTCTGCTTTTGAATGTGCTGTCTAGGTTGGTCATAACTTTTCTTCCAAGGGGCAAGCATCTTTTAATTTCATGGCTTCACTCACCATCTGTAGTTATTTTGGAGCCAAAGAAAATAAAGGCTCAGACTGTTTCCATTGTTTTCCCATCTATTTGCCATGAAGTGATGGGACCAGATGCCATGATCTTAGTTTTCTGAATGTTGAGCTTTAAGCCAAATTTTATTTGAAAGAAGGAATGACAGTGGAAGATCTATAAAACTTAGTGAAACAATGAACTGCTCTTTAAAAATCTTACATTAGTACAAGTGACATCCAGTGTGCAAAACAGGCTTATGAATTTTAATGGGACAGAATAGGAAATAGTGATACTGTTTCAGGTCCACTGAGAAAATACCCTTTAACAAACTATCACTTGCATAGTTTTAGTTTTGTACAAATAACAGGAAAGGTTATTAAAAATATTCAGTTCAGTTCAGTTCAGTTCAGTCGCTCAGTCGTGTCCGACTCTGTGACCCCATGAATCGCAGCACGCCAGGCCTCCCTGTCCATCACCAACTCCCGGAGTTCACTCAGACTCACGTCCATCGAGTCCATGATGCATCCAGCCATCTCATCCTCGGTCGTCCCCTTCTCCTCCTGCCCCCAATCCCTCCCAGCATCAGAGTCTTTTCCAATGAGTCAACTCTTCGCATGAGGTGGCCAAAGTACTGGAACTTCAGTTTTAGCATCATTCCTTCCAAAGAAATCCCAGGGTTGATCTCCTTCAGAATGGACTGGTTGGATCTCCTTGTAGTCCAAGGGACTCTCAAGAGTCTTCTCCAACACCACAGTTCAAAAGCATCAATTCTTCGGCGCTCAGCCTTCTTCACAGTCCAACTCTCACATCCATACATGACCACAGGAAAAACCATAGCCTTGACTAGACAGACCTTAGTCGGAAAAGTCATGTCTCTGCTTTTGAATATGCTATCTAGGTTGGTCATAACTTTTCTTGCAAGGAGTAAGCGTCTTCCTACATATGTATGGTCCTTTTTATTTTCATAGATTTCAGCCAAAATAACGGATTCAATGCAAAAGCAAACATAAAATCCAGTGAGACAGACAAGGAAAAGACTTGCAAAAATATAATAATGAAAAAACTTTCACTGTTCCCACTATAGAGTTTATTTGGAGAAATTGTTATTTTTTCATATAAAAATCATGGGTTATTAACATTATTCTAAAGAAAATAGATGAAAACGTTTAAACTGTTATTTCTACTACAGAAAATATCGATAGAAGTAACCACATAAACAAAATTATCCTTGGGGTATTCACTAATTTCTAGGACTGTATAAATATCCTGACCAAAATGTTCTGACAATCTCTGACTACACAGTCGCTGGGCCAGGACTCGGGGACAGTGGGACTGCAGAGTTCTCGGTGCAGGAGAGGAGGGACCAGGGCAAAGTCCCAGGTACCGGATGCGGTTCTCAAGGTCTCAGGTTGTCAGAGTCAAGGGCCTTGTTTGGGGCCGGGCTGTCTGTGTTGGGGATCCCTAATCTCCTCGAGTTTCACTTTCTCTTCGCAAACTGTGTTGTGCCTTTCTGCCCGGACCCTCGTGTCGCGGCCCTAGTTCTCACTCCCATTGGGTGTCTGGTTTCTAGAAGCCAATCAGCGGCCCCGCAGTTCCAGGTTATAAAGTCTCCACCTGTACTCGCCCCGCCTCCGCCGAGACTCGGTTTATCCCCAGACCCGGCGGATACTGGTCATGGGACCGCGAACCCTCCTCCTGCTGCTCTCGGGGGTCCTGGTCCTGACCGAGACCTGGGCCGGTGAGTGCGGGGTCGGGAGGGAACGGCTTCTGCGGGAAGGGCGAGGGGACCGCCCGGGGGCCGGGGGAGTGGGGTGGGCAGGACCCCCAGGGAAGGAGCCACCCCGCCGCCCTCGCCCAGACGCGTCCTCTCCCACCTGGTCCCGTCCTGTCCCTCCCCTGCTTCCCGCCCCCTTTTCTCTCCGCTGAGAAGTCCCGGTCCTTCTCCGACCTTTCCGGTCTCACGTGCCCCAGCCCTCTCCCCACTCCGGCCCCGTCAGCTCTGACCCGGGACCCGCGCCGGGAGGAATGTCGGGCCGGGTCTCACCCCTCCCCGCCCCCAGGCTCCCACTCCCTGAGGTATTTCCTCACCGCCGTGTCCCGGCCCGGCCGCGGGGAGCCCCGCTTCATCATCGTCGGCTACGTGGACGACACGCAGTTCGTGCGGTTCGACAGCGACGCCCCGGACCCGAGGCTGGAGCCGCGGGCGCGGTGGGTGGAGCAGGAGGGGCCCGAGTATTGGGATCTGGAGACGCAGGGAGCTAAGGACGCCGCACTGACTTTCCGAGTGAACCTGAACACCCTGCGCGGCTACTACAACCAGAGCGAGGCCGGTGAGCGACGCGGGCCCGGGTCCGGGTCACGGCCCCATCCCCAGGGACCGGCGGGGTCGCCCGAGTCTGCGGGTCCGAGGGTCACCCCGACACTGCGGGACCCGCCCGACCCTCGACCCGGGAGGAGCTCGCGGGGACTTGACCCGGTTTCATTTCAGTTTGGGTTTAATCACCGCGGGTGGTCGGGGCGGGTCAGGGTCTCACACCCTCCAGGAAATGTATGGCTGCGAAGTGGGGCCGGGCGGGCGTCTCCTCCGCGGGTACATGCAGTTAGCCTACGACGGCAGAGATTACCTCGCCCTGAACGAGGACCTGCGCTCCTGGACCGCGGCGGACACGGCGGCTCAGATCACCAAGGGCAAGTGGGAGGCGGACGGTTATGCGGAGAAATTCAGAAACTACCTGGAGGGCGAGTGCGTGGAGGGGCTCCGCAGATACCTGAAGATCGGGAAGGACACGCTGCTGCGCGCAGGTACGAGGGGCGCGGGGCCGCCCTGATCTCCCCTCGGGCTGGAGCTGGCTTCCCACGAGGAGAGGAAAGTGGGGTCCCTGTGGGAACAGCGCCCCGGGTTCTTGTCAGGAGAGGGAGGAATGCGCCCAGCTTTTCATATTTTGTACAGGACAGTCACCAGTGGCCCCACTTCTCTGAAGAACAATTAAGGAATCCAGTGTCTTTGAGGAAGAAGCAGGAAACAAACTATCCCTGAAATAGCTGGTCAGCGGTGCCCTTTGATCCTGGCCACCGTCTTGTGATCCATGACTTTCTCTCTCAAGGCCTGTTCTGACCCTGAGAGCATCTTAGGAGGCCTGACTCCAGCTTTTCTAAGTCATTCAGCCTCCACCAGAGTCAGGACCTTTAGTCTATATTCTTCCTTCCATTTTTAGAGCGCCTATCCTAGTCTCTCATTCTAGAAATTTCCAAGGACTAATATAGATCTCTGAGATGAGGCTGTTATCTAGCTTTTGTGCTGCTTTTTTCAAAACCATGCTCCTGAATGTTCTGTAGCTCAGAGGGTAAAAAAGTTGCTAATACAACTGGGGATCTGATGTACAGCCTGGTGACTACAGTTATTCCTGTATTGTATACTTTAAAATTGATCTTAATCATTCTCATCATCCCTGTCAAATAGACACACACATAAGGTAAGTTGATGAATACATTAATTAGCCTAGCAGTGTACATATATATCAAAGCAACATGTAGTACAGTCTGCTGCTGCTGCTGCTAAGTCGCCTCAGTCATGTCCAACTCTGTGCGACCCCATAGACGGCAGCCCACCAGGCTGCCCGATCCCTGGGATTCTCCAGGCAAGACACTGGAGTAGTACACTCTAAATGTGTACAATTTTTTTTAAAGTATACATCAGTAAAGCTGTGTAAAAAATCACTGTTCTGTTCATTCTCAGGATGGTCATATGATGCTGTTTCAGTGACCCATGGAGGTAACACAAACTGAATTTTCTGATTTTTCCTTAGACCCTCCAAAGGCACATGTGACCCAAAACCCCATCACTGAGCGTGAGGTCACCCTGAGGTGCTGGGCCCTGGGCTTCTACCCTGAGCAGATCTCACTGACCTGGCAGCGCAATGGGGAAGACCAGAACCAGGACACGGAGCTTGTGGAGACCAGGCCTTCAGGGGATGGAACCTTCCAGAAGTGGGCAGCCCTGGTGGTGCCTTCTGGAGAGGAGCAGAGATACACATGCCGTGTGCAGCACGAGGGGCTTCAGGAGCCCCTCACTCTGAGATGGGGTAAGGAGGGAGATGGGGCTGGAGCTTCTTCTCAGATAAAGCAGGAGCCCTTCAGGACTCAGTTCAGCAACGTCAGGACTCAAGCTGAGGTCAGGGCCCCTTCCCTTTCCTCCACAGAACCTCCTCAGACCTCCTTCCTCACCATGGCATCATTGTTGGCCTGGTTCTCCTCCTGGTGGCTGTGGTGGCTGGAGCCGTGATCTGGGTGAAGAAGTGCTCAGGTAGGGAAGGGAGGGAGAGATCTGAGTTTTCTTGTCTCAGTGGGGGTTTCAAGCCGAGGTAGAAGTTTACCTGCCTGGTTACTGGAAAGTACCCTCCACACACGTGTGGAGTCTGGAGCTGATGCTAACATTTTTCTTTTCTAAAGCACGTGTGAAAATGAAAGAGAAAATTTTGCCTTCCTAATTCCAGTTAGGGACCAGTTTTCCAGCACTTGAAGGTCAGAGGGAGGTCCTTGTGAGGACCTCCAGGAGGGCAGGTGGCCCAGTCCTTATGCAGCTCCCTTCTCTGTGTTCCTGATCCTATCATGAGTTTTGACCACAGTTCCAGAAAGTTCTGTGGGGTCTGGGACTAGGGGTTGCTCTAGGATCTCATGATTCAGCCTTCTCCCTGGCCTCTCACGTGATATTTTCTTCTCACAGGTGAAAAAGGACGGACCTACACCCAGGCTGCAAGTAAGTATGGAGGGGGTGATTCCTGAGACCCTTGTGAGGGTGCAGACAACAGGCCATGGGTGGCTCACCCTCCTCAAAGCGCCTTCTCCAGTTTCTCTCCTGTGGGTTCTTACCACGTCATGGTCTTGTTCTCCCCCAGGCAGTGACAGTGCCCAGGGCTCTGATGTGTCTCTCATGGATCCTAAAGGTGAGACCCTGGAGGGTCTAGATTAGAAGGAGCATTGGGGCAGAGGAGACACACTGGGTGGCGGGGATTTTTAAGTGGGACATGTGAGCGTATGGGGGTCTGTGAAGAATATCAGCCCTTACATAACTGACCTGAACTGGTTCCTGATTCTTTTCTCTCACAGTGTGAGACAGCTGCCTTGTGAGGACTGAGTGATGCTTGGTCCCACTCTGTGACATCAGATGTCGGGACCTCTCTTTCTGCAGCTGCATCTGAACGTGTCTGTGCTCCTATTAGTGTAACGTGAGGATGTGGGAAGACTGGTTTCCTGCCCACTGCGCCCCTTCCCCACCCTGACCTGTGTTCTCCCTGATTCACTGTCCTGTTGCAGCAGAGACGGGGCTGAGCCGTGTCCATCGCTGTCTTTGCTTCATATGCATGGAATAATGATGTCTTATTTCCTCTTTGAAAATAAAATCTATATATATGAATCTGTTTTTTCTAATTGGTGCCATGAAGGGGGATTGGATAATAAAGGTGAGGATTCCTAAAGTTTGAAAGAGGAAATAAACTGAAACACCAAGAACCTTCCAGATCCATCCACAGGTTTGCTTGTGCTGAATCAGCTGCAGGAGAGCAGGAGGGGGCTGTGAGGAGCTGAGTGTGGACAGGCCTGTGCCCATTCAGTGATCTGTGCCTGGCGGGCATGCATGCACTGCCCATGCACCGCCCATGGTCACTGGACTGGGTCCTCATCTCCATTCCGTTGTTCTTGTCACTTCAGTAAATCCATGTCCCACCAAGGACCTGTGATCATGGACTCAGAAGTCACGTGGCTCTTGTATCTCCAGCACCATGGGCAGGGTGCATTTCTTAAATGATTAGCCTAGGCTCAAGCCTTGAACCAGTCCTTAGCTGCTGTCATTTTTTAATGAGTTTATATTTTGCTTATTTAGTTATTGCTATTATTGTTGGTGGTGTAATGACTGTTCCACTTCATGTGTAGAGTCCTGGTCTGATTCTTCTCCAGGTGACCCCATCTCTGACAGCAGCAGGGGTCACTTTGCCTGTCATTGTCCCCACAAGTCAAGGGATCCATGCACACAGGATCTCAGCAGTGTCAAGAGAGAAATTTCAGAGCCATCCAGCTCTTGCCCTCCTAGAGATTTTCCTGGTTTCTTCTTTCCAACTTTTCTTCATCTTTTTAAAGGAACCATGTGATGGAACTTGCAAAAAGGAGGGAACCAATAGTTTCATATGTTGACTTAATTCTTGCTGGATTTCTCTCTTCTCTGCAGTCTGCCCCCTTTCAGCCTTTACATCTTCTAAGGCTACTGTTGGCTCCCATCTACCTCATGGATTTAGAAAGCAGAGTCTAATAAAATCACAGCAGGCTGAATATATGACCCGGAAGAGAAGGATCTTCCTTTCTAAAGAGACAAAGAGGCTTGTATGTGGTGTGCAGGCTTATTGGTGGGGGAGGGAAGGGAGATCAGCCTTTGTGAGTAAAATACAAGCAGCACTGAGGTCAGTGTAAATGGAGGTTGTGCTGTAACTGCCACGAGACAGCATGTGGCCTGAGGTCACATCAATAAAGACACTCTCTGGAATAGGGAAGAGCTTTACTGACCATTAATTGAACTGGTATTTGTTGTGTGACGGAGACATGACACACTCTTTCTGCATCTGGGAGAGCTCAATGAACTAACAACAGACAAACCCTGTCCGCCATGTGCAGTGTGTTCTAGGGGGAAGGGGCAGAGCATGACTATGAGCCTAGTAGGTGAGGGAGCGTTTCCTGTACAGGTTGGTAAGTGCTGTAAGGAAGGTGACCCAGAGTATGAGTGTGTGGGGACAGGGCAGGTGGCTGTGTTACTGGGGTGGACAGTGGGCCGCACTGAAAAGGTGACCTTGGAGTAAAGATGTGTAGGACCTGAAGGAATGTCCACAAGGAGGTCTAGGGGAGGTTCTCTCCAGGCAGAGGAGCCTCCAGGGCAAATGCACGAGGGCAGGAGAGTGTCTGTGTTCAAGGGAGAGCCAGGAGGCAGCTGGGGCTGAAGGAAAAGGAATTGCGATGAGATCCCATGCCCGGCCAGATCCTATGGGCCTCCAGGATGTTAGAGGGGGTTGATATTTTCTCAGTAAGCTGTGGAGTCATAGGATGATAGGAACAGAGCAGGACCTGCTGTGCCTGCTCTCTGGAAGCGTCAGCCAGGCTGCTGTGCAGAGTCAGGAGGTGAAGGGCGAGGGAGGCGCAGAGGAGCCTGAGGGAAACAGTGCAGGGTCCAGGCTGGGGAGGCTGCTGCTTGTCTGGGGTGTGAGCAGGGAGATAGTGGTGAGTGAGCGGATTCTTGATCTATTCTGAAAATGCATTAACAGCATTTCCTAGAGGATTAAATCTGAGTTATGAGAAAGTAAAAGTGAAGTGTGAAGTCGCTCAGTCATGTCCAACTTTTTGTGACCCCATGGACTGTAGCCTACCAGGATCCGAGGAGCCTCTCAGTCCATGGATTTTCCAGGCAAGAGTACTGGAGTGGGTTGCCATTTCCTTCTCCAGGTGATCTTCCCAACCCAGGGATTGAACCCGCATCTCCCGCACTGCAGGCAGACGCTTTACCATCTGAGCGACCAGGGAAGCCTGAGAAAGAGTAAAGGAGGACCGCAAAATTTGAGATTTGCAAGTAAGCATGTGGGTCGCCTACTGTGGAAATGAGGGACTCTGGAAGGAGCATATTTGAGGAGGTATTGCCATCAGCATTTGGTTTAGGAAAGTGGCAACTGAGCTGGGGTTACTAGTCTAGGGTTCAGGTGAGACGACTTGACTGGAGAAATAGATGGGAGAGGGGACACCATATAAATGATTTTCAAAGCCTTGAGAACAGATAAGGTCACGGATGAGGGGAGAATTGGCTACAGAAGCATAAGGATGAGGACTGAATCCTGCATCCCCTGCGCTATGGGAACTAATCAGACCACATACGTGAGCAGACGGCACCATTCTGACATCTAGATGGCACATGGAAAGGGGTCCTGAAGGACATGGAGGAATGTCCTTCACCTGCACTCCTCTTAAGACAGAAGGTCTGGAATAAACTTATAGCACAGTTGGTGCTGATCTTCAGATTACAAATTTCATAGCAGGAACACAGATCTGGATTCCCACCTGGCTGCGTCCCAGCCTCCCTGTACAGCTCGTTCATAATAGATTTCGTGGACTCTGTGCCCTACACTCTAGCTGGTGGATCTGGGAAGAGTCCTGAGGACTTCGTAACAAGCTCTACAAGCAGTCCTGAGCAGACTGGGATCCACTGACGTTAAAGATCAGAGAATGATTAAGGTGGGGAGGGGTCTTAAATACACGTTAAATTTTTTTTCCTAAGAGGAAAAAGACAAACAATTGGTGCCAGTTATATGTTATTTCTGCCATGTGCTATCGCCAGGCTGAAAATCTAGGAAGTGATTATCAGCTCACCATAAAGAGAGTCTCTGAGTTGCTAAGAGAGTAGATCTAAATTTTTTCCACACTTGCAGAAGAGGTAATCATGGGACATGATTCCGTTGGCAGACAAAGCTATGGTGGTGATCATTTTGCAGTACAGAAGTGTCTCAAATCAACAGTGCTGCTAAGTCACTTCAGTCGTGTCCGACTGTGCGACCCCATAGACGGCAGCCCACCAGGCTCCCCCGTCCCTGGGATTCTCCAGGCAAGAACACTGGAGTGGGTTGCCATTTCCTTCTCCAATGCATGAAAGTGAAAAGTGAAAGGAAAGTCACTCGCTCAGTCGTGTCCGACTCTTCAAATCAACGACGGGACACCATAAACTGACTCAATATTGTATATCAATCATAATAAAGCAGAAGGAAAAGTCTCTGAATCCTCGCTCTTTGAGACTTCCCTGCATGGTATTCTTAGGTGGTTCTTGGTGGGGTAAAAAAAAAATTTGAACTGTTCTAAATGGAACAGAGAGAGGCACACTTGTGGTTTGGGGTTTATTTCAGGGAAAACCACTGAACAGCCCTGAGGCCACAGCCCAGAACAGAATCCTCAACCCCACCCGGATCGGGTCCCACACAGGACCCCCTTCCCCTGCAGGTGGGCACAGACACCACTGTTCACAGCACTCTCCACCCTGATGCTGGACAGCGGACCCTGGGGTAGACCTGCTCTCTGCTGCTCCTGACACCTGGAGGGCACACTGCCACCTCTGCCCCGTGTGCCACGTGCACCAAAGGCATTCAGTGCAGCTCCAGTCTCTCTGTGGCACCAGGTCCTAAGGAAGAGTCCAGCATGTGGTAACCTGCCTGGTGGAGCCTCAGCCTCTTTCTACCTGCAGGAATATTTAGGAAGCAAGGTTTTCTGTCTAATGGAGGAGGGTGTCTGCCTTCTGCCAAGATCATCAGGTGTGAAATTCCCCTATTTGGGAAGAGGGGAAGAGAAAATCTTTCTGTGGAAAGCTCTCAAAGAGATGGGAGTACAAGACCACCTTATCTATCTCCTGAAAAACCTGTATGTGGGTCAAGAAGCAACAGGTAGAACCCTTGTGTAACAACAGAGGGGTTCAGGATTGAAAAAGAGTACAACACGGTGACAACAGAGCTTTCCACAGCATGTCATGACCCACACAGTCAAAGGCTTTAGTGTAGTCAATGAAACAGAGGTAGATTTTTTTTCTGGAATTCCCTGCTTTCTTTATGATCCAGCAAATGTGGGTAATTTGATCTCCAATTTGATCTGCCTTTTCTAAACCCAGCTTGGACATCTGAAGTTCTTGATTCACATTATTCTGAGGTCCAGCATACAGGACTTTAGGCATGACCTTACTAGCATAGGTTGTTGTTCATGCACTCAGTCGTGTCTGACTCTTTGCAACCCCATGGACTGCAGCATGTCAGACTTCCCTGACCATCACCAGCTCCCAGAGTTTGCTCAAACTGTTGTCCATTGAGTTGGTAATGCCATCCAACCATCTCATCCTCTGTTGACCCCTCCTCCTGCCTTCAATCTTGCCCAGCATCAAGGTCTTTTCCAGTAAGTTGACTCCATGCATCAGGTGGCCAAAGTATTGGAGATTCAGCTTCAGCTTCAGTTCTTTCAATGAATATTCAGGGTTGATTTCCTTTAAGATTGACTGGTTTGATCTCCTTGAAGTCCAAGAGACTCTCAAGAAATTTCTCCAATATCACAGTTCAAAAGCATCAATCCTTTGGCCCTCAGCTTTCTTTATGGCCCAGTTCTTACAACCATACATGACTACTGGAAAAATCACAGTTTTGACTATACAGACCTTTGTCAGCAAAGTAATGTCTCAGCTTTCTAATATGCTGTCTAAGTTGGTCATAGCTTTTCTTCCAAGGAGCAAGTACCTTTTAATTTCATGGCTGCAGTCACCATCTGCAGTGATTTTGGAGCCCAAGAAAATAAATTCTGTCACTGTTTTATTGTCTCCCCACCTATTTGCCATCAAGTGATGGGACCAGATGCCATGATCTTAGTTTTCTGAATATTGAGTTTTAAGCCAACTTTTTCACTCTCCTCTTTCACCTTCATCAAGAGGCTCTTTACTATCTCTTTGCTTTCTGCCATAAGGGTGGTGTTGTCTGCATATCTGAGGTTATTGATATTTTTCCTCACAATCTTGATTCCAGCTTGTGCTACATCCAGCCCGGCATTTCTCATGATGTACTCTGCATATAAGTTAAATAAGCAGGGTGACAATATACAGCCTTGATGTACTCCTTTCCCAATTTGAAACCAGTCCATTGTTCCATGTCTGGCTCTAACTGTTGCTTCTTCACCTGCATACAGGTTTCTCAGGAGACAGGTAAGGTGGTCTGGTACTCTCATCTCTTTCAGAATTTTCCAGTTTGTTGTTATCCACACCATCAAAGGCTTTGGTGTAGTCAATGATGCAGAAGAAGATGCTTCTGTGGAATCCTCTTCCTTTTTCTATGACCCAACAGATATTGGCAATTTGATTACTGGTTCCTCTGCCTTTTTTAAATCTAACTTGAACATCTGGAAGTTCTCAGTTCATGTACTGTTGAAACCTAGCTTGGTGAATGTTGAACGTTACTTCACTAATGTGTGAATTGAGTGCAATTGTGCGGTAGTTTGAACATTCTTTGGCATTGCCTTTCTTTGGATTAGAATAAAAACTGACCTTTTCCAGTCCTGTGGCTACTGCTGTTTTCCAAATTTGCTGGCATATAGAGTGTAGCACTTTCACAGCATCATATTTTAGGATTGGAAAAAGTACAATTGGAGGCAGGATTGCACTTTACAATTTTTCAAAATGATCCACTAAGGATGACAAAAACCAGTCCACCTTATGAGCCGAATGAGCAGGAAGTTGCCTTTCATGGATCACCTAGTGGCAGGGCCAGCTCCAGGCCAGATGTCTGCCCCTTCTGCCTCTTGTAGCGGAACTCTTACTCCATGGTGATCAGGCCTCCATTTCTTTTCCACAGGCCATGTCACATGTTGGAGCAATACCAGGCAATCCGGGGAATGGTTTTAGCCCCAGGAAAAAACATCCAGGACGTTATAGCTAAAGAGAGTGAATTTACCCCTGATATAGAACGATGAGGCGCCTTCTCCTTCCCACTCTAAGTAAAGAAGCAGGGAAGCTCTCTAGCCCCTTTCCCCTCATCCCCATTTTGTGACATTCTCCTTAACTCTCCACAAGCCCAGCAGAGAAAGGCTTTCCTGAGGTCCTAAAGATCCCTGAGAGCCATTCACAGAGACTAACGGAAAAGAGCTTGAAGCTGTTGAGTGAAAAACTGTCCTCTTTACTTCCGTGGATTTTGATTTAAATTTTGGTTTTGATTCCATTATTTAAAACTAGATCTTTTTTTAAACTTCTGTAAGATTAGAAAACTGAAGAATTGTCATATTGTTGAAACTCAGTCAGTATATGGTTTCTTCTCTGATATTTTCCAGCCAAAAGATGAGGGAATCCAACCCGATAGAAGGATAAGACAATCATGTCTGGTACATTTCTAAGTATAATAAATGTGACTAAGATCCACCTAGAAGGCTAACCAGGAAAAGAACTTACAAGGAGAGTATCAGGAAGTTTGGGGTCATCAGGACAGTACTGAATTAATGATGTGCCTTCATGTGTCCAGTGTATGGACTTAAAAATTACTCTGTAACTGCGGCGGAGCAGGTCTTTTCATTCATAATTTCACATCCCCTTAACAGTAATGCACCCAGGATAGATTCTCTAACATGTATTTATGCACAGGAAATTGATCCTCAGGAATAACAACACATGCATTGAGGTCACACAGCTCATACAGACTGTTAGCCAGACAACAGTCCTAGCCTCGGGCTGGTTTCTATTTTGATTGGGGAGTCTGTGCTCTCTGTACCCCACATGCTGCTTCTCCAACCCTAAGGTCCAGCATCCAGAGGACACGTAGGTCAATCAGATGCAGGGCAGGCAGCGGCACCACCAAGCCTGGGAGAGAACTACAGGGGGCACATGGAGGCAGCCGATGCTCAAACACTGTCCTCTCCCTCCTAGGAGGGCCTTCATGTCCACACCCCGGGAGCGATAGAAGTTATACAGAAGAGGTACAGGACAGGGGCCGAGAGCCATTCCCCTCTGAGCACTAAGCACAGACCAGCCTGACCCCAATAACCACAGCCCAGGAAGCCCAGGGTATCATTTCTGATGACGGGGCCTGTGTCCACTCACTCTCAGGGTAATGGAATGAGGATGGACAGGGTGCTGCTTCAATTATCTTGGCTAACACGAGGAGCTAGAAGAGAGAGATTTATAGAAGGATGTTTGCAGACTTCCTGGTAGGTCAATGGCTAAGAATCCAAGTGTCAATACAGGGACATGGGTTCAATCCCTGCTCTAGGAAGATTCCACATGCCTCAGAAAATCTAAGCCTGTGGACCACAGCTACTGAGCCCACATACCGCAGCTACTGAAGTCTGCATGCCTAGAACCTGTGCTCTGCAACAAGAGAAGGCACTGTAATAAGAAGCCCACGCACCATGTTAACAGTAGCCCCCACTCACCCCAACCAGAGAAAGCCTGTGCCCAGCAAAGAAGACCCAACACAACCATAAATAAATAATAGAAGGATATGTGTAAGACAGCAGGGCCCATGAGGCTGACTAAGAAGGGAACATGAGTCACACCCCCCACCCCAACTTGAGCTTCTGGCATGAGTGTGAGCAGTGGAATGGCAGAGAGGCCAGGCCTGACTTCAAACACTGCTGATCAGCTCTCTCCTCCTCGGGGGCCGACTGCGGGCAGTGCTCACGTTACTGCACCACACGTTGCATGTTGGGACTGGTGATGGCCCCACTGAAGCATGTGGGCCCGAAACACCTGACAGCTTCCTGGTCTGTTCAGTCTTGAGAAAATCACACCAAATAAGGAGGGTGGAGCTACAGAAAGTCATGACCGCCAGGAGATGTTAGGGTTTACAGCTTGTGCTTAAAAATCATTCTAAACTCACGTGTACAGATGAAGTAAATAGATCTTAATGGCCATGAAGGTTGGTCTGTGGCAGAATGTGGATGGAAACCCAGGACTGCTGACTCCCAGTCCAGTGCACTTTTCATTGCTCCTCAAGGAAGGACAAAGCCTGAGGGTCTCAGGAAAAAAGCAGAAGACTCTCTTCTTTCTGTTTCATTTCCTCACAGAAAAAGGTGAGACCCAGTGGAGCCAGAGTCAGGCCACCAGAAGATACAGGTTTGTCTGAGATGAGTCTGTTCCTGGTTGCGATTGAGTGTAAGATATTTGATCATAGAGTTTTAAGTGATGGATGAGAATAACACTAAGAGGTGGCAGTCTAGTTGCAGGTTTTATTTCGTATTGTCCCAGTTCAATCCCTTCACAAAAGCTTATTAATTTAGAGGGAACATGAGGAATCAAGATTAGATATCAGAAGGATACCCCAGTCTTTAGGAGTTCTGCATGTTGTAAGTCGTATAATTTGTTCTTACGACAATGGGCATGAGTTTCAGGACAGTTCACCTCGTGAACACGAGCAGATATGCTAGAAAAAGGGACCCAGGGTGAGGCCTATGTGCACAAAGCTAAGGGCCCCATTGAGGGATCACGGTCCATGAAACAGCCCTATTTCCTTCTGTATAAGCTCAATGTGTATTTGTGAATGAAATATGAAAAAGTCTCAACAGTCTTTGTTGGGGGAGCAATTGTGCTGAAAAGAGAAGAGTGAAGAAAGCTTGAGATTCTCTGCTGGAGGAAATAATAATTGAGACTTAAACTTTTGAAAGCAAATGATGATTTTCTGTTTCTCTGAGGAGCCATGGCCATCAATCCAGAGAGAGGCCAAAGCATAGTAGGGTCTTTGTGAACTACAGGCTAGGGCAACCTCCTCACTTAGAAACGGCTTCTACAGCAGGAACCACTGAAATGAATAAAGAAAATTAAAGCATAAAGATATCCGGAAAGTTCCCTTTCCTCGTGAGGAGAATATAGGAAATAGGAAAAGTAGGTCATTCTCCAATGATCGCATGGGAGCTGCTCTTCTGCCTAGGTACCAAGTGACTGGACACAAAAACCTCACCTTCCTGAGATGCATCCTCCTGCCCTTAAAAGAGAAGTTACACTTTCTCCCTTTGCCACATCACATTTAAGTTGTCCAGAGCCTTAAATGTGTGTTTTGTAAACTGTAGGATGACATGGACATTTAAGTTCTTTTCATAATATCATTAATAATAATAATGACTTCTCCCATCCTGTGCAAGAGGAAACTGAGGAACAGATGTCTGAAGGGATCGGCTCTGAGTCTAGTAGGATCTGGGTCTCCTATTCCAACCCAGTGGAGCTCTGACCTTCGGACGCTTTCTCTAGCTGTGCAAGTGGTCCTGAACCAGGACATTGCTCTCTTAAAATTACTGTGTCCGAGAATGGGGAACATGTGGCCATGAGGGGCTCTGCGCTAGGACCATCTGCTCCTCCTCAGGGATTTACCACCGACCCCTATGTGCTGGTTCAGGACGGCTTCTCCTCTGGGACCACCCCTGGAGGGTGGCATCTTCACACTGGGTGGACTGCATTCTGGGAGTGGCTCTAGAGTCAAATGGAAGAAAGGGAAGGATCTCCCACTGCCAGAAGGAGGGGATCTGGGCTGTAGGGTCACCAGGGGACAGTACTGAGTGAACTCTCACACCCCCAAAACCAAACTGACTCTGATGAAAATTCCCCAATGATAGAGGTGACTTTAAATATCATGAAGGGGCAGGTGACCTTCACTACTGCAGATAAAGAGGGTACCATTTTTACTCTTCAGGTTTTTTACAGGGAAATTAGTCCCATTCTTTGGCCTTGAGGAACCACAGGTACTGCTGTATCCCTGAGACAGATACGGCCTTTTATGAGACCCTGAACAGAAATGAGATTCTAATCACAATGGTCAAGGGTTTCCATGATTTATTGGTCAGCAGTGAGGGGGCAGATGTGGCAGCCTCCCTGTCACCACACCCCTGGGATTCTGGAGGACAGACAAAGCTTTGTCTCCACGTATCTGCGGGATTCCCCATCCCACCCCCACTGCCCAAACACGGAAGGGTGCTACATGTTGCAGTTGCTACATGTCATCATACCATTTCCAGCCCACATCTCCCACCCTGCCCAGATTGCCTCCGTGTAATTGCCTCCAGTGGTCTTCAGACATCAACGTGCACAAGAACCTAGGGTGCTTATTGAAAATGCAGTTTCCTGGGTCTGCCCACAGAGAACCCAGTGCAGGACTGCTGCAAGTCGGCCAGAGCTTGAGAATTTTCTTCTTGAGAAGAGTTCTGAGTGTTTAGGGATGGCATTTTGAGAAAGACAGCTTTAGAGTAGTGCTTCTGGAATGTTAAGATGGAAGCAGTTATCTCAAGAGCTTGTTACAATTCAGATCCTGATTCTCTAAATTGTGCGCTGGTCCCGAGACACTGCATTGCTATGAAACTCCCACAAGGAGCTCTTGCTGCTGCTCCCGGATCACACTTTGAGCAGCCAGAACCAAAGATTTCTCAGCTATCTGGGCCTGAAAGCAAAAGCGCCACAACCACAGTCCTAACTCTCTCTCAATGTCTGCGGAGTAGAATCCACTGTCCTTCCTCCCGTCAGGTAGGTGCCCCCAGGGAAGGTTCCTGCTCTGTCAATTCATCCTCAGCTCCGCACTTTCCCCCTGTGGAGCTCTGTCCTGACATCTAGCTCTACCAGCCCTGCTATTAGAAGTACAAGTATTCCTGGGTCTATGAATTAGTAAATAAGGAAAAAGGCAGCATAATATAAAAGAGTGATTAAGTGTCAGGAAGGAAAATCACGGAGTTTCCAAACTTGGACACTTCAAGTGAAGGATACTGGACTCTTAGACTTTCTTGGGGGGCTAGACAGATCATTTCCAAAGTTCTCAGGACTACTGCACAGTTTAGAGAATCAAGATCTATGTTTAAACAAGCCCTTGAGGCAATTGCTTACATCTTAACATTTCAGAAGCACTGCTCTAAAACCATCTTTCTTAAAATGTCATCTCCAAACACTCAGAGTTCTTCTCAAAAATTTGGGATTCTCAAATTCTTTCAGATAAATCTATAGTCCCATTACTCTTTCTCTTGTAATACAGAGAATAAGATGCATTTAAGTTTTCTCCTGAAAGAATAGCAATCTCTCTCTCTCTCTCTCTCTCTCACTTTTAATTTATTTACTATGGCTGTCCTGAGTGTTTGCGGCTGTGCATGGGCTTTCTCTAGTTGAGCAGGGGCTTCTTGTTGTTGTGGCTTCTCTGGTTTTGGAGCACAGGCTCTAGAGGGAGGGCTCAGTAGTTGTGGATCACAGGCTTAGTTGCTCTGCCACATGTGAAATCTTCCTGGACCAGAGATCAAACCCGTGCCTATTGCATTAGCAGTTCTTATCCACTGTACCACCAGGGAAGTCCCTCTTTGAATATTTTGAAAATTACTCTTTTGCGGTGAAAAAGGAAGACTCTTCTGAAATCAATGAATCAAATCCTCAGACATAACCCAGAGCTCCTGCTGCGCCTTTGAAGTGCAGTGTTGTCTGTCTCTTGCTCCAATGAACCTTGGTCTCTGACAACCCTCAGCTCCTACAAGCTGTTAACTACTTGCCTATGTCCCTACCTCCATGATCAAATCCTCAAAGCTACTTGAGAGTGAGTATTTCGCCTTTTTCTTTCAAGTTCACAGGGTGGCAGAAATGTCCAGTGAATGAAAGAATCCAGTGCTGGTGAAACCAACCCCAGTGAACAGCTTAGGCTTTGCAGTGGACACGGCTCAGTGAGGAAACACTGTACAGTGTTCTTCAGGCTACAGTGTCCACAGGATACTTGTTCCCCATAGGAAGGACAACCAGGGGTCATTGACAACACTCCTGCAGGGGTCACGTTGCCGGAGGTGGGTTAGAGCAGAGTCTGTGCTGGGTATGAGCAGCACAATCATTTGGGACCTCTGGAATGTTCAGAACATGGAGCTGGGTGACTCCAGTGTCCTGCACAGATGAGCTGACCGGGGGGTTCCTCCTGCTGCCATCTCCTCTCAGTCTAGCCTGGTAGGCCCGTCTCTTCGGGGCATTCAGACAATGGGCTTACCCGCTCTCTCTCTTCAAAGGCCCAGTTAGCACGCATGCCCTCCCTAGGCAGGGTCTGGAATTTCCGTCTTAGACCGACGCCCTCCTCTCATCTCATAGGGTCTAACACTAGAGCAGTAGCTCTCAGCCTCTTCGGCACAACGCAACGATTTCTTCCCTGCCTGTGTTTTGATAATGGTTTTAACAACCAAACTGATGTCTCAAAGTGATCATTTGTTTTCTTGTACTATTTATAAGAGATATTCTAAAAGTTGGCATGAAGCAGAGATGGTTACATCATCTTCAATATTGGGACATAAGTCCCAGATAGCAATGAGATCCCAGACTGGGCCAGCTGCCCTGGGGGCGGGGGAATGGAAAGGATGATGAAACTCAGACTGATGGACACCAGCTGTCCATTCTCCTCCTGCGGCAGATGGTTCTATCCTTTAGAGCCACTGACCTCTCCCCGCCCCCCCCGCAACCGAGGTATCTTTATCCACAAACTTGTGGCAAGAAACAATATTTTAAAAGCAACACGTGATCATCTAGGGCTTCCCTGATGGTTCAGTGATGAAAACTCCACCTGCCAATGCAGGAGATGCAGAAGATATGGGTTCAGTCTCGGGGTCTGGAAAATGCCCTGGAGGAGGAAATGACAACCCACTCCAGTAACCTTGCCTTGGAAATCCCATGGACAGAAGAGCCTGGAGGGCTACAGTCCAAAGCGTGGCAAAGAGTAGGACACGACTGAACGAGTGGGCACAAGCAAATGATCCCTCTAGAGGTGGCTATGCTCCTTCTCTTGGGTTAGCTCTCCTGCCTAATTGAGAACAGGGAAAACACGGGACAGACCCAGGGGCTGGGACTCACGGCACATCTCCTGGGCTCATTAGACTCCAGGCTCCACCCCACATCCCCCTCTCTGTGCTCCAAGAGTGACCTATCTGACCATCAGCTGGGCAGCTCCTTTTCTGCTGCCCTGGAGCCACTGTTTTTGATGCAGTGGTTCCTATTGTCTTAGAAAATAAAGAGACAGTATCCAAGT